>NW_018922422.1:50792-62327 GCF_002207925.1 Prunus avium | reverse complement strand
ATTTTTTAGTTGTTTAAGTCACTTATCCACGACGGTTTTTTGTTACCGTCGTCTTTTTAAAAACAACGACGGTTTTTTGTTCTACCGTCGTCTTTTTCTAGTCGTCTTTTGCCCTTTTTGTAGTAGTGAAAACTTAATGAAAAAAATTTCCCAGATTGGTGTGAACAAGTCCAGTTTCACTTAGGTGTTCCAGATCTTGATTTAGCACTCCGAACTGAGAAACCTGTTGCTCTTATTGATAATAGCAACAGTGAAGAAAAGTCTTTCCAAAAGGCTTGGGAAAGATCGAATAGATTGAGCATTATGTTTATGCGAATGATTGTAGCGAACATAAAGATTGCGCTTCCTTAAGTTGAAACTGCTAAGGAATACTTGAAGAATGTTGAAAATCATTTCAAGACTGCTGACAAGTCCCTTGCAGGGACATTAATGGCTAAGCTTACCACCAAGAAATTTGATGGTACGTAAGGCATCTGTTGCGTCTACCCAAGTGCAAGTAGTCACACGTAGTAATAATCTTGGAAGTCTAAGTATTGTATCCTCTAGGAGCAGGTAGGCAAATGTCTGCACACAAAGAAATAATTAAACATACCAAAATAAAAGTGACAAGCAAAATGGAAAAGTAATTTGATTTGATTGTTGTAGAGATTGAGTTTACAAATGAAATATCAATAATGGAAATGCTAAGGCATCAAGGTTCAATTCTTTAAGCAAAATATGTTCCATGCTCTTTAATCCAAATTATAACTTGATTAAAATTATTATTGAGAAACTTTAACCGGAAGATAAAGAAATTAAAACCAATTTAATTTTTCAATGTTATCTTTTATTAATGATTGTTCAGAAAATGAAATTGCTTAATATCTGCTCTTTTAATTTAAAAGCATGCTAAGTCAATTCTTAAGGAGAAAAATATAATTGAACTCATGAAAAGATAGTAGCACTTAACATCAATCAAAATAAAAGGATATGAAAATATTGAACAACCAAAAATAAAAGAATTTAGCAATTCATACCGTATATTGGATTAAAGAACAATTCACAAACTTACTCAAATGACATTCCCCATAGCCTTAGCTAGAGTTCTAGCAACTCATTACAAAGAAAAACATAACTAAATTTTGAATGAAATGGATAAAGAAATATGTCAAACCAAAAATAAAAGAATTTAGCAATTCATACCGTATATTGGATTAAAGAACAATTCACAAACTTACTCAAAGGACATTCCCCTTAGCCTTAGCTAGAGTTCTAGCAACTCATTACAAAGAAAAACATAACTAAATTTTGAATGAAATTAATGGATAAAGAAATATGTCGTTGTGGTCCTTGCCAAATAAGTTCATGGGTGATTTATAGTAGTCAATGAGGTGAGTGGAAAGTTAATACATTCATGGTAGGTAATGAAGGGTTTAAGTGAGGGATTAATTGGATTAAACATGTGTTGATGATGGAGAGTTAGTGGAAAAGAAATAACAGTGAGGTAGTGGGCGTTAAATGACTATGAATGACATGAAATAGGCTCTTTAGCTTCAATGGTTTTGTCTTCTCTTCTCCCTCTTTACTTCTCTTTATAATCACAATAATCCCACAATCAATTCTTCAATAAAATCCTCCAGCAATTCTCTTCACACTTGGCTTGAACTTGAACAAATATATATCTTCATCTTTTGGCTTTCCAACTTCCTACAAAAGATAAAATTCACCTAATAAGTTCACCAAATTAATACAGAAAATTCATAAATCCAATTGGTGAGAATAAAACGTAATAACAAGTGAAATTTTATTTATATCATAAAGTCTCCGAAATAATATTAAAAAGATGTAATTTGAGACTCTCATAAGCATCCATGAGCATCTTCTTGAAATGACTAATGTAGCAGCAAAACTAAAGACCCTGGGGATGAATGTGAATGAGTTCTTCCTTGTTGAATTTATTTTGAACTCTTTGCCTCCTCAGTACGGACCATTTCAAATTAACTACAACACCATTAAGGACAAGTGGAATATGGATGAATTGTCCAGCATGCTTGTTCAAGAGGAGGGAAGACTTAAGCAGCAAGGGGATCATTTCGTTCATCTTGTAACTCAAGGAGTTAGAAAAAAAATATGGGAGAAAGCCTGTAAATGGCAAGAAAGGAGGGCCGCCCTAGAGTAGTGAACCAGCTAATGTTACTCAGGCTCAGAGGAAGGAACAAAAAAATGATACATGCCATTTCTGTAGAAAGATAGGGCATTATCAGAAAGATTGCCCAAAACGTAAGGCATGGTTAAAAAAGAAAGGTAAGCCCTTGGCTTTAGTATGTTTCGAATCAAATTTGGCTGAAGTTCCGTACAATACTTGGTGGGTTGACTCTGGTGTTACTGTTCATGTCTCTAATTTGATGCAGGGATTCCTTACGACCCAAACTTTAAATCCAAATGAAAATTTCAACAAAAAAATGATACATGCCATTTCTGTAGAAAGACAGGGCATTATCAGAAAGATTGCCCAAAACGTAAGGCATGGTCCAAAAAGAAAGGTAAGCCCTTGGCTTTAGTATGTTTCGAATCAAATTTGGCTGAAGTACCGTACAATACTTGGTGGGTTGACTCTGGTGTTATTGTTCATGTCTCTAATTTGATGCAGGGATTCCTTACGACCCAAACTTTAAATCCAAATGAAAATTTAATCTTTATGGGGAATCGAGTCAAAACTCCAGTTGAAGCTATTGGAACCTTTCGTTTAATTTTGGATACTAGGCATAATTTAGATTTATTTCAAACACTTTATGTTCTTAATTTTTCCAGAAACTTGATTTCAATTTCTAGACTTGACCGTGATGGATTTCCCTTTAAGTTTGGTAATGGATGTTTCAGTTTATTTAAGAATACCTCTTTTGTTGGTTATGGTATTTTAATTGATGGGTTATACAAGTTAAAGCTTGATAATATTTTTGCTGAAACAGTTTTGACTCTGCATCATAATGTTGGTACTAAACGTAGCTTAATTGATGAAAATTCATCATTCTTGTGAAATAAACGACTGGGTCATGTATCCATAGAAAGATTGGTAAGATTAGTAAAGAAAGTGATCCATAGTTTTTCGAGAAAAGGTCCCATCCTTCAATATCATGATTGGGTTGACCAAGCCAGATCATGAGTGAAATATCATGATCGAGTCGACTACGCTTTGTCATTAGAATGTTATAACCTTAAATAACTAGAAAGCTTTTTTTTGTTTACTCAACTCCTCTCCCTAATGGTCGAGCAACTTTCACCTTGTAAAGGCAAGGGGTTCTTCCGAACCAAGATTTTATTGATCTTGGTGTGTGTGTGGATTGTATTAAGGGTAAACAAACCAAACACACCAAGAAAGGAGCCACAAGAAGTTCAGGGCTTCTTGAAATTATTCATATAGGCATTTGTGGACCTTTTGATGCTCCATCTTTTACTGGAGAAAAATATTTCATCACCTTCATAGACGATTTTTCACGTTATGGCTAGGTTTATCTATTGAAGGAAAAATCTGAGGCAGTGAACATTCTTGAAGTGTTCATTACCAAAGTTGAAAGACAATTAGATAAAAAAGTGAAAATTCTCAGATTAGATAGGGGTGGTGAATTTTATGAAAAATATAATGATTCAGGTCAATATCCTGGTTTATTTGCAAAACTCCTAGAAAAGCATGGCATTTGTGCTAAATACACCATGCCACGTACGCCGAAGCAAAATGGTGTTGCTGAAAGGTGTAATCGTACACTTGTGAATATGGTTTGGAGTATGTTAAGTAATTCGTCATTGCCTATATTTTTATGGATGCATGCTCTTAAGACTGTTGTATATTTATTAAACTGGGTTCCTAGTAAGGCAGTTTCAAAAACACCATTTGAACTATGGACAAGAAGGAAACCCAGTTTAAGGCACCTTCATGTTTAGGGTTGCCTAGCAGAAATAAGAATTTATAATTTACATGAAAAGAAATTGGATTTTAGAACGATCTGTGGTTACTTTATTGTCCTAATCATAGTATGAGAATTGGTTATTCAGGAGGTTAGGGTGCATGTTCCTTCACCCATGCCTTATAAGGAAGTTGTTGTTCCTACACATGCTGAACCATTAAGCGATGTTGAACAACAAATCAATGACCAACCACTCCATAATGAGACCGTCACTAATGAAAATGCAGTGGAAGAACCACATGAAATAACATTAAGACGATCTCAAAGAGGAAGGAGGTCTGCTATTTCGCATGATTACGTGGTATATCTACATGAATCTGACTTTGATGTAGGGATAAATAAGGATTCGATTTTGTTTTCGCAAGCCATTAAATGTGTTGATTCTGCTAAATGGATTAATGCCATGCATGATGAGTTGAAATCAATGGAACAGAATGAAGTCTAGGATCTCGTTGAAATGCCTAAGGGTTGCAAGCAAGTTGGATGTAAGTGGGTCTTTAAGACTAAATGCGACTCAAATGGCAATATAGAGTGATATAAAGGCAGACTAGTGGCCAAAGGTTTCACTCATAAAGAAGGCATTGATTATAAGGAGCCCTTCTCACCAGTTTCTAAAAGGACTCACTCAGAATCATTATGGCATTAGTAGCTCATTATGATTTAGAGTTTCATCAAATGGATGTGAAAACAGCTTTTTTGAATGGGAGTTTGGAAGAAGAAGTCTATATGGATCAACTAGAAGGCTTCTCATTAAAGGGAAAGGAACACATGGTCTGTAAACTAAAGAAGTCAATATACGGACTTAAGCAAGCTTCTTGACAATGGTATCTTAAGTTTAATGATATCATTATTTCCTTCTGTTTCAAGGAAAACACTGTTGATCGGTATATATATATCTGAAAGTCAGTGGGAGTAAATTTATATTCCTGATTTTGTATGTTGTGACATTTTGCTTGCTAGTAGTGATCTTGGTTTATTACATGAAACCAAGAAGTTTCTCTCAAAGAACTTTGAAATGAAAGATATGGGTGAGGCATCTTACATGATAGGAATCGAGATATTCCGTGATAGGTCACGTGGTATAGTGGGTTTGTCTCAAAAAGCATATATTTAATGAGTTCTAGAGAGATTTGGTATGAAAAATTGTTCATCCAGTGTTGCTCTAATTCAGAAAGGGGATAAGTTTAGACTTATGCAATGCCCACAAAATGAATTGGAACGCAAACAAATGGAGAGTATTCCTTACGCATCTACTGTAGGAAGCCTAATGTATGCATGGATTTGTACCAGGCCAGACATCAGTTTTGTAGTTGGGATGTTGTGCAGGTACCAAACAATTTAGGAATTGATCACTCGAAAGTTGCAAAGAAAGTAACGAGATACTTGCAAGGAATCAAAGACTATATGCTCACATTTAGAAAGTCTGATAACTAGGAAGTAATTGGTTATTCGGACTCAAATTTTAGTGGATGTGTTGATACTAGAAAATCAAATTTTGGATATTTGTCCCTACTAACTGGAGGAGCAATTTCCTGGAAAAGTGCAAAGCAATCTTCCATTGCTTCATCCACTATGGAAGCCGAGTTTGTTGGCTACTTTAAGGCTACAAATCATGGGTTATGGCTGCGGAATTTTGTTTCAGGGCTTGGTGTTATTGACACCATTGCCAAGCCGCTGAAAATTTATTGTGATAACTCTGCAACTATTTTCTTCTCCAAAAATGATAAGTATTCTAATAGTGCTAAACATATAGAGATGAAATACTTTTCTGTTAAGGAGGAGGTTCAGAAACAAAGAGTGTCTATTCAGAACATAAGCACAGAGCTTATTGACAAAAAGGTTAAGACCAAAGACATTTAATGAACATGTTGTAAGAATGGGTCTTGGTCGTAGTTCCTAATAATTGCTATAGTTTGTGGTTTGCACAACGATAGTTTATTTTGTTTGACACGCTGAGCTCAATAATTGATTTTGTTTCTAATATTTCCTGTTTTCCATTATATGTATACATGAATGAGGTTGGATGAATGATAACATGAGTAGTCTCTGACAAAGACATTATTGGATCTTTTATGATACTTCTCACTTATGGACTTATTTAGGTGATTTGCTAAATGATGTGGTACATGGAAGGGATTACGTTGCTTATTGATGTATAACCGTTGTGACTCACAATAGACAATTGCTTAAATGCGGAATTTATGTCGACCGTATGAAAGTGAGGATTATTCTGACTGTATCGCGCGCCTAATGTTTATTTATTGAACCATTAAGTAAATTTATCATATGGGCCAAGTGGGAGAATGTAAGAATATTTTATAAATATTCTATGTGGCCCACATGAAGTGACCTAAGTGGTAAATAAATTGTTTCATTGGTTTAATAAACATTATTTAGAATAATTATATTGGTCAAATAAAGAGAAGTTGTTTCCTATTTTATTAATGTGATAGATGGTAATTGATTGTGGGCTTAACTAGGAAACGGGTCCTCTTTCTGCCTATAATAATGCACATACCCATCTTATGTGTACACTGATGAAAAACACGTATTAGGGTTTTCTATTCTAACATGCAAAAGACTAGATAGAGAAACACCGCTTCCTCTGTACGATGGCTCACAACAATCTTGATACTCTTTGTGTTTGAAGTCATGGATACGCATATTGTTTATAAAAGGAAAAGAAAAAGAAAAAGGAATTCGTTGCGCGGAATAAAAGGAACAAAAAACAAAGATGAACTGGTTTCTTCATCTTTTTCCTATGGCGTAGGTAGCGGAGCCCAACTATATTTCCATAATTCTATATTAGTGACTTTGAACTCTGTCCACAAAACCACCATAAAACAGGGATCGATTTTTGTTAGAATCGTTCTATGAAAACTAAGAAAACTTGTTACTAAGAAATCATGTAATAGTAAGAAAACTCGTTAGTAAGTAGGTGCTATAATTTGAATGGAACTATAAACTCGTTAGTAAGAAATCTTTCAATCTCAATCAGCAATATATCAACTATATTGCAAAATGGGGGCTATAGTAGGAAAAGAAAAAGAAATTCATTCAGGAAGCAGTGGTTACATATAGAAATTCGTTCAGGAAGCAGGTTTAGTTATCGTCAAAGGTATAGTTGGGGTCCTCAATCAGAAAAAGAAAAGAAAAAGAAATTTGTTTGGGAAGCAATAGTTACATATAGAAATTAGTTCAGGAAGCAAGTTTCGTAATCGTCAAAGGTTTCCACCTAAACCCTAGGTAAATATACAACATACCTGAAACACAAGCACTGCAATTGATGGAGAAGCAAGGTGAAAATCCCCAAACGACGACAAATTCCACCAGTTGCAATTGACGAAGACGAAAGGCAAATTCAACCCTAAATTGAAACCCAAAACCCTCGGCAATTAAGAAGCATGAAATCTGCAAATATTGGCTTGATAGGACCATAATTGATTGTGGAAGATATGATTCTTGCGATTTTTTCTATTCTTGCCGTATGAGATTGTTTACCGTGATTTTTGCGATTTTGCTGTTTTTGAGGTTACCTGATTTATATCTTAGGGGAAAAATTAGAAGCACAACATAAATTAAAAAATTAAGAAATTAAAATATAAACCTCAGAAATTTAAAAAAGGTAAGTAATCCTACATGGCACAAAAGTCAGAGGACTTGAATTACTAACAACAAGTGTGTGGATTGCACCCAAATTCTGTCATAACATTTGGACTTATACTGAATTAATTAAAAAAATAAACTTCTACACACATGCCAAACTGTTGCTGCCACAAATATAGAAGTTCTTACTTACACGAGAAGGAGACAAGTATTTTCTTTCTAGTTTTAAGCTCCTTAATTGTAAATAAGGAGTGCCATAACCAGAGGTTTAAGGTTGCGTAGTGCATTTGGAGAAGACTTATGGGCTTCTTAAAGCACTTCCACCTGTTTTCCATGGCAAAGGGCAAGGGCTGTTACTATTCATGTGAATAGTGGCAGCCCTTGCAAAAGGCTTGTTGTGTTTCCACCCATTGCCATGGCAAAGGGAAAATACTATTCACTTTAACTTTCTATTTTTATTTTTACTTAAATGATTAATTTGGAGAAGATTTTTGGATAAGCTTTCAGTTGCCATGTGTCAATATTTATTATAAAATTCATATCTCATAATTCGAATGAATTTTTCATATAAAATTTTCGAATAAGATTTTCGGTTGCCACATGTCCATATTTATTATAAAATTCACCTCTCAAATTTCAGATAAGATTCTCGGTTGCCACGTGTCGATATTTATTATAAAATACAAATCTCATATTTCAGATAAATTGCGCCACATGTCATCTAAAATCACGCCACATGTCATCTCCATCTTCTAAATCCCTCTATAAAACTAGAGGCTCAATTCAAACCTCTCACACCATATCCTTTCTATCCTTTCATTTATCAAATTTTAGATTTCATAGTCCACTCTCAATGTCGAACATGAGGAGATGCTTAGAGAGGCAAGAGTGAGAAATTAAAGAAAGAAAGTGTAGACGAGTTGAAGAAGAAAGGGAGGAGGAAGAAGATGATGAACAAGTTGCCATGGCAGTGGGTATGCTCGATCTATCAAGGCAAGGCCACCACTGTGGTTCACAAGTCGATCGTGGCCTGAACGTGGACAAACATAGACATTATCGGAGTAAGAGTCTTTTGGAAGATTACTTTATCCCAAATTCTGTGTACTCTATTGTTGATTTTCGAGGGAGAATGCAGCCCCGTTTGTTCAATAAAATCATGAATGATATTTGTAATTACGATGCATACTTCGTTCAAAAGTGTGATGCTACTGGGGTTTTGGGGCTTCTTCAGACCAGGTGGATGAGATTGCTAGGATGGGAAAGTCCACTATCCTAGAGAGCTTGGTCAGATTCTGTGATGCAATCGAAACTCTCTACACTAGGGATTACCTCCACAAACCTACGTCTAAGGACCTCCAAAGGCTTTTACAAAAAGCCGAAGTCGAGGTTTCCCAAGCATGATTGGAAGCATCGACTGTATGTACTGTCAATGGAAGAATTGCCCAACTGCTTGGCAAGGAGATTATGGGAATAGGAAATGGCAAAAAAGTATCATTTCGGAAGTCGTTGCTTCATTCAATTTCATTCGATACATGGGTTTGGCATGCCTTTTCGGAGTTGCAAGATCTCAAAACAACCTCAACGTGCTCGGTCAATCCTCGCTGTTCAACGATGTGTTGAGAGGTCAAGCCCCTCAAATCACCTATGAAATCAACAATACCGTCTAAGTAGATGGCATCTACCCGAGGTGGACGAAATTTGTCAAAACAATTTCGCATCCCCGATCGAAGATGGAAAAATTATTTGCTGTCTATCAAGAGGGTTATAGGAAAGATGTGGAAAGGTGTTTTGGTATCCTCTAATCTCGGTGGGCAATTATTAGGGGTTTTGTTGTATGTTTGATGAAGAGGTGCTTCAAAGCATTATGATGACGTGCATCATCCTCCACTTATGGAGGATGAGTATGATTATGATGCTCCAGAGGTGTTTGAACACGATCCCATGAACATGGCATTGACAAGAATTTATGAAAGGCCAATGAGAGCAAATGGACAACCACTGGAGCACGAACAGTTGGTTAGGGTCGGTCGTTACAACAACTGTATTGATCATTATACGGAGATGCAATCTTCTTATATTCATAAATGATGTCAAGTTGACTTGATGAAGCACTTATGGGCGGTGAGAGACAATGACAGTGAATGAAGTCAAGTGTAGATGCTTTGTATTGATGTATGCGTTGTTTGAATTATGCTTTGTTTGTGTTTTGTTTTGAATTATTCTTTTTTTGTGTGTTTTGTTTTGAATTATTCTTTTTTTTTGTTTTTTGTTTTGTTTTGAATTATGTTTTGTTTGTGTTTTGTAATGGATTATGCTTTCTTTGTGTTTTGACTCGGATTATGCTTTGTTTTGAAATGTGTTAAATAAAAAGGTATTTGATTGAATGATTTCTTTATTCTCTAAAAGAAAAGCAATACAACTAATTAAATAAAAGACAAGAAATACAACTAATTAAATAAAAGACAAGCAATACAACTAATTAAATAAAAGACAAGCAATACAACCTAATGGTTTTAATCATTTAACCAATCGGTGTCGCTAGGTCCATCGTCACGGAAAAGCCTTCTTCTCATAATATCCCTTTGTTCTAGCTTCCAAAATGACTTTGTTTCAGGGGACATATGGCTCGTATCCATGGCCATGGTTTCCCAATCCTTCTTTCCATGTCTTGTTTGCGTATATACTCCCTTTCTCTTGCATATTCTTCATTCATTGCCTTCTCATCTGCATCTCTTTCCATGTCTCTCTAAATTATCATTGTGCCGTTTAGAGCAATTTGCTCCAAAACTTTTGTAGTATCATTAGTGGAATTACTTTCTCTTGGCCTTCGCTGCCTTTCTCCCAATAGGTCTCGGCTCCTTTTGGATTGGTGAGTCTTGATTCATCGAGGAATCCAAAGGCGAATCCAATGCCGTTGAATCGTGGAGCGGCATCTCGTTCAACACAATGGTCGGACCCGTGGGAGCTTGAATCTCGAACAATTTTTCACCACCTCCCAACATTGGTGATTGTTGAAATATTTTTTTGCCTTGGCCAATGGCACTGAACCACATTTGTGCTTGCATAATGTATTAAAAAAAATATTGGAAATGCAATAAAAATTGAAAAAAAAAGGGGATATTAAATTTAATAAAATGGAAATCACATATAATTTACCTCGTTGCCAAGATTTTCGCCGATTCGAATGTTGTCCCTCGTTTTTGCCAACGCATCTCTCCATTTCTCCAACTCTTTATTCAAAATTTTCCACCTACAAGCCAAGGCCATTTCCGTATGAGCAGAACTCAATCTTTCACAAAATTCAGTATGAATTTTTCTCCATATATGAGAGAACTTCATCTCATTGCCCGTGATCGGACAATGACCAACTTGGACCCAACATTCACACAACAAAACATCTTCCATGGTTATCCATGCCCCTCCGGCTTCGATGGAAGATGCCATAAGATGAACACAAATGAAATTTTGAAAGCGAAGAAAATTTAGTGTGGAAAGTGAATAATATTGGAAGGAGAAGAAAATGTATGAAGATTTGGTGTTGAAAGTAAAGAATAATGGTAGGTATTTATAGAAAAAAATTCAAAATTTTTTTTAATATAAAAAAGGGCAGCCGTTGGATTGGAGGACAAAAAACGTTCGACAACCCAGGACTTGCCACTTGGCTTCTAGCCATTGACGGAAATCAGGGCTAACGCTAGCCTGGTGTTAATGCACAGAAGTTCAATTTTTTTTTTACCGTTGGCGCTTGTGCACGTGCCAATGGTAAATTTTTTTAAAACCTAGGCGTTGATGTCAGGCTAGCGTCAGCTCTGACATTAGCAGGCCCCAGGCATGAGCACGGGCTCGTTTTGCCTTTGGGCTTGCCCGGGCTTGCCCGAGCCTGTGCTGCACACTAGAGCGTTGAAATGGGGCTTGGGCCCATCCTGCCCGGGCCACAGTTCCGTGGTGGAAATGCTTTTAATAGGAGAAGAAAGGGGGGGGGGGGGGG
>NW_018922422.1:30282-45123 GCF_002207925.1 Prunus avium | reverse complement strand
TTACCTTCTGATGAATGGGGATATTAACCGAACCCAACTGTTTTGTAAGTACTTTTGTAGAATCCGAAATACGACGGTGTGATCTCAATAAATGCACTCTTTCTGAGGCTGTCATCTTATGATTGTGTCCCTCTGCAAAAAGAGAGATGGCATACTTCTTGCTCCCATTTGTCTTCACAACCACAATCTTAGCTTTGCAATTGCATCTACTTATTCCCCGCTGTCTTTTTCTCTCCCGAGTTTCATCTTTCCTGTATGCACATTGTTTGAAACAAACAAATTCTTTCCTCAGAATCTCTTTCTTATATGTCCCCCGAAAGCTGGAATGAAGTCGAATACCAAAGCCAGCCAAGAATGCATATCTGTTATAGAAATTATAAGCGAGGTCAAGCGAGTCGAACTTCATCCCAACCGCTGGTGTTTCCTCATTTCTTACTTCAGGAATGTAAACCATCCCATTAGCTGTTACACAATCATCACTCTCTGAGCCCCCAGACATTTTACCCACATATATTTTTGAACTACTTCTATATCACTGCATAGCAAATATTAATTCATTAATCAATCATTACTGCATTACAACATATCAATGCATTCCACTTACACAAAACATTGCCCAAATTGACACAAAAAAGACGCATAGCCTAGCTTGTTTGTAAGAGCCATTATTACACAAAATTTAATAATAGTTACGTCATCTCTTGTGCAATAATCTGGAAAAAAATAACATTAGAACCAACATGTTCAACTAAGAACACAAATGTAATTCAAACCAGCAATTACAGAACTTCTCCCAATATCCTCTCCAAATGCTTACTCCTAATGCCATTAAGCCTAAGTTTAGGATCTTTTACCTACATTTTATAATTTCCCACCCCCACCAAAAACAATCAACTAAATATATTGAATATTCATAAGGAAATGACGCATTATTGACAGAAAACTGACGCATTATTGACGGCAGAATAACACATTATTGACCGCAGAAATGACGCATTATTGATGCCACAAATGACGAATTTCTCACCCTCACAAAAAACAAACCAAACCCAATAAAATCAATCCAGCAACAGTAAACTTACCTCTCAAACTCAAGCGGGAGCTCCGAAGTCAATCAGCTTAAGAGAATGTGGTGGACATTAGAGAAGACTCTTTGGTAGTGGAGACTCCATCTCTACCACAATCGAGGAACAAATGCTGCTGCGGCGTCTAGCTACAGAACCAGATATGCTACTTTGCTTTCATCTGGAATCTCGTGTGCTGAACGAAAAAGAGAAGGGGTTTTCACTTCAGCCATAGAATCAAAACAGGGCAATAGCTAGATAAGAGCCATTAATCGTCATACCGAGGATGCCATAGATCGCAGGCCTCCCAAGGAGCTGATGACAATGGAGCGACTATAGGGTTTGGGAGCTTTGGATCTTTCTAATTCTGGGTTTGCGTTACATTAAAAAACAGAGGATTGTGTTCTTGAATTTTTCAGAGAGGGAAATATCTTCAATTGAAGTTGGGTTTCCAACGGGTCAGATTTCAACCCGGTTCTACATGCACCCTCTTTTAAAAACTCACCGTTGGATGAAATCCAACGGCTCTAACATACCCCTCAAAAAAACCCCTTATAACTTTCCCCTCACTATAGAAGCTCCCAGGGAGGGAGGGGGTAGAATTTAGGCAAACTGATATGTGGGGCGGTATTTGGCCCAGCTTTCCAGTCCAGGCAGAATTGTAGTGGGGCCCAATTCGCATCAAACCAAGGAGCCACGTGAAGACCCCAGCTACATGGACCACCTATCACCAACTTGCCCATGTTGCTTGCGCCACTTGTCAAGCCTAGAACAACTATTTGTTTCAATCCAACGGGCTACATTAAGTTGATGTGTCAATTTTTTTTTTTTCATTCTGCATATAATCAATGCCCAGAATATTTTTAAGCAATCTCAATGGGAAAAATTCACATCCAATGGTTGAAACTTAAATCCAACGGCAAAATTAATTTTTATTATTACTCTAAATCAGATTCAACCCAAAATAATTTTGTGATTATCATTTATCTTAATATATTTTGATTTTTAAGTGAAATTATATTATGTTTTGGATTTTGAATTTTTTTTAGGTTAAAATGTTTAGAAAATTAAATCACAAATGTTGAAATAAAAATAATGTTAAGAAAAATTAACCAAATTTTTTTTTTTAGGGTTAACCATTTTTAAACAAGTTAATAAAGTGGCGGACTCAAATTATGAGTATGCATGGTTGGAGGAAAAAATAATTTGAGTCCGGGCAATACATGAATAGTTGTATTTTTAAGGGGAGAAATTTGAGTTTAGCCCCATTTGGGTTGGAGATGGCCTTATATGTCCTTGAATTGTTACAATTATAAAATTACAATGGAAAAATGGACAAAATTTGAATTAATGGGACGAAAGTGAAAAAAGGACCAAATGTGACTATTTGCCGAAAAACCCCATGGTAGATCCATGACGTTTTCCTCATACCAGCACACTTCCCAGGGCCCCAAACCCAAGTGCACTTTCTCTCTCACAGTCAGTCAGGCTCAGGAGGACTCAGGAAAATCCAACAGAGAGAAGAGAGGGAGAGATGGAAGGTGACGCAGAGGCGAATGGCGATGCCAACGGAGAGATATTAGGGCCTTGCTTGACTGGTTATGTAGACGACGGTAGCCCAGAGAGCCACAGATACTACCTGTCACGCAGAACCGTGCTGGAGATGATAAGGGACAGAGGCTATTCTGTTCCAAGCCCAGAAATCGACCTCTCTCTCCAAGAATTTCGAGCCCGTCACGGCCAGAATCCGGATGTTGAGCGCCTCCGCTTCTCCGCTACTCATCGCACTGACCCTACTGACAGGGTAAATAAACAGTAACCTTTAATGGTTTCTATCTCTTTTTCTTGAATTTCTTTTATTTTCTTCTTGCATTGACCAGAGAATGGAAGAAATCAAAGAAAGAAGAATTTCTGGTTCTGGGTCGTTTTCTTTTTCTTCATTGTTGTGCTTGGGATTAATTATGTTAAGGATTTTGAAATCTATATGGTTCACAAAGTTGGAAATTTTGAGGTTTGGGCAAGCAATTGGGGTTTAGCTATATTTGTCTACACTTTTGTTTTGGTAACTTTTAAAGTTGTTCCAGTTGGTGAACTAATATGGCTGCAACCTGGGGTTGACCATGACAATCTTACTTTGCATGTCATATAAATGCTCTATCTATGGATGCATGTTCTTATTTGATTAGAATTATCTCGAATTTATAGTGTTTTCTTGTTGAGTTCGGCCTATATTGATCCTTGTGAAGCTGACCAAACTACTATCTAGTCCTTAACTTCTGCTAATCATGGATACATGCTTCGTTTCCGAATTTTAGGTCTACGGTCCTCAAAGAAGAAGCAAGGCTGATTTAGTGCCGTAGATTTGTTTGGTGGCCTTTTTCTGTTTTGAGATATCTCAGTACAACCTGTGCATGCATGCTTAGTTGTAACTTGTAAACAGATGTTTACCAGGCCACGGTTAGCTTAATTTGATGTGAAAACTACAGTGGATGATGTAAAATTAAGGAACTGACAAAAATCATTTGAAAAGAAAAGATGCGAGCTTTGCCTTTGGAGGATAAGAAATGACTTGATGTGAAAATCGAGGTTTTGCTAATTTGCTAATCAATTTTTATCGGTTTTCAGAAGTTTGTGATTAGATCTGTTTAATGCGTTTTAGCATCTCTTTGTTGTTTGGGAAGCAGTTCCATGTGGTTAGTTTGGAGATGAGAGTGGAGTGTTTGTTTCATATATTGGAGCTTGTTTGAGTTGGATGTCTTGTACCATGTTGCAAAGTGATTCCTTTACTCTTCTAGATGTCTGATCCTGTAGACTCTGGAAGCTACTTTTTCCTATTCTTCTTTTTCTATCGCTCACTGGTTAGGTTGTTCCCTTTGATAGAAAATTTATCATATTCTGCAATGCTTTAAGTGGATGGTTTAGTATGCTGTCATGCGTTGGTATCAGTCGCTAGTGTCATATTCTAGTATATGATAAATGATGTGGCCAATTATTCATACTAGACATACCTTGAAACTTCTGAAAGGTCCTGTGTTACAGGGGAAGTGGAGAAAGAGTCCAGGGATAGATATGATGTTAATGAGTTGCATAGGGACTTCGAAGACTGCTTAACTTTACTTATCCAGATTAGATTTGACTGCTCAACCACACTTACTTCTACAATTCCACTTACACTTGAGTCAAGGCGACTTCCTTCCATTTACCATTGGAATGAATTGTAAAACTGTTATGCATGGGTACCCGAAAAATGAAAAAACAGTGGCTGTGATGTATTTTCCTTGCTCTTCACTGAAAGTTGGTGTAATGATGCTAGTAATAACTTATGAGCAATTGTTATTTATGATTAATGTTTGAATTGCAGATAATGGTCATTTACTGCGGGCCTGGTATCGTGAAGGTTAATGTGATTCGTGGGCTGCATTCTCAGATTGCTAATAAAGACACTTTGAATGGGCTCATATTAATTACCCAAAACCAAATAACAAGCCAAGCTCTAAAAACTATGGAACTTTATCCATTTAAAACTGAAATATTCCAGGTTTGTTTCCTAATGTCGCTGATCTTTTGAATTTTCTTTTTTTTTTTTTTTTTTGCAAGTCCTGCAGGATAATTATATTTGATTCCATTTACTGATTTTCTGGGTTAGCTTTATAGATGGCTTATGATTGGAGATGCATTATAGGCATCCTCCTAGAAGTAAACTGATGAACTAGTGTTGTTTAAGAATTAAAATGCATTGGTACAGTGGGCTGTTTTGTAGTTTAGGCACAAAGGATAATGGGAAATGCAATTTACGGAGGTCAAATCTGGAAATTTGAAATTTATATATTCAATTTAAGATAAAGGGAAATTTACGTTTCCTTTTTTTGAACATTACGAGTCCCGCAGGATAATTATATTTGATTCTGTTTCTGATTTTCTAGGTTAGTTTTATAGATGGCTTATGATTCAAGAGGCATTATAGCCACCCTCCTAGAAGTAAAATTGATGAACTAGTGTTGTTTACGGATCAAAATGCATTGATACAGTTGGCTATTTTGCAAGTTTTAGGCACAAAGGATAAAGGGAAATGCAATTTACGCAGGTCAATTGCATGTTTTGAAAATTTTAATTTCTATATATACAATTTTTAGAAATTTATAATAATGTGATTGGAAATGATGACCAAGGTACGTATAGTTGCTTTTTTGTTGTTTCCTTAGATGCTTTTGAAAAGCATTTCACAATAGCTTTTTAATAGTTGCTTCTGCCTTTTGCTGTTTCCTAGTTAACCTACCTTTATTTGGTTATTTTATTGGCAGCATTTCTACTGAAACATTTACTGAACACTGTACAAGTGTTTCTGCCTATTATCGATAGTTTTAATGGTTCACTCCCTTGGAAGCTCTTCTTCTCACTCTCATATTTCTATTTCTGGCTTTGTTTCTCAGATTACTGACTTGCTTGTTAATATCACAAAGCATGTCTTGAAGCCAAAGCATCATGTACTGACTGAACAAGAGAAACAAAAACTCCTAAAGAAGTACAACATAGAAGAAAACCAGGTTAGTGTATTAACTCGAGTAAAGAAAAACCAGCCACTAATTTGCTTTCTTTGGAGATCGTTCATGTCATTCTTAATTTTTGAATAATCTTGAATGAGTTTGAATTGCTAATCTGACTTGGGCTGTGGTATGCCCTCTATCGTTTAAAATTACTTATGATATGGAGTTAAAAAAGAGTGCTATGACTTTATCTGTGGGTGGCTGGTAGGGATTGTTCAAAGTAGTGAATTGGGTTGAACCCATTTTTATGTCATGTAATCAGTATTAATTCCATTTTAAGTAAAGAAAATAGCAATGTCAAATTAGTCACCACAAAAGTTTCTGTTTAATATCTTTGATGCATCCAAGATAGGGAACGCTTGATTGAAACAATGGAAATTGCACGGAGTAAGTTGAAACATTTAATAGATGTAGGGACCAAAACACAAGTATGCACACACATTCACACACAAACACATTCAAGAACATTGTATTCTATGTGGCCGCATATTGAAGGAATTCTCTAAAGTTAGTTTTGATCAATGTGTGAATCTCTCATTCTATTGCTCTCTTTAGGAACTTGAGCTGAGATGGCTTATTGCCATCCCTAGCAACTGATAATACTTTGTGCCTATAGACCTATATTATGTAGAGCAAACTCAAATGATAAACTAGTCTCCTTGACCCGAATCTAAGGACTCAAATATCTCTTTTGGTCCTCTAGACCTATATTAGAGGCTTGCCTTTATGCCTTCAAGTTAACCAACTTGTGGTAAGGTTGCAAGCATAGTAGTCACCTAGCACAATCTTCTTTCTCTTTCACTTTCTCCCCTCCAGACTTTACAATGGAAATTCTGTACAATCATGTACCGAATGTTTGCATTTTAGTTTATTAAATTGTATATTACCATTACATTTCGTGTAGATGGTTGATTGGCGTATAGCTGGTAACTAGACTGTAATGTTTCCATTGTCGTAATCTCATCAACTGTTCTTCCTGCAGCTTCCCCGACTGTCAAGAAAAGATGCGATTGCACAGTACTATGGACTTGAGAAGGGGCAGGTAGTGAAAGTTACCTATACTGGTGATATAACCGAGTCACATGTTACATACCGTTGCATCTGGTGACGCCTTTTTCTTCTGGGTGCTCATTTGTATCATATCCTTTGAGGAATGACGCTCTTTCTAGTTTCTAGTTTCTAGTTTCTAGTTTCTAGTTTGTGGCCTCTTGTATCTGTAACCTTGATAAATATCCGTCTTTTATTTTGTTTCTTGTTTTCCTTATAAAAAAAGAACTTATTTCTTGTTTCAACATTAGCTCGATGAATGCTTGAGTATTGCTCACGTGAGCGGCATGTTTGAGCGTCTGTAGTTCTAGATTATTCACATTTTATCACAAATGTGATGACATTGATCGAATTTGAAGAATGAGGACTAAAATGATGCGTTTGGAAAAATACACGGACCATTCATGATAAAAAAAAACCCTAAATTATCTCACTCATGGACACTAAAACATCAGGCACTGAACTGAGCAAGAGCAATATGATGCATAGTTTCCAAATCTCTGGGCAGCAAGTGAATGGAAGTGTAGCTCTAAATAAAAGTTCTGCAACAAAATGCTTATGTAAGCAAGATGGGAGGTGTGCTTCTTTCGGCTGCAGCCGGCCTGTTTGAGTGGCCTGCATGAAAAGCTTCTGGGTTAATGTTAATAAGTCCTCAAACCATCAGTTTAAAATCACAATGTTTAAGTCCAAAACGAATTGTTTTATCATAACATGACAATTTTGCTCACCATACCATTATCCTTCATTAATTTAATCATATTAGTCATGATGCCTCAATGTACTTGGCAAGACTCCAATCAGAAAAGAAAATTAAAATCTAAGAGATAAATTACTTACTAAAAAGGACATGTAGCAATTCCCTCCCCTTAAGTCACACCCTTGTTCTCAAGGGTGAATTTGGAGACCCAATCATCGTTTCTTCAATGGTGGTTTTAGAAGATTCAACGACCATCATTTGAAGATTTAAGTTATTTTGATCAAATTTATTCAACATGCAACCCAACATCTATTATTTTCTTGCATTTATCAGTCCAACACCCAAACATCTATTTAAATAGAAAATATTTTTGCTCGGGGTTTTTATTTATTTTCTTGCAATTCAAGGTGTATTATCACTATCTTTCTTAATATTTGATATGTATTTATGAATATAACTATATTTAATTGTTTACTTTGTATTTAATTAATTATGCCGATTGACATTTGTATTTAATTAGTTATGCCGATTGACACGTGTATGGTGGTGATGAATATAACAAATGCTCCCGTTAAAGTGGGAGTATGCGTCGAAGTTTTAAGTTTATTTCAAATCAAAATCTAAAGCCACCTACCGAACCAACGGTGCACTGAGTCGACTCAGCGGTTACCTCCACACAATGACCGATCCAACGGTAAACGAAACGACGTCGAAGAGCGGCGGAGGTGGCGGTGGGTCTGACGCATCTCGAATCGGAGAGGTAAAGCAATGGCTGACTCAAGAGTTCTCCCAAGCCGGAAAAGAAGTGCCCGATTTCGAATATACCCCTCGTTCGGTGGCATATTTACACAACCTTGCCACTCTCTCCCAAGCTCAAACTCAAGCTTCCAAGATCCTCGCCTCCGATTTCCGCCTCAAAGCCTCCGAATACCGAGCCCAAGGTATCCCCTTTTAACCCAACGCAAAAAATCTCTTGTTCATGTTCTCTTTGTATCTCCATATGTGTTGTTTATGTTGTATATTTTGTATATATCCTCTCTTTTTCAAACAAAATTTTGATTTTTTCTTTGTGGGTGTTAGCTGCGAGGATCGGAGAGATATTGGAGAGTGTTGGTTTGGCACAAGAGGGTTTGGCTTCAAACGTGGTGTCTTCAGCTCAGGTCTTAGCGAATGTAGCCAATTTGTTGAATATAAGAGACACTGAGCTAAGCAGGTGCGTTTTTGAATTTTGGGTTTTAAGTTTTACTTTGAATACTGACTCATTGAGCTCACACTGTGTTAAGAAATGTGGATTTTACATTGTTGTTTGAATACTGAGATGACACAAGAAATGTGGGTTTTACATTGTTGTTTGAATACTGGGCTGAGATACGAAATTTGGGTTTTATATTGTTGTTTGAATGCTGGTCTGACATAAGAGATTTGGGTTTTTACATTGTTGTTTGAATACTGGGTTGACATAAGAATTCTGGGTTTTAGTTTTCTTGTGGCGATGGGGGATATATCCTTGAGGAAGACGGGTGTGGAGGAGAAAAGAGCTAAAGCGCAAAAAGAGTCCAATGTTCTTCTTGATTATACTCGAAAGGCGATTTCCAGGTTAACTTATTTGAAAAGGTAAGATCTTGTTGGATATGTTGCAAGAATTGTAAAAATTAGGAGTATGAATTTGTTGAATGTGTTGAGTTTTCAAACTTATGCAGAACACTTGCCCAACTAGAAGATGATGCAGGTCAATGTGAGGCACACATTGAGCATTGGAAGAACAACTTGGCGCTGATGCTTGGTAAGGAGAAACAATACAACCAAGAAACTGTCCGCTTTAAGGTATTTATTTACTTTTCTTGCTTTTTTAGGTCCAATTCCTCTTTCCTCCTGTTTAAACGTGGGTGGATTTCTTGAGCATCAGTATCTAAGAGTAGTTGTATAGACCAAATCGCATTACCTATTATATAATCTAAAATGAAGCTCTATACTTTAGGACCATTTTGCAGATGTGGTTTAAATACACACACACAACTGAAGAAATACCCCCCACCACCATTTATATTGTCGACTAGGTGAGAGTATGATTGGGAGTTGGACAAAGAAAAGTATTTCAATGGTGCATAGATTGTGATACATATTCCAAAATCTTATAAAATTACCAACTGTGTAATTGTGGAAATAAGTTCTGATTAAGCTCAAGTTGCATGAAGTTGGATATTGGTTGGTTTCTGAATGCAAGCCAATGTCCAACAATGCTGGAACACAGGAATAATCAGGGTATTGAAAAAATGGGCATCTGCATTGCCTTGATCATAAAGAAAGGTGGGGTTTTTTTAATGAATGGTGATGATTGATAAGAAATTTGGGATTTTAACCTGCCGCAGCTTAGCAAGGCATTCTAACCCTTGGGTGATTGCCTTAGTTTGAGGAAGGATATCACACTATAGGTGGAATGTGGCAAGAAATCCATGATTTTGTGTCCTGTATAAGGAAAAGTAAATTTTTTGCTTGGTGGATGGTATAAAATGAGTGATAATTGATCATCAGTCTCTATTGGCTAGTTTATTGAAATTCCGTACTGAAGTTGCAGGAATGTATTTTGTCAGCCTATTATTTGGTTATGCAGTTAAAATAAAGGCCTACATTTCTGTGTTTAATTTGACTAAGAGTTGTTGTGTAAACATGTTGGACAGGACACTCTTAACCGTGTGGGTTACACCCCAGATATTAGCCATGGAGTGTTGGTTGGATTGGCTGAGGAGCGGAAGGAATTAGAGAAGAAGACAAAGCCAGTCCTTGATACTTTGAGAAGCTACCAAGATTTGCCTCCTGTACTTTCCTATTTTGGTTAATTGATCACAGTTTGTTTAGGTCCTACAAATATTGTTAGGTTTATCAGATATGCATGTGTGCAGGATAAAGCTTTGGCTGCTTTAGCAATCGAGGACAAGAAAAGGCAATATGCTGCTGCGGAAAAGTATTTTGAAGATGTACTGCATACAGCTCTTTCCACTTCGAAGTAATGCACCAGTAGACTTATTGCTGTATGATTGCCTCTGTATAAATATATATAGTTTTGTGTTATTGGACAACTGGTAAACTGGTCAATGTTTCTTTGTTGATCCGATGATTGTTGCACAAGTTGTGGTCACATTAGTTTTGCTACTTTTGTTTTTGATCCGTTAACAATGAAATTTTTATTTAGATAGAGTTCAATTTGATGGAAAACTTTCTTGTATATAGTTTTATTAATATGCTCTCAAAAGTAAGAACCTTGAAGTTTCTTGTGTTCTGGTGGCAAGAGCCCTGCCTTTGTGGTTTTATTAATAGAGTTTTCTTAATAAAACTATGGAAATTTTGATTTACTTTGCAATGAAACATGTCATCAGTCATTTGATTTACTTTACAATGACCCTTGTGATGTTTTCTGGTGGCAAGAGCCCTGCTTTCTCTTTCTGTGGAGGGAAATCTGTTACCTTCTATCCTTTAGGTGGACAATCATTCCTACATCTTTTATTATTTGAAATTTAAGCTTCATCAAAAGCCTGTTAAGCCAACGGTATACCCAATGAAAAAGAGCCTTGACTGGTTGTCTCAATTCAAGCCTCCATGGCTATGTGTAGAAACCTGTTAATTACACTTGCATTCAAGTTGTTGCTCTTCGCATGAATTGATCAGGCCCGCCTATTGTGTGAGCAATGAAGCTCCTCGTATTAAGTTGTTTTAATAATGTTTCGGATGCCCAAAACAACCCACCAAAAAAAAAAGGCATATTGGGTTTCCGTGGAATTTGTTGAAGAGTATTGAGACTTCCTTTTAACAGCAACAAGGCAACATATACAACATAACATAAAATCACAATTTTTCCATACATATTTGCAAGGTACATATGCCGAAATAATGGCAGAATATATGTAAGCTAAGCATTATCAACTGATTAACAACATAATATGAGGGAAAAACCTATTCATTTGCACAAAAAATATCAAATTTAAAAGATTTTTTTTTTCAGAAAAAAAAGTAGTCAAAGTGCAGAATTTGTTTTGAGCTATTCTCAGTCTGATTATTCGGAACCTTCTCTTTTCAGGGGAAAATTGAAATTTGTAAGTAATAGCCAGTCATTATGAACATTGTTGGCTTGTGCTCATCACCTGCGAACCAGCGCTGCAACAATCCCAGCTGCTATAAGCCCAACAGCACTAGCAGTAATGCCTATTCCAATTAAGCCATCTGCATTCCAAGCAATGTGTTCACAATTCCTTGATTTTAGTGCTACAGTGCAGTCAAAACCAAAAGAAAAAGAAAACTACTCAATACCTTTAGCAATTTGATCCTCAACAGTCTTCTTAAGGGTCAGAGCCTGTCTCCAATCAGGAGCAATCTGCAAAACAAAGAAAAAAGGTTAAAAAAAATAATTTTAAAACAATATTAGGACGAATCATTGGTAGGAATTGTAGAAATTAAAATTGCAACAGGCTGAAGGCAACTCATTTGTATAGTGAAAAGGAGGATAGTAGTCTAGTCTGTAAGACTACAATAGATGAGCAGCTAAAGGTTAAGTCCACAGAGATATTATAGTTACAGTACAGAATTAGATAATTAACTATAAGTAAATTACACCATGCTGAAAAGAAGCTAATACAATATATGCACAAGCACACAGCACGCAATCAAAATTTTAGAAAAGGACGACACATTTTAAACTTACCACCTATATATAGCAGATTTTCACTGAATGATGGTCAGCCAACCATATTCTAAATGTAAGAGACACATGAACATGTCGCAGAAAAGAGAGATGAATGCCACCAAAGGGTGCCGGAAAATTAGGTGCAAATGAAACGAAAAATAAGAACAAACCTCTAAGCATTGCTCCACAAGATGCCGACTATTTGAATATTCAGCAGTTCTGTAGTATCCAACAGCCAGAAGGTAAAGCTTCTCTCTCTGATGCAAAGGGGAGCTAGTGTTGGCCAATGAAGCTGTACAAAATCATATTCTTCAGTATTTTTAAATGAACAATTTTAGGTTGTCGAAACCACTAGAGAATGCAAACCTACACTGCCAGTATCTAATATTGGAAACTCAAGGATCAGCTACAAGCTAGAACGAAAGTTCTTCAGTTAAAAGCAAAACAAGAAACAATCACAATACAAGAGAAAATATATTTAGTAATTTAACTTTTTTAATATTGAAAAGACTAACCAATTAAATATAAGATTGATGACATTTTTTTTTGTGCGAAAGTAATCATTACTAGAAATCCAGAAGGGCTCAGCGTCTTGTAATTTATAAATTTTCTTGTGGCATGGAGGGCCTAGTTCCAAATTCTTATGAAAGAATGAAGTAGAAAAAGATACTCTAATGAATTTCTCGGGAGAACAATTTTGTTGGTAAGAATCAGGAAAAAAGAAGGCATGCATTATGAAAGTGTACAATCACCATCAATACTGTTGTACAGAAGAGCAATAGGGTGAAAAGTGGGAAGATCCATGACAGTGTGAGCCCTCATAATAGTCTTTCCTATTCCTGCAGTGTCTAATACCCCACACAAAGGAGCAACAGAAATGATTGTTCCATTAGCTTAGAATTGATTGAATGTCTTTAGGCATACAAATTCTAAAAAGGCTGTCAAACCATTGCAAAATATAAAGAATTGCCGGCAGATTTGATAAATGTTATTTTTATTTTCTTGTTTGTTTTAATATTAGAAGACGGAGAAAAGGAGAAATAGAAGAAAAACTAGAGATGTGAGATTTTATAAATTCAGCCTCCTTTCTCCTTCATATCTCTCTTCTCCTTTTCAGCTCCCTCTCCCCTCTCTTTCTTTAATAAAAAAAATAAAAAACATAAGTGCTCCCAAATTGGCCTACATTTTACACAGAATTTTTGTTGTATAACTAAAACCATGACGAGCAATTAGAGAAGATTAATTAAAACTCATAATGAATAACCCGTGAAAAAAATCAGGAATTCTATGGTTGAAAAAGACATGTACAGAATCAAAATCGAGACGATAGGGAAATTTAAAAAGAAGTGAAATGAATTGACAACACCAATGGTTCAATATGCTTGTTACCTAAAAAGTAAAAACTTGCAGCATTGAACGTTTAGAAATATTAATAGGAATAATGATAATACCTTCAAGCATGGCAATTCCACGCTGCACATCTTCTGGTTGCTTTGAGTGGACAAGTGCCCATGATAACCTCATTATGCTTTCGCTCTTCTGCTCATCTGAGTCACCCTTGTTGGCCTCCGCAACTTCTTTCTCGCACCCCTGACCCACAATTCACAAACACTCAAGCGTCTTTAATTCAAGCAAACAAAAACCAAACCGAATTGGATTGGCTGAACAAATAGGAACCCAGATCTCTGTTTCGTTTTTCCTTCAGGGTTCTTCATTTTCTCGGGAAACAAACAGAAAATGAGCATTAGGGGGTTTGTAGTGTGCACTTACGTGGATGACGTCGCGGTCGCACCAGGGGATCGAATCTCCGCCGCCGAAAAGGTTAGCGATGGAGTCAAAAAATTTGTCAAACATCTGTTCCATTTTGTGATTGCGGATGATGAAATGATTGAGTCTCAATTCTCAGGGGGAATTCCCTTGGGATTGGATTTGGTATTTATAGGTTTGTGAGGAAACTTTCAAGTCTTTTTTTATTTAAACCAAAATGGGACTTTTGAATGTCGGCTTTTTTATATTTTATTTTAGGCTTTTTATCACAAATGGTCCTTGACGTTTACAAAATTGTCACGAATGGTCCTTGAGGTTTTTTTGTGACATTAATAGTCCTTAACGTTATGGCTTTTTATCATAAATAGTCCCTGCCGTTAGAAATGCTGTTAAGTGTGATGTGGAAGATAAGTAGAGCCCACATATCCAATCACATTGTGACATGTGGATAAAAAAAAATTATTTTAATGAAAATTCCATTTTTTTTTTCTGCAACTTTTCACCCCCCTTCCTCTACTTCGTCTCTCTTCCCCTTTGCCCTTACTCTCCACCAGCTGCCCCCTATGCTCTTTCTCTCTTCTCCCTGTCCTCTCCTTCTACCTCTGTTTTTTCCTCTACCCCCTCTCACCCCCTCTGCTCTCCCTCTCTCCTCCATGTCCTCTCCTCCCTCTGTTTTTTTCTTGCCCATTGCCACCTGCAAAAAAAAAATAAAAATACAGTGGTAGAGAAAATATACAGTTATAAAACTATATCTTTGTGGTGGGTTGCGGGTGGGCATGGGTTGGTCTGGTTGTAGAGGCAAGAAAAAAACAGAGGGAGAGAGAGAGAGAGAGGCTAAATGGATTTTCATAAATAAAAAAAGTCTATTCCTAGAAATGGTCAATGTTCCTGAGCCACAATTTTCGATTTAGATATGGAACTGAGGATCATAGGAGGGAAACCCTTTCAATACCACTTTAGCTTCTCTGGCATGGAGATGACTAAACTGGGCATTCAAGAACCATAACCTTTTCTAGGAACATATTTTATGATTATAGAATAGGCATT
>NW_018922422.1:0-12141 GCF_002207925.1 Prunus avium | reverse complement strand
AGAATAATATATATGTGGTATTCAGATATAGATATATATATGCATGTTTTTCAAGAAATCATGGAACAAAATTTGGGAAAGACAAGATTTTGAAAAAGGAGATAGTCAAGACCAGAGTATATAGGTTTCCTAGCTTTCATCAAGTACCAATGACATATATACACAAGAAAAGAAAGACTTTTAGATTCCACTTTTAGATTCCATTGGGATCAGGGGCATTTCTAAATTTGAGGTACCTCTCCCTCATCCTAATTATAATATTATACCAATGACATAATAAAAGCACCTTTGAATCAGAGTTGGTATGTGGCTGAGCACATTGCAGAGAATCTCTAGTATATGTTGCCGTAGCAGCAAGTGGTTGGCATTAATGAAGGATGATTTTGGGAAAGAGAGTGAGAAATAAAGGCCATGAGAAATCTGAAGAGGGACGAAGAGATAGTGGGTATATAAGTGATTGGCCAGCATCGTTGGAAGATTTCATTGCGAGCGTCCGTGGAGGACGGAGTTGAAGGCATCGATGGTGTGGAAGATGGAGAGAGTGGATACGAGAGAAGTAAATTGGGGGAAGTAACCGGTTAGGGAAATGTTTTTAATTTATAGTCTCCTAGAATCAGCCACCAAGCTATTTGGTCGGCAGCCCCCAAATAAGGAAAACGACACAGTTTTAATACTTTATATTCTTTTTTACAGGAACCGCGACCAAAACAATTGGTCGCCAAGTTTCACAAAATATTTGGGCGGCATCTCACAAAATATTTTCGCGGCATCTCAAATTTAGAGACGACGCAAGCAATCTTAAAGACGAAATACTGTGGTTGCCAATAATTTTCAAGCTTAAAGGCGACCAATCTTAATATTGGTCGCCAATTCCTCCCCTAGCGACCAAATATTTTGGTCGCCATTCGGACATATTTTATGGTCAATTAGTTCATAAATCTGACGAAATTATTGGCGACGAATTAAAAAACTTCGTCTCCCATAACCCTGTTTGGCGACCAAATTTGGATTGGTCGCAAAAGATTTCGTCGTGAAAGACCTTTTTTCTTGTAGTTTTCTAGGGCAATATAGAATGCAACTTCATTTGTTCAATAAAATCATACATGATGTTTGCAATTACGATGCACACTTCTTTTAGAAGTATGATGTACTGGGGTTTTGGGTCTTCTCCCGGAGCAAAAACTTACAGCTTCTTTACTGATGCTGGCATTTGGTGCATCTGCAGACTAGGTGGATGAGATTGCTAGGGTGGGTTATCCATTATCCTAGAGAGCTTGGTCAGATTCTGTGATGCAATCGAAACTATCTACACGAGGGATTATCTCTGCAAACATACGCCTAGGGACCTCTAAAGGCTTTTACAAAAAGTCAAGGCTCGAGGTTTTCCAGGCATGATTGGAAGTATCGACTGCATGCACTAGCAGTGGAAGAATTGCCCAACTTCCTAGCAAGGAGATTATGGGAATAGGAAGGGCCAAAAAAGTATCATTCTAGAAGCCGTTGCATCACACTATATTATTGAATGTTTTCTTGATATAAAAGACAAGAAATAAAACTAATTAAGAAATACTACTAATTCAATAAAATACAAGCAATACAACTAATTAAGAAATGACAACTCTATCAATACAACCTAATGGTTTTCATCATTTAACTAATTCGTGTTGTTAGGTCCATTGTCACGGAAAAGCCTTCTTCTCATAACATCCCTTCGTTCTTGCTTCCAAAATGACTTTGTTTCAGGGGACATATGGCTTGTATCAATGACTATGGTTTCCCGATCTTTCTTGTCCATGTATTGTTTGTGTGCATACTCTATTTCTCTTGCAAATGTTTCATCTCTTGTCTTGTTAGCCTTATCTCTTTTCATGTCTCTCTCAATTCTTAGTGTGTTGTTGATAGCAATTTGCTCCAAAAATTGGCATCCATTGGATTGGAGCAGAAAGAATGGATCGGACATCCCAGGAAGCTCCACGTGGCTTCTATCTATTGGGGGAAAGCACGATGAAATTTCGAATTTTTTTTCACTGTTGGCGTGTGTGACTCGCGCAATCTCCGCGTGTACTTCATGCGCCAACGGTAAAAAAAAATTCGAATTCGTGCACTAACGTCACAGCCCTTAAGTAGGAGAATGGGCTGATTTTGTCTTGGGCTTTGCTTAGGTTGGTGGCCCCCACGTCTTGCTCAGGCTGCATTTATGCGCTAGAAGTGCCTTCGTGGGCCTAGGCCCCCTCTTGCCCGGACTGGGGCGCAACGTTGGAAATGCTCTAAGAAAGTTCTCTTTGTTTACTAGATGGTATACAATATCAATGCTATCCTTTTACTAGATGGGGCTACACAGTACATGTCAATGATGTCCTTTTTCGAATGTCAATTTCAAATGTCAAATTTTGTTCACTAGATGGGATACAATGTCAATGCTGTCCTTTTAGTTTTTTTTCTTTTTTTAGTGGGAATTTTTGAGTTGGGCTCTTCTTAATTTTGGATTTAATAATTGTAACATAAATTTAGATATAAATTCTTTTATTATTATTTTGGTTTGTAAAAGTTTAAGAGGAGATTGGCTACTCTCACCACCAACGCCAGGGAAGACTCAATCCCGAGACGGGGCTACACAGTACATGGACCTTACCAACTGAACTAACCCTCATTGACAAATTCTTTTTTATATCATAGTATAGTATGTATATAAATGAATTATATAAATTGAAGCCCTCCCAATTTGGAGGTCCTAGGGGTCGCCTTGCTTTCTTGTCCCCAGGGCCGCCCTTGAAAGTATGGCATGAGAGACCAAGTTTCCATACGGGGAGATGTTTATAGCTATGGGATACTGTTAGCTAGAAATATTCAGAGGAAAAAGACCAACCGAACCGATGAAAAGCTCAAAGATGGTCTAAGCAATCACCAATTCACAGCCATGGTTTAGCATTCCTCTATATTCCAATAGGGACCTGCAATGCAAGAGACATTTGATTTGAGTAACAAGCCTTTGTGCTTTCCAATTCCAGACAATCTTTTCTCCATAATGAAATTAAAATTGGATAGCAGTGGTTGCTTCCCCACCACGTAAAATATCATCTACATAATCAAATTAAAACTGAAGACTTCATTGAACCAAATCACCATGATAGATTTCTCTCATTCATATTTCTCAAGTGTTTGTGGTCCTGCAATCAACATTTTTGCTCATTTTCTTTTTCGAACGAAAAGATGAAATTTTATTTCACAGCGGAAAGCTGTACAGAAACGTGGACAAGCAATCCACCAAGAATACATGAGAGAAAAAACAATAATTCAAGCTACATCTAGTTTAACAACTAGAAAACTAATCTCCATGATGATGAATTTAATATTTTGGACCACAATGGTTGGGCCTGCTGAGACTAATAATGGCTCCCCAACTAAAAATCTCAGCTCCATAATGAAATTCAAACCAGCTGTACATTACCATTCCAACTAGAAAACTAATCTCCATGATGATGAATTTAATATTTTGGACCACAATGGTTGGGCCTGCTGAGACTAATAATGGCTCCCCAACTAAAAATCTCAGCTCTATAATGAAATTCAAACAAGCTGTACATTACCATTCCAATAATGGAGAGAAAGAGTCCTCTTGTAATTGAGACAGCCTTCAACCATATCACTAAAATAAATTTATTATTTCTGGGACCATCCATAATTAATAGTTTACTATTTCTGTGATCCTGCAACAAACCCTTTGGCTCTATAGATAGATAGAAATTTATACTTTCATCTATATGAGACTTGGTTTCTGATTTTCTCCATGCATAAAATTTGCATTCAGAACAAGATGGAACACTCACAAACTCATTCTAGCCAGATTTTGTTTAGATTTTTCCTTTTTTTATGGTGGACCACATGTCTGCAATCTGCAACACTACCCACTTCTGGAAATGAATCTGATCGCCTGGCATTGCTAGACTTCAAGAAAAGAATAACTCAAGATCCTCTCTATATCATGAGCTCATGGAACGATTCCATTGATCTCTGCAGTTGGGTAGGCGTTACGTGCAACCCTGCCACGAAAAGGGTCATGGTTTTGAACCTGGAAGCTCAAAAATTGGTAGGCTCCTTATCTCCTTCTTTGGGAAATCTTACTTATCTTACTGGAATCAACCTGAAAAACAACAACTTTCATGGTGAAATTCCTCAACAAATCGGTCGCCTACTGAGCCTTCAACATCTCAACCTGTCTTTCAATTCCTTTGGTGGGAAAATTCCATCTAATATATCTCACTGTATGCAACTAAGCGTACTCAGTCTTAGTTCCAATAAGCTTTTTGGGTCAATTCCTAACCAACTCAGTTCATTGTTGAATTTAGTTAGTCTAGGTCTTGGTCTTAACAATCTCACCGGAACGATCCCACATTGGATAGGAAACTTTTCATCTTTGGAACTTTTTGTGCTTGCTGTCAACAATTTTCAAGGAAGCATACCCAATGAGCTTGGGCGTCTAACAAACTTGAGAATGTTTATTCTCTGGGATAATAATCTGTCTGGTATGATCCCTACTTCACTCTATAATATTTCATCCATATTCTACTTCACTGTTGCTAAAAACCAGCTGCATGGAGAGCTACCACCTAATGTGGGAATTACTCTTCCTAATCTTGAAGTATTTGCCGGTGGGGTCAATAAGTTCACTGGAACTGTTCCTCTGTCATTGTCCAATGCTTCGAGACTTCAAGTGCTTGATTTTCCTGAAAATGGACTCACTGGGCCACTCCCCGCTGAAAATCTTGCAACTTTGCAGAGCTTAGTTAGACTCAACTTTGATCAAAATAGACTAGGAAGTGGGAAAACTGGTGACCTGAATTTTCTCAGCTTCCTAGCTAATTGTACTAGTCTTGAGGTGTTGGGTCTTAATGATAATCATTTTGGAGGAGAATTGCCAGCAACAATCGCCAACCTTTCTACCCAACTAAAAAGGCTTACTTTGGGGACCAATTTGATACATGGAAGCATCCCTAACGGCATTGGAAATCTTATAAACTTGACCCTTCTGGGAGTGGCCGAAAACTATTTGGGTGGTAGTGTCCCTGATGTAATCGGGAAACTTCAGAAGTTACAGGGTGTTGAGTTGTTTGCTAACCAATTTTCTGGGTCAATTCCGTCCTCCCTAGGTAACTTGACTTCATTGACAAGGCTCCTCATGCAAGAGAATAAGTTTGGGGGAAGTATACCACCAAGTTTCGGGAACTGCAAAGATCTACAGACACTTGACCTTTCAAGTAACAATCTAAATGGCACCATTCCTAAAGAGGTTATTGGGCTTTCATCCCTTTCAATTTCTTTATCCATGTCTAACAATTTTTTGACTGGTTCACTACCATCTGAAGTGGGTGATCTGAAAAATATTGGGGAGTTAGATGTTTCAGAAAACAAGTTATCAGGTGAAATCCCAGGAACCCTCGGCAGTTGTATTAGTTTGGAGCGTCTTCATTTGCAAGGTAATAAACTTGAAGGATCAATTCCCCAAACACTAAAAAATTTAAGAGGCTTGGAAGAAATAGACATTTCGCGTAATAACTTATCAGGGAAAATTCCTGAGTTCCTAGGAAATCTTGGATCTCTTAAGCATCTCAATATTTCTCATAACAATTTTGAGGGTGAATTGCCTAGAGAAGGGATCTTTTCAAATGCAAGTGGTGTCTCAATCCTTGGAAATAATAGGCTATGTGGTGGAATTCCAGAATTCCTTCTTCCTGCATGCTCTAGCAAAAAGCGCCATTCACCTCGAGGATTACTTGCCCCAAAAGTATTCATCCCTATAACTTGTGCACTAGCATTTTTAATTGCTCTGTCATGCTCCTTTGCTGCTTGTTCATATGTGAAAAAGTCAAGAGATAGACTAGTCACTTCGCATTCTTATACGGATTGGAAATCAGGTGTTTCTTACTCTCAACTCTTTCAAGCAACTGATGGGTTCTCTGTGGACAATCTGATTGGCTCGGGAAGTTTCGGTTCTGTTTACAAAGGAGTACTCCCTAATGATGGAATGGTAGTTGCTGTTAAGGTATTAAACCTTCAACAAGAAGGAGCTTCCAAGAGTTTCATTGGTGAATGCAAAGTGTTAAGAAGTATAAGGCATCGTAATCTTCTCAAGATCGTAACTGTCTGCTCCGGTATTGATAATCAGGGCAATGACTTCAAAAGTCTAGTTTTGGAGTTCATGGAAAATGGAAGTCTAGACCAGTGGCTTCATCCAAGAGATGATGAGCAATCTCAGCCTAAGAGATTAAGCCTCATCCAAAGACTCAATATCGCAATTGACGTTGCTTCTGCTCTAAATTATCTGCACCACCACTGTGACACGGCCATTGTTCATTGTGATCTAAAGCCAAGCAATGTTCTTCTTGACGAAGATATGGTAGCCCATGTTGGTGACTTTGGTTTAGCAAAGTTCCGCTTACAAGCATCAAATGATCGCACCAAAATTCAAACCATGTCAGTTGGGCTAAAGGGTTCCATAGGCTACATTCCTCCAGGTATAAATTTTAAAATCCTCACTTCCTAATAACTTTTCTCTGATACCGCTGTTGGTTTACGTGGTGATTGTGAGTGATGGGGTGATACCACTGTTGTTTTAAGGGTGAAGGGGTTTAGGACAATAGTACATAGCTTGGTATAGGCTAATTGGCCTCCTTCTTAGCTTATTGGCTTATTGGCCATCGCACTTTATTTAGATTAGTTTAGGCTATTTGGCCCTTCACTTAGATTGGTGAGCTTATTGGCTCCTCAACATAGCTTTGTTTGGGTAGCTCTTGGCTCCATTAGTTTGGGAGTTGGCTTGTTTACTCCCACATAAATTGGAAGTTGGTGGATGACTCCACTTTGCTTGGGAAGCTACAAGTCCTTTTTATAGATGAGAGTAGCCGACATAGCCATTCTCCACCTATGTGGTTACTTTACTCCAGCCACAAGTGTGTGGTTTTATCTAGAATATTCTATATTGTACAATATTATTTTTGTGGCTATTGTTTAGCTATCATGCTTCACCGTCATAGTCTATCAACATGAGTGTTCTTGCTCTAGAGAGTTCTTCCAACTTTAACTCTCTTTGTCTAGCCAACATAGTATGTTCTCCACAACTCTAGAATCATCCTTGTATTCATGATTCTTCTAGAACTATGTAGAACACAAATGGACATTATTTTTCAATAATAAAAAAGATTGCTGACTCTTTTTTCACTGGACAAGAAGTATCAGAAAATTTTGAAATATATGAGATAAATTCTAAAGGTCCATCAACTACGACATCCTAATGTATGCATTGACATGCAGAGTATGGCATGGGAAGCCCCGTTTCCATAATGGGAGATATTTACAGCTATGGGATACTGTTGCTAGAAATGTGCACAGGAAAAAGACCAACCGATGACATGTTCAAAGATGGTTTAAGCATTCACCAATTCACAGCCATGGCTTTGCCTGACCATGCCATGGACATAGTTGAGCCTTCATTGCTGCTTGAAACTGATGACGAGGAGGATGATGATGAACACGACGACAAATATGAAAATGACATACAAGAAAGACCCATAGCGAGATATAAGGATCCCGGCCCAGACAAAGTAAAAAGATTGGAGGAATGCGTGGCTTCAGTGATGCAAATAGGGATCTCATGCTCTGCAGTATCACCGACAGAGCGGATGCTTATGGATGTTGTCGTCAACAAAATGAATGCAGTCCGGGGCTCATATCTCAATATAACAAGAAGAAGAAGATGATGAAGATGATTGCAATGTAAAAGAAATTAGTTTTATGTAATATTTTGCTGAGGCTATTATTAGCACATGCTCTGCTTTTGCCGAGGCTTTTCTACTTCAAATACATTGAGTAAGGAATCTAATAATTTCAATCAACTCAGTAGTCACTACTTTATTGGTTTTTATTTATTTATTTTGTTCATGTTTTTATACTTTATTGGTTTTCTTTTCTCTTTTGAGATATAGCTATTTCTTTCATTTATCAGTTCATTAATTGAGATGCCATTGAGCCAAAATAAAATGTAATCTCAGACTAGAGTTAATCAAATTTCAAGACCGAAATCAAGTGATTGTCTTGTTTAGGAAGAGCACATCACATTATTCTCCAACCATGTCCATGGATGCCCACAAATTATTTCCAAGCTACAATACTTTTCAATCTTCGAGGCTTTTCAAAAATAATGCCAACATTAATTAATTCCCTACTCTTCCAATCCTCAAATTGACAGGAAACTTCACAGCCTTGTGGCCATCTATGTATGTGAAAAAAACCATCCAAATCCATCACCCTCTCTGTCAAAAACTCAAATGGTCTTGTGTTCACTTCTCCATTCGCTGGCACGAATGGAAAACCGATGGTTCAATACTTGTTGTCCACTAATTTACGCGCCGGATCACAATAAGGGTTGACATCAATGGTATAGAATAAACCTCACAAGTTACAAACCATAAATCTAGTCACATACCATGAAGCAATAGCAATTGGAACAACAAAATGCCTTGCAAATCTATCATATAAAACCAAAACAATGCCTAAATCTGCCTGGCCAAAAGACACAGAGTTGCTGACCTGAACAATGATGACCTCAAATCTAAGCCCAAAACAGCAAACTCATACAACCAACGAAAAAAAGAAACTAACTCATAAACCTCGCAACGGAGCCTGAAAACACACAAAACCATCTCTCATTTTTTAGATATGAACACAAAATGTAAAAAGGGAAAAGGAAAGCGTTCTTATAATAATCCACATTCAATCCCTCCAAACAGCAGAGGAATAATCCTGTATAAACAATATTAAATCAAAATGCAAAACGAGCAAAAAATTCAAATTTGGAGTGAGTTTTGTAATGATTAAAAACAGAAAGAAAAAGAGTCTGAAAATCCACATTTAGAACATGAAAACAAAAAGTACCAAGAATAGAGACAAATGTCCTTACAAGAAGCCAAAAGTTCATAGTCCTCTACAACCTATAAGAATTAGACCAAGATACACAAGCCAAAAATACCAATTTAGAGCATTTACGTGTACCAACCAATGAAAATAAGAAACTAAACTACAAGGAAAGATGCATCATTAATTTTGAGGGCATACACAAAAAAAAAATACCAAGAAAGGAGACAAACGATATTCCAAGAAATAAAATTCAGTCCCACTAAACAGGATCCCCATAAGAATTAAACCAAAATACACAAGGCAATAAATTTCCAATTTAGAGCAGAAACTAAATCATAAGTCAGGATGCATTAAAACCCCCTTTTCGAACACTATTCCCGAAGAAATTTCAAGAACACTGCAAACTCATACCTGAAATCAGGTCCTAAATATGGCTTAGCAGGATCATGTTGGAAACAACGTTTGTCATCTCCCGTCTTGGGAACAACCTGGAAAATTTTAAAAAACAATAATAATTAAAAAACAGCAACAAAAGTCCAAAAATGAAATACCCAGTAAGCCCTATAGAACACTTGTTATTGGTAATCCCTCTAATTAGCTCTGGTAAGCTATAATTAAAGACAGAAGTACAAAAGGAATATTGATAATGATACTAAAGAAAAAATATTATAATTTTTGGTGAAACAAAATGAGAACGATTAGATTAGTCTCTATATCCCAAGAATATGGAAGTATACTAGAAGGAAGTACTTAAGCAATTAAAATGCACATGGGTCTAGTCTGTTGTTTGATGAGCTTAATTGTATTAGATTTAGCTTACACCCAAAAATGAGTGGCTATGACAATGGGTTCCCACCACAGTGGTGGTGGATTCCCCCTCCCCCCATGGCACCCAGGATCGAACCCCAGTGGGGTTTCTTTCCTCCAATGTAACCACACCAAAAAAAAAAAAAAGAGTGGCTATCAAATATGAGCAACTTAGCCCCAAAATATTGTGCAAGGGCCTTTGCCAGCATCTCCTGATATATCTCAGACCCTGCAAAAGCATTCAGAACAAAAACCAAATATCATAAACGAATTATTTTAGAATGAACACAGCTATATCCATAGGTGCAGGACCAGAGAGCAAAATGTGAGGGTTCACAGTAGTCAACTCTGAGGTATACTTCACATGTTCTTTATGCTCCAAATGTATAAATGAAGCCACAATCAGCAGATCCTTCGTATTCTCACTGAAATCAGAAAAAATATGAACTCCATAAATTACTGGTGCATCTTTGAATCTAACAATAAAAGAAAATGCTAATGAATTATAGCCCATTGTCAGCAAGTAACATTTCAGATTCCTTCACAAGTTAGAGGCACAGAAAAAGGACACAAAGCTTTACCTTTATATGTTTTCTCACACTCTGTTTTCAAATAAAATTTTAAAATGACTGCTGCTTCTAATAGCTATCCAATATGGATATTAACTTGAGTGCACTGCTTTCCCTTCCCATGCATACCTCAGCTCAACAACATACTCCTAAATTCAAAAGAGAAATTAAGTAGTTCATAGTTTGATCTCAGAAAATGAGGAAATCTCTTCATTTAAATTCATTGCATCTTCATAAAATGAAATTACCACTAACAAGTGGTAATCCAATTAGTATACATGATAAACATGAAATAATGACAAGTAGATGTCCAATAAGTTCTGTATAGTTCCTGAACTTAAATTGAAATTAAGATCATCAGTCATCGAATTTGATCTCTCTCTGTGATAAATCCCCTATGTCCCTAAGTTCTTGTACGAGTATGACCTTAGAAAAAACAAACACTCAGCAATTTTCCAGTAATCAAATAGATAAACACTCAGCTAAATTAGCAATCTAGACCCCAATTAATTACTCAGGTAGCTAGTTTCTAGGTTAAATACTCAATTATTCACTTCCTCCACATATTTCCAGAGCTCATAATCATTTAGTTTTCAACAAAATGAGTAAATTTATAGAATCAGACCAGCACTTACATCGATGATGGCTCCAGCAGTCTCGGTAAGGGTCGGCGATAGTCGAGCAAATCACGGTTGCGAAAGTATATGAGTTGATGAAATTCTTTCACATTTTTCCATGGGTTCTCGAGAACCAAAAACACAGAGCACAGATGAAATAGGAGAAGAAGAAAGCCAGAAAGAGAGAGAGGGGGAGAGAGATGAAGATTACCACTGAAATTTCTATTCCGATTTTGAGAAATCATATAGGATCTTTGAGTTGCGAAAGCGATTCGAGATTGGAGATTTGCAATGTGCGATTCAGAGAGAGTGAAGAAGAAGATGAAAGACGTGAGAGAAGTTTAGAGCCACTGGAGAGCAAGAGCTTCAGAGAGGAGGCTTCTGATGTCGAGCTTGAGAGAGACGGGGAGAAATGGGCTTAAAAAATGGGCTTTGTTTTAGAATAGGCTATTTTATTAGGAGCTTCTATAGTGAGGGGAAAGTTATAAGGGGTTTTTTTGAGGGGTATGTTAGAGCCGTTGGATTTCATCCAACGGTGAGTTTTTAAAAGAGGGTGCATGTAGAACCGGGTTGAAATCTGACCCGTTGGAAACCCAACTTCAGTTGAAGATATTTCCCTCTCTGAAAAATTCAAGAACACAATCCTCTGTTTTTGAATGTAACGCAAACCCAGAATTAGAAAGATCCAAAGCTCCCAAACCCTATAGTCGCTCCATTGTCATCAGCTCCTTGGGAGGCCTGCGATCTATGGCATCCTCGGTATGACGATTAATGGCTCTTATCTATCTATTGCCCTGTTTTGATTCTATGGCTGAAGTGAAAACCCCTTCTCTTTTTCGTTCAGCACACGAGATTCCAGATGAAAGCAAAGTAGCATATCTGGTTCTGTAGCTAGACGCCGCAGCAGCATTTGTTCCTCGATTGTGGTAGAGATGGAGTCTCCACTACCAAAGAGTCTTCTCTAATGTCCACCACATTCTCTTAAGCTGATTGACTTCGGAGCTCCCGCTTGAGTTTGAGAGGTAAGTTTATTGTTGCTGGATTGATTTTATTGGGTTTGGTTTGTTTTTTGTGAGGGTGAGAAATTCGTCATTTGTGGCATCAATAATGTGTCATTTCTGCGGTCAATAATGTGTTATTCTGCCGTCAATAATGCATCAGTTTTCTGTCAATAATGCGTCATTTCCTTATGAATATTCAATATATTTAGTTGATTGTTTTTGGTGGGGGTGGGAAAT
>NW_018922420.1:94139-105519 GCF_002207925.1 Prunus avium | reverse complement strand
AAGTCAGATCTCACTTTTAAATAATGATGGGAAATTTGTCTCTTGTTTGGCAATTGCCATTGATATAAAAAAAAAAAAGAGAGCATGTTTTACCATCAATTACCGAACCAATACTCATGCCCATCAACTGCCTATTTTGCTTTCGCCCAGTCCCATCAAGTTGGCAATTGATAAACAGAAAATACTTAATTGGCATTTCAATTTGCAAAAATCGACTGCTGGATTGGCAATTACGAAACCCATGGTTTTACAAGGTTTGGGAACGGTCATGTCTCAAATGCTGCAAGATGGGTCCGTAATGTTGTAAACCATTGTTTTTACAAAAATAAGGAGGAGTGTTTTTTAACGTTTTAATCACGATGCAAAATCGTGTAAAGTGCATCCATATCCTTGTAAAAAGGGAATTTACAACATTATGGATTCGGTGAACCCAAATGTTGTAATCCAAGTGCAAAAAACTCATAAATCGATACCAAAATCTTGTAACTTACGTGTTTTTGGATTCCCTTTACAACGTGGCACATTTGTATCCAAAATATTATAATATCAGTCCTTAATTTTGTAAAACCTCATGTAAATCATAATAAATAAATTAAAAATACACAAAATACACAAACAAATTCATACGAACTCCTTATGACATTCTATAATCTCTCAGGCTCCAAAAATATAATTTTGACACTTAAAAAACAAAAAAAAAACAAAAACTCTTGTTTGTTTCTAAACAAACCAAAGCACTAGTTAGTGTTCTATGAGTCCTTAAGCTTGCAAACCCTCATATTTACTAGAATAAGGACCCAATTTTACATCTCCAAGGTCCACATTTCTACTTAAAACTTTTATTTTATTTTATGCTAAGTCATGTCTCAGAAATATAATTTTGACACTTCAAAAAAAACAAAAACAAAAACAAAAACAAAAACTCTTGTTTGTTTCTAAACAAACCAAAGCACTAGTTAGTGTTCTATGAGTCCTTAAGCTTGTAAACCCTCATATTTACTAGAATAAGGACCCAATTTTACATCTCCAAGGTCCACATTTCTACTAAAAACTTTTTTTTAATGCTAAGTCATGTCTCACTTTTCAATAATGAAGGAATGCACAAATGATTTTCAAATTTGAGAATGTCAATACAGTATGTGATTTGTAAATTCAATTGACAAACAGGTAGTGTCATTTGCATTCGTGTCTTACAATTGACAAACAAAGCAGTCTCATTTACAGTCCAATTGTGCAATTACAAGTTATAATGGACACACATAAATAAAGTTACAAAGTATTATAGTTTCCAAGTGGCTTTATGAGTTTAATAAAGACTTGTGGTCCAAGTCCAAATAGAAAATATTAGTTTAATCATTTACGAACTTTTATTTTAAGTAACTACTTCTAGTTAGTATTATCAATATTCATGGCGATTTGAGTAATTGACAAACAGGGACTGTGTAATTGACAACCAGGAAGCAAGCAATTGCATACCAATATTCAATTGCATTTTAAGTACAATCTTATAACTTACAAGTTTAGTTTACGACGTTATAGTATTATTATAACAAAAAATTGTAACATCGGTTGTAAACTTTTGTGTTTACTAGAATAAGAGCCACTTTTTACATCACAAAGGTCTAACCTTTTCAATTCTTTGTCATGTAGATTCATATCCTTGTAAAATAAGGATTTATAACTTTATGGATTTGGTGAACCATAATGTTGTAATCTTGATGCAAAAACTTGTAAACTTTATGGATTTAAGACGTTATGGTACTCTCGGTCCTTAATCTTGTAAAGCATTTTTTACTAGAATAATGACCCATTTTACATCGTTAAGGTCCACCATTACCAATTCCTTGTAATGTGGATCCATATCCTTGTAAAATAGTGATTTACAACACTATGGATTTGGTGAACCCTAATGTTGTAATCCATGAGCAAAACCTTGTAAATTTTTACCAAAAACTCGTAAGTTACGAGTTTAGGGATTCTCTTTACGACGTTAAGGTACTATCGATCCTTAATCTTGTAAACCATTGTTTACTAGAATAAGAACCCATTTTACATCCCTAAGGTTCATCATTATCAATTCCTTGTAATATGGATCCATATCCTTGTAAAAGGCTGATTTACAACATTATGGATTCGGTGAACCCTAACGTTGTAATATAAGAGCAAAAACTTGTAAATTGTTACCAAAAACTTGGAAGTTACAAGTTTAAGGATTCTCTTTACGACGTTAAGGTACCATCAGTCCTTAATCTTGTAAACCATTGTTTACTAGAATAAGGACCCATTTTACATCCCTAAGGTCCACCATTACCAATTCCTTGTAATATGGATCCATATCCTTGTAAAAGGCTGATTTACAACATTATGGATTCGGTGAATCCTAACGTTGTAATCCAGGAGCAAAACCTTGTAAATTGTTACCAAAAACTTGTAAGTTATGAGTTTAGGGATTCTTTTTACAACATTTTGGTACCCTCTTATCCCGAAATTGTAAAATCGGCCTGTAATTTTGTAAACCCTCATTTTACTAGAATAAGGACCCCAATTTATATCCTCATGGTCCGGACTTACCTATTATTTATAATTTGGATCCATATCTTTGTAAAATAAGGATTTACAACATTAAGGATTATGAGAACCCTAATGTTGTAATCGTGGTGCAAAACCCTGTAAATCACTACCTAAATCGTGTAACGTACATGTTTATGGATCCATTTTACACATTTTGGTACTCTCGTATCCCAAAGTTGTAAAATTGACCCTTAATATTGTAAACCCTCATTTTACTACATAAGGACCCCAATTTACATCCTTATGGTTTAGACTTACCAATTCTTTGTAATGTGGATCCATATCCTTGTAAAATAAGAATTTACAACATTAAGGATTATGAGAACCCTAACGTTGTAATCGTGGTGCAAAAATCTGTAAATAACTACCCAAAATAGTGTAACTTACATGTTTTTGGATCCTCCTTACAAGGTTATGGTACCCTCGTATCCCAAAATTGTAAAATTGGCCTTTAATCTTGTAAACCCTCATTGTACTAGAATAAAGACCCAATTTACATCCTCATGGTCCGGAGTTACCAATTTCTTGTAATGTGGATCCATATCCTTGTAAATGGGGATTTACAACATTATGGATTAGGTGAACCCTAATGTTGTAATCCTGGTTCAAAAACTTGTAAATCACTACTCAAATCTTGTAACTTATAAGTTTTGGTAACTCAATCACTTTCTTCCCGTTCATTACCTCATTTAGTATTTTGTTATGTTACATACTTATATAAAATTTCGAGTATTTTAGTTGAAATTGTATATATTATATGTAAATACCATATTTATGTATTATATATTGATTATAAAGTGCAATATATGTTATTTAAGTATTATATTCTTATTTAACATTTGTTTTTTTATCAGAACATGAACCAATTATATTATGAAGATATGAACCAAAAACCGGAGGCGGATCATAAGGGAAATTTTTGTTGGAAGATGCTATGTATAATAGACGACCCTTTTTATAAAAAACCGTCGTCTTTACATATAATAGGCGACCCTTTTTATAATAAAACCGTCGTCTTTACTTAATAATAGACGACCCTTTTTATAAAAAAAACCGTCATCTTTACTTATAATAGATGACAGTTCTTTCAAAACAACTATGTCTTTACCAAAAAAAGGACACTTGATTTTTAAAAGACGACGCTTGTCATACCTGCTGTCGTTGTTTTTTGGTCAGATTTTAACTCTGAAGAAAAGCTTTTTAATAAGACGACGCTTTTTTATTTGTGTGCGTCGTTATAAAAAAATTCTCAACAGTATCTCCATTTTTTAGTTGTTTAAGTCACTTATCCACGACGGTTTTTTGTTACCGTCGTCTTTTTAAAAACAACGACGGTTTTTTGTTCTACCGTCGTCTTTTTCTGGTCGTCTTTTGCCCTTTTTGTAGTAGTGGGACTTCAGAGGAGTAAATTATGTCATTATCCTTGTAAACACAACTGAAAATCTTGTAATCTACAAGAAAACTTGTAGACTTTCTACTTTTATACTTATTTTTCTTGACTTTTAATCCTAACCATGTACTATAAAATCCATGGTCATGTTAGGAAAAGAATATAAATTTATAATACTTCGTGGATGTCTACAAAAGTACAACCATGTAACATAGAGTTCAACAAGTAATATAGTTCTTATTTTAGAAATTGATTTCAACCAATTACATAGACAAAACTCGAGGTGAAAATTTTTTATGGATAAAGACTTTCAAGCTCTCAAATAAATGTTGTTGCCCTTTTTATAAAAAAACCGTCGTCTTTACTTAATAATAGACGACCCTTTTTATAAAAAAAACCGTCATCTTTACTTATAATAGATGACAGTTCTTTCAAAACAACTATGTCTTTACCAAAAAAAGGACACTTGATTTTTAAAAGACGACGCTTGTCATACCTGCTGTCGTTGTTTTTTGGTCAGATTTTAACTCTGAAGAAAAGCTTTTTAATAAGACGACGCTTTTTTATTTGTGTGCGTCGTTATAAAAAAATTCTCAACAGTATCTCCATTTTTTAGTTGTTTAAGTCACTTATCCACGACGGTTTTTTGTTACCGTCGTCTTTTTAAAAACAACGACGGTTTTTTGTTCTACCGTCGTCTTTTTCTGGTCGTCTTTTGCCCTTTTTGTAGTAGTGGGACTTCAGAGGAGTAAATTATGTCATTATCCTTGTAAACACAACTGAAAATCTTGTAATCTACAAGAAAACTTGTAGACTTTCTACTTTTATACTTATTTTTCTTGACTTTTAATCCTAACCATGTACTATAAAATCCATGGTCATGTTAGGAAAAGAATATAAATTTATAATACTTCGTGGATGTCTACAAAAGTACAACCATGTAACATAGAGTTCAACAAGTAATATAGTTCTTATTTTAGAAATTGATTTCAACCAATTACATAGACAAAACTCGAGGTGAAAATTTTTGATGGATAAAGACTTTCAAGCTCTCAAATAAATGTTGATGCGCATTCACCAATTCTATGAAACAAAAGAAACAAAAAATTAAAACTATCAACCTCAATTGATTTTTACAAACTAGGCATAAAATGCAGAGGAATTAACCATAACTAGCCATCATTATTCATATAAATAAAATAAGCAAATCATAATGAACTTGAGTAAAGCTACAATTAGGTGACACATTGAAATCTGAAGAAAAAAAAAGTCAAATAGTTCTCATAAAAAAAGAGTGTCTAAAACGGTAACTTTAGATTTATAAAAGTAAACAAATACCATTGTGAAATTCATAAGTATGTCCTTGTGAGTCAAAAAGAATAAACTCAATTGAAAAATAAAATGTCAATGCCAATTGTCAAACATGAAGGACATAATTGCATAACCCTTATGCAATTGCATTTGCGTTAAATATTAACAAAAAGTGAAAACTTGACAACTTGTATAACCAGTAACCAATTTTTAAAAAATTATGGACTCATCATAAAGGACAAATGGAGCATGGAAAAAAAAAGTCAAATAGTTCTCATAAAAAAAGAGTGTCTAAAACGGTAACTTTAGATTTATAAAAGTAAACAAATACCATTGAAATTCATAAGCATGTCATTGTGAGTCAAAAAGAATAAACTCAATTGAAAAATAAAATGTCAATGCCAATTGTCAAACATGAAGGACATAATTGCATAACCCTTACGCAACTGCATTTGCGTTAAATATTAATAAAAAGTGAAAACTTGACAACTTGTATAACCGGTAACCAATTTTTAAAAAATTATGGGCTCATCATAAAGGAAAAATGGAGCATGGGTGCACCTGGTGCACTATAGAAGGTCCCTTTGAGCATTGGGAACTTATTTGATGATACACGTGGATAGCAAGTATTGTCATAGTCACTCAAGCGAGTATGAATAGCAAAGCTCAGAAAAAAGAATTCAATTTAAGTTTTAAATTTTTTTTAAATTTAATTCTTATTTTTTAATCATTTTAAAAGATTTTTTTTCATTATTGTTTTTATTACTTTTAATCCACATGGAGTCCACATTAGTGAAGCAACCCACCGATGGGATAGGTCAAATGTAGAGTTTGTAGGAGTTTGTGTATGAGTTCATAAATAGTTGACTTGAGGGTTTTTTATGTTCTTAACTCTATTACGTATGATACTTTGGAAAGTTTTTATGTACTAAGACACGTTTTAATTGTCTTTGTTCTCTTAAATCATTTTCGAACTAAGTTCATATTCTCATATCTTCAATTTGCAAATTATTTTTTTCTTTCATTTTTTTGTTTGAAAACGGTTTACAAGGCATCCTTCGTGTTATATTATTTTCTCTTCCTCTTCCTCTTCATTTGTGCTGTCATCTTTCTCCACCATAACCCATTTTTTACATTCTAGAATTAGATCTCATTTAATTTCGTAAAGTTGGTGGTTCATATCTTGGAGCGCACTCAGTCCAGTCAAATGAATAGAGTTGAAGTTTGGGACCTTGCATTCTAGGGACACTATTTCCTTCAGACCACATGTATAGTGGAGAAATAATTGTCTTGAAGATGTGGTGGGTCAAAGTTAAGGCTTGGATAAATTAGGGTTTGGCTGAACATGTGGGAACCCAGTTGTTATTTCATTCTACAAAGGGATATTTGTAGAAATGTCACCTGAACTTATACATCAATTTCAATTTGTCACCTTAAAGAAAAATTTAAACAAAATGTCATCTTAAGTTTTCAAAATCCATGATTTCATCAACCAATTTTCCATCCATTTGAAAAGTATTTTAGTCTTTCCAAGCAAGAGGGTTTACATATTGGAAAGACAAAAATACCCTTCCAAATGGATGGAAAATTGGATGATGTTAAAGTCAGGTGACAAATCATGGATTTTGAAAACTTAAAGTGACATTTTGCTTAAATTTTTCTTTAAGGTGACAAATTGAAACTGATGTATAAGTTCAGGTGACATTTCTACAAAAATCCCTTCTGCAAATAGCTTCAGAAGACAAAATATTTTAATTTGTTTGCACCTTAAAACAGAGAAATCCAGAAAATTTAAAAGGCCCTAAATAGAGTTAATTGGGAGAAGAACATGATCACAATGGAAAACCTCAAATGGTTGGGATAAATAAGGGTCTGTTTATTAATAATATTGCATTTGTATAAGACTAAATGAAATGCCCTGATTAGAGCCAAGGTTTACAAACCACCAAATGACGTTCATTCAAAAGCAGAAGCTGCAGAACACAAATGAAAATCACTTTTTCTGTTTTTTCTTTTTAAGTAATCAAATTAAAAATTACATTACCATCACCATGACTACTTCTGCTTAACAGATGATTAACATCTTGTGTTGTTTGTGGCAGTTAAGGCAACAACTGCATCTGAATTTGAAGAGAAAAAGTATTCACATACATCAGCCAGGGAAACAAGTTAAACATGACTAAAATGAAGCCAAATATCTCATCAAATGTAATATTGCAGCCTATGAAAATCAGTTTTGGATAAATTAAACTCAATGTTGTCCTGCAGCATCTCAATTAGCAGTCAGAAGAAGGCTCGGCTACCATAGAACACCCGCGATCCATCCTTCTTCTTATCAAGTTCTAAATTTTTGTTATGGGTAGGAATCACTTCGCCACGGTCTTCACATTCCGCTTTATCAAGATCCATTGGGAGCTTCATCTTTGCCAAAGACTCAGTAAACTGTTGCATGCTTCTCATGTACATGTCCACTATTTGTTGCTGCATTGCAGACTGCTCGGCGGCCTCCATGTTTATGTTCCCGAGTGGAGCCGAAAACACCTGACCGTATTGACCAGAACCAACCGTCTTTTCCTTGCTGCTCTCCTCTTCCTTTCCTGAGAAATTCGCATCCTTTGTGTCTACAGCTTCTCTTCCCTTCCTTGAGGTTGGAGTGTCTGGACAAGCAGCAGAACCTTGATTAGCTGCTCCCGTGGTGACACAAGTGTTGGTAGAATTCGATGACTCAGCAGTCACGCGATTCTTTTTCTCGATTGAATCGGCGGAGTTTCGATCATCACTCAAGCTTGTTGTGGTGGAACTTAAGAAGCCAGAGTTGTGGATGCTCCCACTCCCATTAGGAGAAACAGGTTCACCCTGGTTTCCTACATTTGAACTCACAGTCATTTCATAGTCATGATCAGCAGCAGGCTGAGGAGATGCACCGAGATGAAGAAACGAGCCAAGTCCTTGGGAACCAGGTCTCCAAGCACAGCCATGCCTTGTCAAGTTAAAATACTCAGTCACCATTTGCTGACTCTCCTTTACTACATCGATATCCGGGAATTCGATCCTCGAATACTCAACCGGGTCTAATACCACTTCTGATACTTTTCGATCAAGCAACACAACTTCGGAAGTTATGGATGAGTTAGCAGATGATTCGGATAACGAACTAGTGGAGGGTTTAATAGGCAAAGATGTGTTGAGAGAAAGACTCAATTTGACAGTTCCAGCTGGGGAATGGAAGAGATCAGTGGAAGACAGACTATAATCTTGAGTTACCTTTCCTTTGCCAATCACATGTGAAATTGGGACCAAAGTGAATCCCAAAAGCTGGTCTTCCATGTAGTTTCTGGCCCTGCTAAGCATCCAAATCTCACATTTGAGGACAGCATCAAGTTGAGTGATTTTCATCCTCAAGTTTTCGTTGAATTCGGGGTTCTTGCCACCTCCATTGATGATCCTAGTTGAGAGAGTCTCATCTGGATTGTAAGTTAGAGAAAATTTTGCATAGACATCTTGATTTTCATAGATGCATATGTTGTGAATGTTCCTAGCATGATGAGCGTATATTTCAAGAATCCCTGAAAAGTGATCAGAATCACCATTTACATCACCTATTGTGTTTGAATTCAGGTTGTACCGGAACCCAGTTGTCTGATTGAATGATTCCATCAGATCAGAATATAGCTTCTTTCCCTTGAGGATATTCTAATATTTTCTGTTTGGTAAGCAAGAAAGCTAGAAGAATGGTAGAACAGAACAGAAACAGAGTTGATATAGATGATTGATAAAGTGATCAATATAATATTCTGGACAAGTTTGCTTTCGTGCTTAAAACGTGGGTGTTTAAAGCAATGTAAGAGGTTTAATGAGAGGGCGAGAGAGAGAGAGAGAGAGAGAGAGAGAGAGAGAGAGAGAGAGCACACCTACGCAGAAGCTGTAATTTTCTCAGATAGCAGATTGACTATTAACAATACATTGGAGGCCTGCTTCTGCAACTATATTTCTGCAAATCTGTGGGTTCTAGAAGAAGTTTTAAAGGATCAATCTATAAATTGAAGCAAAGCATTTTTCACAAAAAAAAAGGTTGTACCAATTGAGCCTTCAGAGAGAGAGAGAGAGAGAGAGAGAGAGAGTTACTGTGGAATTGTGGAGGTTGCTTAGTGGTGGGTATGATAGTAGGTGGGAATAAAGAGAAGAATGTAAATCAAAGAAAAAATTGATGATGTTATGGTTGTTTTTTAACCACTTTTTCGTCATGCACTTTCTTTTGGGGGTGGGTGAAGGATAGTGATTTTTGAAAGGGTTGCTTTGCTTGGCATTACAGCTTCCACTTCTAATGTCTAACTTGCTCCACTCAGGGAATTGGAGGCCCCCACTTGGCCCCATCTTCATTATCAATCTCCCCACCTTTCTCACGCTGAGATGCTCTCCAAAGTTATTATCATCTCTCTCTCTCTCTCTCTCTCTCTCTCTCCTGTGGCAAGAAAATGTCTCAACAATCCCATACCTCCATGTGGTACAGATACATGTCATGATTTGGAAATAATCCCTTTTGGCCTTGCCCTATAAATTATAAATCTCCATGGTTGATATGAGCATGAATGAAGAGGAAAGCACTAAAAACATATTGCATGTGGTTCATATGAGCATAAATAAATAAAGATGAAAAACACTCAGACAAGGATTTTGCTGTGCTCAACCATTAGCACTCGGGGTAATTTCTATGTGTTCATGCATGTGGTCTCGTCAATAATCAGAAATCAATTATGCACAAATGAGTGACGGAACCATGGTGCATTTCAAATTGGAAGGAACAGACAAGCCACAATCTGGCAGCTCCAGCTCATTAGTGGCATTCAATTTGAGCATCTATTTCTCATAACTTGCTCCGAAGATTTTTGTGTTCCTTTATGACTTGACTTCACATTGTTGAAAATGAAGTTAATATTTGTCCAAATAAGCTGCCATATTTGAATGATTGGTCACATGATGTAAGGCCAGGCCTCCCAATCAATGGAAGAACTAAAACCAATTAGTGACTGGACTTGTGTGATTTAAGACCAGTGACCATTTTCATGCAGTCTGGAGACTAAGTCCGCCTAAAAAAACAATAAAGCAACATCTGGTGGACCCACAGAGGTGCAAGCCTCGCCGAAAAATGAACTCTCCCACCTGAAAATGAAAAATTAAAACATAAACGTACGTGTATACATGCAAATTAAGAGATGCAAAATGCTAAAGTACACAACAGAGTGTGCAACGGGGACTCAAAGATAGTTAGAACAGTTGAGAGGAGGAAAATGCCTTGCCCACCTTTGGTACCAGGACATCCATGGCAGCCACTGTCTCAGAATCATCATTGAGCCTCATGCAGAATGCTTTGATATCTTTAGGGTAATTGTAAACAATAACAGGCTTCTGAAATTTCACGTCTGTCAAGCATCTGCACAAAAGCAAAGCAATAATATTAAATCTGATGGAAGTAGCATAAAAAGGAAAACCAACACAATATGTAATCTTTATAGGGAGGTCCACATATAAGCCATAAATAGGGCCCAAATTATGAAAAACTCTTCAACACCTAAATTCTAACAGAAAAATTTTGAACCAGCTCATAAATAACAAACAATTAAACTAAAATGAAAAAGGGACAACTGGCTATTTTTGGGTTTTTTTTTTTTTTCAAAAACCAATTTATAGTGTTTATCTATAAGCTTTTTAGGAGCTATGGTCCCTAAACTTTGTATCAACTTGAGCTTTAGTCCTTTAACTTTCAAAATGGCTTCCACAGTACCTCAACTCCACTTCAGTTTGTAACAAAAGTCCTTAAGTAACTTCTGTTACTTTTTTGGGTCAAAGTGAGGGGCAAATTAGTCCTTTTAAGTGTTTAGTCATTTTTTGTTTTCTAAATTAATATAAATTAAAAAATTAAACAATTAAGAAAAAGAAAAGAAAGTAAACTCAAAAAATCATTGGTTAACCAGTTTCATATATTAGATTATTCAAGAATTACATGGCTTTTCTTTCCCCTTATGCCTCCCACTCCCCCACTGATCTCTCTATCCCTCTCTCTTCCCTTCTTCCCCGTCCAACTTTGACCCAACTCTCTCGCAGCCTAGC
>NW_018922420.1:67751-94064 GCF_002207925.1 Prunus avium | reverse complement strand
CTCTCTCCCTCGCACACACAACACCAAATCCCCATACCCAGACGATAATAATTGGGTTAAGTTGAAGCCATGGCTGCTGATGCTGCTAAGCATGAGATGGCAAGGAAGCAACTAAGCAAAAGAAAAGAAAAGAACTAATTTTTTTCTTTTTTCTTTTTTTAATATCTGAAACTGGTTAGCCACTATATAATTGTCTATCGTGTTGGGGAGAAAGACACAGAGAGGGGAGGGTGTGAGAATGTGAAGGTAAAAAGTCTCACATTGGAAAGTTAAGAAACCTAACAAGGGCTTCTAAGGAGTTGAGCTACTCCCCTCATTGCCAATTGGTTTTGGGGTGGAACCTCAACTTCCTTCATGGTATCAGAGCGGGTTAGCCCACTTGTGAAAGCCTAATGGCCACATGTGCTTCACGTCACCCAATATGTGTTGTCCACGTACTAGCCTTCAAAATTTGCCACATGTGCGGGAGCGTGTGAGAATGTGAAGGTAAAAAGTCCAACATTGGAAAGTTGAGAAACCTATCAAGGGCTTATAAGGAGTTAGGCTACTCCTCCCATTGCCAATTGATTTTGGGGTGGAACCTCAACTTCCTTCAAAGGGGAGAGGAGGGGTTATGCGATTTGGGGTGGGTTGATGGCTGGAGGTGTGGTGGGCAACTTTTCTTGTTATTTTGATGGATCTCAATGATGTAATTTGATGGTTGAAGACCATTTTTATTTTATGCATTGGAATGTTGTTGAGCTTATTAGTTTTTGTGCAGCAAAAGACCATTTCCTTTCAATGATTTCAGGTCATTACACAGCCATTACATAAAGTTGCAGTGCATTACACAACGATTTCATCTAATTCCAATACATATGACTCCTAAATCTAAACACTAAATCAGTACCTTTCCCTTACATGTACCACTAACCCCTAATCCTTAAGGGACCTATTTCCCTTTTATCATCAAAGCAACAACCAGCATCCAAGACACAACTAAAAAGAACCAGAGTTTCCTCTCCCTTGCACGAATTTGTAGCATCTCAGCATCCATCTTTTAAATCCTCTGAAGCAAGCCACCTATCAACTTCTTTGTACGTGGGGAGTCCTCTGCATCATACCACACCTAGAAGGAGCATCAATCACTTATCTACAAACATAGTCCAAATTATTCCCTTTCACCCAAAAACACATAAGAGCCACATCAATTTTACATGAAACATAGTTAAAATTACCTTTGTGCACGTATCAAACCTCCTACCATGTGTGGGGGTCTTTTTGTTCCAATAGCTTTAGGTGGACTTGGGCCGCTATAAAGAGAGAGTGAAGTTGCCCCTTTGCTTGGGTTCAAGGACTAGGCCCCAAAATATCCCTAAAGAATGCTGATTCTTAGGGAATATTCTTGTCATCTTCAATGGCTCCTCGCAAGTTTTGATGTATAATAGGTACTAGAATGATTTTGATTGATTTTACTGTGTTGGAAGTGCTCTTCTTAAAGTGAGAATAGTGTTGGAACAAATGTGCTGGAGAAGATGAAGTATTTGGCGGCTATTGGCATTTGACAGCTCCAAAAAGAGTTCATATTGTATAGAGACTATACAGGCTTGACATGAGAGCATGTTTTAGTGAATTAATATGGAAGAGCTTGGCATGACAGACTTGTGGTGAGGGAGCTAAGCCTCCATGAGTTTAGCAATTTTAGAGAAAGCTTGGATTTCTTATGGAAAACAGAGGTTCAGAGCAAGGGGAGAGGGACATTTGGGAAGATTTGATGAGGGAATAAAGGGAGAGATGGGGATAAAAGGATGGGTGGCTTGAGAAAATTTTCCAGTAGCTTGACGATTGCTTAGTCGTGCTCTGGATGGTTTTTTCGCTAGGTAGAAGGTGCCCCATTTTATAGGCACTAGAAGCCCCTTCTAGTTCAGGAACCCTAGCTCACTTTCCCCAAATTTTGCCAAGTCTTCTCCTCCATTTCCCTTCACTTCCTTCGATTCAATCCTTTTTGGTGAAAATTCCTTAATCCAAGCAAATTTTGCCAAAGGTTTTCCTACAGCTAACTTCTTCCATCCTGGGTGAGGCGCCTCTTGCTTTTCCTCCTAGTTTTCCTACCAAAGCTTGTAGAGGAAACAATGGGTAAGGTTGCTGGTCTAAAAGGTGTCTCACTTCCAGCAACCCGTGCACATGGGTTTCACTTGGTTTTAACGATGGCTTGGTTTTGACTTGGTTTTAATAGGGTGCTAGGATATTTTCTAAGGTGCTAAGCCATTTCTCTAAGGTGCTGGGCTATTTTTTCTCTCTTATGCTTACCCATATATTTGGGCTCAAGAAATGGGCATGAGTTTGGTGCTCCCAAGCTGCCCAAAACTTCCATTCCTTGGACCATCAATGGGCCTCATGAACACTCGTAATCATCCATACCACAACCCACTCAGCAAGCCCCAACGATGTATGTGGCTTTGGCCCACTTAAGCTTGTCGGGTGGTTTAGTATAGGAAAATGTATTATTGGCTTGGCATGGCATGTACATTATTTCTATATTTATTCAATGAATTAAGGGTTTACTAGTGAAATACCCCATGAACTTGTACCTAAGTTTCAATTAGCCCCCTATCCTTTTTTTTTAGAAAATTAAGGATATGAACTTTTTTTTTTGCCAATTTCCCCCCTGCCGTCTAAATCATCAACATTTCATCCAATTTTCTGTTAAATCATTAAAAATAAAGTTCTTTTTTTGGAAAAAAAATTTTAAAAAAAAAAAGAAGAAAAAAAAAATATGGCCGAGCTCATCTCTATCTCTCTCACTGAATCCTCTGTCAAACCCCAAGCTCACAGGATTTGGAAATACAAATCCACCTGATTCAAACTTTTTACTCTTAAAAAGTATGAAAAATAAAAATAAAAATGGAAGAAAAACCAAAGCAGGTACCCAAAGTCCCAACCCACCTAGTGCTGACAGCAACTCTCTCTCCCACATGAAAATTCTCATTCTGATTTCCACCAAAACCAACTCCCCCAGACCCCAGCCACCCCATGCCGGGCCCTTTTTCTCCCTCATCCCAAAACTTATCAAGACACCTATGGAAGTTTGGGGGGAGAAGGGGGTTGGGAAGATGATGGTGGTTGTGGTGGTTTGGTTGTTGTATTTGTGAGAGGGATTAGGGAAGATGATGGTAGGGCTAGGTGTGGCTACCAACCACTCCAATTCCATCACAGCAGCCAGTGACCCACCCCCTTCCCCGAACGCAACCCACCCCCACATCTAAAAATTGAAGAAAAAGTGAGTCTTTGCTGGCTAACATGCCCAAAACAGAGCCATAGAAACAGAACTAGATCATAGCCATATCAAGAATGCAAAAATTCTTCAGGCGCATTGCAGAGGCAACAAGCGTGAGAGGATGGGGGTCGATCGACCCAAACTTCCGTACCCATCCCTCAGATTGCAATTGTCATCACTGCATCAGCCATAGCATTGGCTTCTCTTAGGATCCACTCCTAGCAAACACTAGTAAACTTTGACCTCAGCTCCTGGATACACCCCAAGGATTGATAGAGTTCCCAGGCTCCCTTGGCAATTTTCCCCAAATAGCAATTGATAAGGGGTTTGGAATCAGAGTCAACATAAATGTGAGAAAAGCCTTGGTCAGCAGCAAAAGAAAGACCCTCAATAACAGCTCGAGCTTAAACGGTGATATGCAAAGAAGTAGAAAGTTTGGATTTGGATTTGAAGAGAAGGAGATGAGGAGGTTCTGGAAATTCAAAGAAGAAGGTAGAAAGAGAGAGAGAGAGAGAGAGTGAGTTTTCAATTTTTTATTTTATGACTATTATTTCAATCTTCTATTTTTTATTTTATTTTTCATCTTTTATTTATTTTAACGTACAAAATTACTATTTTACCCTTATATTTAACGGCCAATTGGATGAAATGTTGCGGATTTAGACGGCAAGGGGGAAATTGGCGAAAAAAAGAAGTTCATATCCTTAATTTTCTAAAAAAAAAGGATATGGGGTTAATTGAAAGTAAGGTAGGAGTTCAAGGGGCAAATCACTAGTATACCCATAAATTAATTCACAAAATACAGTTTGAATTAATGCATAACCAACATTATATGTTATATTGGGCTTGAGATATCTTTGGACTTCTTGTGACATTTTGGGCCTCAACACCAGGGTTCGCTTTAGTCCACGAAGTGATCTCTTCGCCCTCAACACATAGTCGCAGTTCACTGTCATTTCCTTTTATGACTGAGAAGACCCAGACATGGATGACATGGACTGAGAGGGGGGATCGATAGCCACGTCAGCGTTTTGGTGGGAATCGTTTATTACAGTGCCCACTTGATGTACTACGTCAGCTTTTAACGGAGGTCCTGACAGATTGACTGACGAATGTATGAAATTAATATGGAATTAAACGCTATGGATGCGATTGAGACAAAAAAAAACTTGTTGTATCGAACTCTAAAACACAGACAACTTCATAGTAGTGAACTGAAAATTACCCTATTTAAAATCATCAATCTTTGATTGAAAATCTACAGAAAGGTGTTTTATGAAAATAATTAAAAACTTAAGGGGTATTCATGTAATTTCAAAAACCTCATGGGATTTTGTGAAAACACCGAAAAACTCAAGAGGTATTATTGTAAATAACTCAATCTATAATATATAAAAAATTAAATGAATTCTACTTTAAAATTTGTTATCAAGTACCCTCAAAATCAACAAGGCTTTTTTATCACAAATGATCCCTGCGGTTTGCAAAATTATCACCTTTCGTGCCTAACGTTTTTTTGTGACACTAATGGTCCTTAACGTTACTCTCCACACATCAAAATGGTCCCTGCGGTTAACTTCCATCAAATTTTCTGTTAAATTGATGTGGCACATGTGTGGAGCCCACACATCCAATGGTATAAAGGCACACGGCTGTAAATAAAATAAAATAACTTTTAAAACTTAAAATTCCTTAAAAAAACACTTTAAAAATATTTAAATTTTTTTTAGGAAAAAAAACTAAGCAGCTATCCATTAACCAAGGACTGAACCTTATTAACAATTTGGACACCGTTGAGTGTAGTTGCACGGTTTTTTTTTTCCTTAAAAAAACTTAATTCTTTTTTTTTATTTATAAATTTATTTTAAGTTTTAAAATATTTAAAATATATGTTATTTTATTTAAAGCCACGTGGCTCTATACCACTGGATGTGCGGGCTCCACACATGCACCACATCAACAATGTAACAGAAAATTTGACGAAAGTTAACGGTCGATCAACTTAACTTGTTTTGCTATCGAATTTATTTTTGATTTCAGTAATTTTCGCAAAACATTTCGACATATTTTATTATGAGAATAAATCCTACGACTTCTGGTCCTGGGGTTCCCGCACTTGAAAAAAAAAACTTGGGGCGTATCGCTTAAATCATTGGTCCGGTATTGGATGTCGCTTTTCCAACGGGCAAAATGCCTAATATTTACAACGCTCTGGTAGTTAGGGGTCGAGATGCTGTTGGTCAACAAATTAATGTGACTTGTGAAGTACAGCAATTATTAGGAAATAATCGAGTTAGAGCTGTAGCTATGAGTGCTACAGATGGTCTAAAGAGAGGAATGGAAGTGATTGACACCGGAGCTCCTCTAAGTGTTCCAGTCGGCGGAGCTACTCTAGGACGAATTTTCAACGTGCTTGGAGAGCCTGTTGATAATTTAGGTCCTGTAGATACTCGCACAACATCTCCTATTCATAGATCTGCGCACGGGGACCATTTTGATGTGTGGAGGGTAACATTAAGGACCATTAGTGTCACAAAAACAGTTAGGCACAAAAAGTGATAATTTTGCAAACTTCAAGGACCATTTATGATAAAAAGCAAATCAACAATGTAATAAGCTAGAGGGTAGTTGATCCAATTTTAATTTTTTTGAGTTCTCTAAGTTTCCCAATACAAGTCTTCCCAATACAAGTCTTCCCTCATTCTTGGTAAGTAAACGTGTAAACATGCCCAGAGTGATCTATATTCTTCCACATATTAAAGTATGTAAACCCATGCTTGTCACGACGTGCTTGTTAGACAATTCGGAATGCGTTACAGTAAAACAATCGAAACTTGACTTGCAAAGAAGCAGAATGAGATACCGTGGAGCTGAAACTTTTTTTTTTTGGTTAAATGTAATCTGAACAATTTTTAAGAATACACGGACCAGTCAGTCATTATTTCACCGCGTCCTTGTTTTTTGTTTTTTTGTTTTTTTCTCTTTTTTTTCCTTTTTCCTTCCCTCTGAATGTTACATTATTTCACATAGTTACGGCAAATACAATCTTAACCCAAAAGATAAAAGGTCAGGGAATTACTGTACAGGAGATGGGGTGGGAGGGTTTCAATATCTGCCATATAACGCAGTTGCATAAAGGGAATTACTTCCGGCCCAACCTTGCCAAATGCTGCTGATGTTTTGCTGCAGCAGCCTTATCAGCAGCTTCACGTTTAAGCGCCCGCTTCGCACGTCTCCCAGTTTTATCCATTGCGGCCTCTTTCTTCCTAGGCTCACGAGACGAACTAGCACCCGAGTCCTCTATGTTTGATCTGTGAACAGGCCTTGCTTCTTGACGCCCACCTCTCACATATCCATTATCTCCCCATCTTCGATTACCGATTCGGATACTCGATGAACTGCTGAAGTAAGCTTCATCCAGATCATCATCCTCTTCGTCCTCGTAGGGGTAATAATAATCATCAGGGTCATCATATACATCTTCACGTTCCTCCACAATCAGAGGCTCAAACCATTTTGCTCTAAGAAGTAAGCACACGCTCTCCTCGAACATGTAGTCCTGTATGCTGTCAAAGCATAAAAATGTGAAGGTTGCGTTAATACAACATATATATGCTTTCTTTCCTTAGGCATGTCAACTAATTACTGAAAAAATAGCATCTCCTTGAAAGTATTATGTGATTTGCTAACTAATTACTCAAAATAACTCTTACATGCAAAAAGTCTTCCCCATCTCCCACTGGGAGGTATTCTCATAAGTCATAACCATGTTTCTCCCTTTCTAAATATGCACATAAAGCGAAACAAGAAGACTTCAAATACCTGCCATCAAGCGAACGATGGACATTCAGGAACTCAAATGGATGTTTGCATTGAGGGCAGGTGGGTTTTTGGCTGTATGTCACCCAACGAAGAATGCAGGTTGCACTGCACATAACAAAAATGAAAAATGATGAATACCACAGCCAATGCCGTTGCTTAAAACAAATAAAAAGTAAAGCATGTGTCAGGCTTTCATTCTATTTTATTTTTCATGCGATAACTCAGAAAGAGTATAGTCGAGAGCTAAAACTAATGCTATGGCTTTGCAGATATCAACAGGGAGTCCAGCACAGCAGCCATGATGCGCATATAAATAGTTTCAATACAATCAACAAGGGTGAAGCTAATTATGTTTGATTTGTGAACAGGCCTTGCTCCCCATGCATATATTTGTTCACCTACTGTGTTGATTTCCCATACCACAATCGTCAGAAAATCTGATGAACTCGTGTTTCTAGAACCCTTAATTTTTACAACACTACCAATCAAGTCTACATTGAGGAGTAGTTACTTTAACTGTGTAACCCACAGGAAATACAATATAAAGAATCTTCATTTGAGTAAGTCACATATCCATTGTATATATTGTCAAAAATAATATTCTAAATACTAAAAACACCCATGATATCATCTATAGTCAATCTTTGATAATGAAATTTGATAAACCTCATAATATTTATATAAAATAGACACCAATAAAACACTAATAACGTTTGACTTCACAGATGCAAAATTTATAACCTAATGATAAAGGAAAACCTAGTGGAAATAGTAATCAGAAAACGGAGAAATAAGGGATAATTGATTTCATAACTTAACATGTGTTGTGAATAAGAAAAACTTATCAAATCAGGGGAAATAGAGAACCTAGGGTACTTAGTCCTTGGGCAAAAAGGAAAGGTCAGAAAACTTGATGGTTGATGTAAATTGTAAGATTGACTGCTCAAATGAGCACTCATTCTCAATATCATCAACTACCAAGAATAATGCACGCTTTATAATGTCTTAACTGCAGATAAAACAGTCTCCAGATTAAATTGATAAAGTAGCATGGGACAGACATACCTCTCTTTTAGACTATGCTCTCAAAATGCAATAAAGAAGCAATGGAATTTATCTAGTTACTCCTGAACAGTGCAGCACAATGTGCACATATTAGCAATAAGAAATATGTCATCCTTAAAACAAAGGAAAAATGAGCAAATGTGTCAATAGAAGGACAAAAGCCGTTCAGAACATGAGAACAACTCCCTCACATTTTATTCAGAAACTAAAAAAACATAATAGGTTGGTAGCTTCTCATGGATTTTACCCCGAAAATAAATGCAAATATACAACTAAAACCCACTGAGTTTGGAACTTTAAAAAAACATAATAGGTTGGTAGCTTCTGGCTTTTTATACATTAACCCACAAACTTGTATTGCTGTTGCATGTGCACCTTAAACAACTGAGGATTTTCGCCTTTGCATCAGTACAAGAGATGCTAGCCAGTTACATTGCCTTATCTCAGGAAACAAGTGTTCAGATCACAGCCTTTGACGACATTGCTCACAATTCTTGATGAGACAATGAATTATCAGACCATTTGAGGCTATGAATTATTGTATAAAATGTTTACAAAAACCACCAAATTACGAAATTTTAAGAGCCTGGTCAGCCCTACCCCAGAAAAAACAAACAGTGGCCGTTATTAGATAACCACATATAGCCAAAGAGGCTATTGTAACCAGAGAAGTTGTACAAAGACACACCAAATGAGTAAATGACCAAAGCATCATTACAGAAACACAGAACAGTTATAGCACTAAATGCATAAACCACAACTATGATACCGAGCGAAAAGCAGCAGACCAATACTTTGAATTTAGGAAACGCAAGATTTAAATAGAAAAGAGACTGATAAGACAAACCAGTAGGCATGCTCGCAACCTTTTACAAGAGCAGTTTCTTGAAGCATAATCTCATCCAAGCATATTGCACACACCCCACCATGATTCCCACATCTCTTTTCAACGTTGTCTGTGTTGCTCTGCATTTCCCCCTGAAAATTTTAAAATCCCCAATTTAACAAATTTAATGAAAACTCAAAACTCCAATGAAAGAAAACACTTCGCATTAGAGCATGGAATCATACACTAACCTTTTATAATTACCCAAATATCTAATTCAAAGATTTCAAAACGAATGTGATTTTATGTTTTTTGTGATGTTCGGTTGCTGAGAAAATGCGTAGAAAAGTAAAACAAGGAACCCAAGTATTCAATATTGGATTTCAATTGCTTCACAGCCAAGATATCAAACCCAGAGTTTGACGCAGTCAAAATTGTGGCATTTGGCAGCGTAGAAAATGCAGGAAAACACAGAAAGAGAGAAATTCCAGAAAGTCCAATTCACCCCCAACAAAATTTTCTTTGACCCTCAGTTTCCCGGTAAACAATCACAGGGTTACGATTAAAAAAAACGCAGAAAATAAATAAATCGATCAAAAAAATGAACTAGATCTGGTCCGACGGAAGAACAAGAAGAAAGAACACAGGAGAGAAGAAGCACCTGATGTTGCTGGGTGGATGAATTGTTAAGATCGCTGAGTAGCTGATCCTGACCGTCCACGTTGATGACTGAAGTCATTGTGATTAGATTTGATGAAAATGTTCTAAGTGATCTAGCTTAAATTATATGCTGCCTGAAAAACTGAAGAAAATTTATATTCGTAATAATATATTATTTATATAAATATATATATCTATATAATACGCAGATGCTGGAGAATTATTCTGATTCTTCTATCCTACATAGTAAATAATACTACAGAGAAAAGGGAGAGAGAGAGAGAGAGAGAGAGAGAGAGGCCCTCGTTTGGGGATGAAAAGCCCTAGGAAGAGAGAGAGGGAGAAAGTTGTGGATGACATAAATAGAAATTGTTTTTTATTTAGTTTTATAAATAAATAAATAATTGAATAAATTGAATTTCAATGTTCCGACGTTTTGGGACTGTGTGGACCTGTGGTGGTGTAAGGTTAGCTGACAGTTGGGCTTGTGGTGAGATGTGGGAGTGCAATATTTCGACACGTGGCCTTTCGGCTGCATTTTTCCAACTCTTTTTTTGTCTAGGTAATATGTTCTTGTAATATTCCTTCTAATGGAAAGAAAATTCTTCAGTCTACCGTGGGTACACACGGCTTCACAACCGTTGGATTCCGTGTAAAAGTGAATGACATAATGGTGAATTGATTATGCTTATTCTAGTTGCGCTAAGCTTTTTTTTTCATTTTAACCCAAATATCTTATGATCTAGTCTCTTTGATCATAAAGTAGAAAAGAAAAGAGACGTTAAGCTTTTATACTTGTAAACTTTCCTTGGAGAACTAAGAATGATCATCTTATTGGAAAAGCCTTCAATCTCCTATTAGAACGTAGATTACTCAATAAAGAGGCTCCAAAGTAGAAGCCCTCTACCTCACCACACCAAAATGGATAAGAGATGAAGAAAAGATCAACCAAGAGGCTTTAGATGCTAGACTACCTCTTAGTTGGTCTGATTTTTGGCTAAGAATATGAGATGAAGGATGTCTCACCTACACATCAACACTTCATGGTTTGGCGGCCAAAAACCCGAACTTGGAAAATATCAAAGTGTGGCTTTATATCAAAGACATACCGTTTTTGGCTCATTTAACAACACATGTTCTTAGGCCCAATGGGTCCTTGGGTTATTTTGTCATTTGGCCACAAAAAAATGTCTTTAAAGCCCAAATAGACTCCAACTGTCAAACTAACTTCACAATTAACATTTTAATTGTGATTTGTGACTTATCCATTAATTCATATCCTCTAGTCCAAATAGTTTGACTTGGTCATCCGTTTTGGTCAAACATGTTGACTTTGACTTTAACTTTTGACTTTCAATATCTTATCTTCTTCATTTGTTTCTTAAGTTTCTTCTTCACTTCATTTGTTTCTCTAATCACATTTTTCACTGAAAGGGGTACATGCTGCTACAAAGTCATGCCCTTTGAGCTAAACAATGCCGGAGCAACCTACCAAAGGCTTGTGAACAAGATTTTTAAAGAGCAGATTGGCAAAACCATGGAAGTTTATGTCAATGATGACAGGATTCGCCCTGAACTCCTCGAAATCCGTGACAAATCCTGTGGTATTTTCGACATCAAGTTGATGCCGGGCCCACTTACTAATGATATAGTCCTTTTTTTTCAAATCAAGGAAAAGAAGGATGAGACTTTCTGCCAAAATTTCAGCAGCGTCTCCCTTGAAAAACAAACATTTCCCAAATTTTTCAACATGTCAAAAATGCAGTTTAAAATTCCCAAACTTCAGCATGCACAATGTAAAAGCACACAGTTCACAGAATAGGCCCAACCCTACATGGGAGATAACAAAGCAATTCTAAAGACTCAGACCAGGATCAATCATCCATCCAAACAAGTTTCAGACTCAACAAGACCACAAACACCTTTTAACCACAACTAATTGGTAATAATGAAATATAAATGTTCACCCATTTTTGTTTGTTTCCTATGATGATAGGGTGAAGTTCCCCATTGGCTTGGAAACCATTGGTGTTCAACAAGTCAACTTTCTTTTGTATGTGAGCGTGCCACTGTTAGTAGTAAAGAACTCTAATAGACTTATAAAAGATAAATGAAATAACTTCCGCCCCAAGTTACTGCCTTTAAAACAAGTGATTGTGAATTTGGGTGAGGAATATCTCCTAAGTAAGTTCTTTTCTTGCCTCAGACTGGTGAGGACTTCATAATTTTTCACAATACAAAACTAGCAGTTCTAGCCAAAATAAAAGCTCAAAAAGAATAAGGTGAACTGTTTGGAATAAAAATAAGCTAACTATTGAGCAATATTAGAACAAAGAAAAGCTGCAAAGTCTAGAAAGACAGAACACTGGACTTTGACTTCTGTCTGTTTTGGTGAACCGGGCTGGACTGGATTCATTTATATTGGGATTGCACATCAGTATCTTCAACTGATGAGGTTTAGTTGGAAATCGATACCAATGTCAAAATTGGCAGAGCTTTAATCTGTTCCGGCCATGGAGAGGCTAGCTGGCTGGGTAGAATTAGTATTACTTCAGCCTAAGTTGAACTGGAGATAACTGGATTAACGATTGCTGGCCTGGAGCTGCTCCACCGTACTTGTTTTGTTTGATTGTGACTCAAGCAAAGGCTATTCTGGCAATTCAGAGCACTCAAAAAGTCTTTGTAAATTTGTTGAGGTTTTCATATTGTGAAGAACCTGAATTCTGCTTGATTTGGCCTATGCTGAACCAAATTTGTACCAAGAAAAGTCTTGTTTCGTTTGTGAATTGTTTCTTTGAATTGAAATGACCCAAGCTCTGGCTGTTTTGCCAAAAGGTTGGATAAATTTTCAGACTGAATGACTTGATTGTTTCAAAATCTAAAGGCTTTTGGGATTTGAATGACTTTGTTCTTTTGAATTTGTCAATATGATTTGAGAGTTTTTTGTCTTGATTGGTTTTTTGGCTGTCCTCCAATCTGTTCACCTCCTCTCATATTTATAGAGCACTATGGAATGAGGGTTTCTTTTATTTTTAAACTTTTTAAAACTGGGCGGCAGATCTTCCAAAAAGATTTTCCTTTTCTCTAACGCCATAAAAAGGGGAATTTATTGTTCTGGCAGAGCTAAAACCACCAACAGTCAGACTCTATGACGGTCTTTTCCTAGCTTTCCTGGCAAACAACTCTCTCGTCTCCTACTTTATTTCTTGAGAAACACATCATGTTTCAATCTGTTTCAATGTAGAGCCCTCTGTGGGTGTAGAAGGGCAACTTGGCTGTCTTTTACTTATGGTCATTTTGAATGGTTTATGGGGAGTGTCTTCTTGGTTAACCTGTTTTTGTTAACTCCCCATCACTGCCTTAGTTGAAACTTTTGACTTTTCAACGTCACATGGCCCTTTTTTCTAGAAGGGAAATTTTCCATAATATCTGCTTTTGATCTGATTTGAGATCAACAGTGGTGATTAATCTCTTTGGGCTTTCGGTTTTTGAAACTAAAACTGGGTCCATTTCGTTAATTGGTTTCCAAGGGTCCGAGCTTTTAGAACCATCTGGGCTAGTCTTTGTCTTTTTTGAAACAAAGCCCAAAATTTCCTTATCCTGGTATGGGCCAATTTCACTTGGGTTGGCATGTGGAATTCAAGGCCCAAACAATAACCAATCATTTAATCTCACCTCGGCTGGGCTTCAGGCTCCCCGACATAATTCAAACCAAACTTGATAAAACTAATAAATCGGATATGATCCCAATGACCAAAGTAAAGTCCAAAAATATACTTGATCTTGCGGCTGCACCTGGGTAAGACCCCAGGCTACCTACGTACCCTTACTGAGGGATCAAGCCACACGTAGTTCTACAATCCATAATCACAAACCAGATAATATACAATTATTTTCATTAATACCAACAAGTTAATTCTTTTAAACATTAATCTTTTCCCAATATAGTATAAAAATCCATTTTTCCTCTCCCTGTTACTTTACTATACATCGGAGAGTCCAATGCCACGCGTAGTAAAGTAACAGTAACCAAAGTGTACGGATCCTTTACCACACGTCGGAAAATTCAACGCCACGTGTGGTAAAATAACTAGTGTCCCAATAAGCACATATGTCGAAAAATCCAACACCACGTGTGGCCCAACCAAACCATGTTCTATGCGCGCAAACTGCTTTATCTCACACTGGATAATCCAACGCCACCTGTGGGTACCATAACTAAGGGAGGGTACTTAGCATAATGCAATCCCATATTCACATAATCAAACAATAAAGTACCCTAGCTCATGTTAACCTCTTGCCCAATCATTTAATCACAAGATGAATAGCAATTCCTCAACTTATACAATCCATATTCTGAAAAATCATAACTTCAAATATCAACATAGTAGAAATATTCATATTGAATGCATGGTAATTTAATCAATAAAAATAATGCTATTTCAAAACAATGTCCACTCGCAAAAGCATAAGTTCCACAAATACTCCAAATAATTCAAATGATAATCACAATTTGCTTACACATAATTTCCATAAAATACTATAAAACAATCTCATAAATCCAACATAGTCAAAATAACTCAAATAAAAATTAGGACTTGTTTACCAAGTTATTCTAGTACTTTTCAAAGAGTAAAACTACCTCGAAAGACTCACAGCCAACCTAAGGGTCAAACTGTCCAAACTTGGTCAACCGGGCCCGCTATAGATTATACATGTCCTACAAGTTTGGTCCATATCGAGCGATCGGATCGCTCACGATCGCACGATCGAATGGTCATCGTTTTACGCAAACTTTCAGTTATTAAATCGGAGCATTCGGACTCCGATTCATGATCTGCGAATTCCTCTGCGATCCTAGATGTGCTTAGATCAACATATTGAAAGTGGCATCGATCCAACGGTCTAAACATATCGAACCCGGATAACGCCTAATATGCGTAATCCGATCAATAGTCAAACAGTAACCAAATTCAAATTCGAGCATACCGTCGTGCTGAGGACGACATGGGGATTATTTTAGGACCCAAAGGCCCGCCACAAAGTGGCCCATGCGCCGGTCAAGACCCATACCTACATTATCATAACAATGAATTGAGCAACTTTTGTTCCTGGACCAACCCCAAAAAGTGACCGGAGAATCCCAAAATCACGAGCCGAAACAGGCCAAAACTTTAAGCGATAAATTGACATCCAAAACGCAAATCATCAATCCCAAACAACCCAACCATCAGTTAGAACACATTGAAAGGATGAAAAAGCATACCTAGTTCGAAGAAATTGGTGGTCCAAAATAAACCGACGAACTCCAGGAAGTTTTACGTAAAAACGGCCGATTTTTCGATTTTTCCAGCGACAACAAGCGGCTGTACCCGAGGCTAAGGGGTGGGATAGGAAGGTGACGGTGCGCTGGTTCTTTTGGTTCCAACCCTGTCGAGTTTGGTGGCCGGAGGTGGCGGCGGTGGTTTGAAAACCGACTGGCGCTGTTAAAAGGGGGGCTGTTTCGCACGGGAGGGAGAGAGAGAGAGAGAGAGAAATGAGGGAAAAATCTGATTTTTAACAAACCCAGTTCAAAAAATTTACGATTCTGCCACTATGCTTCTTTTCATCGTAACTTCTTCATTACAACTTTGATTTGAGCCCACCACATGTCTACAGACTCATCTCGACACGATCTACGCAATAGTACCATTCATTTCCCCAAAATCCTTCACGATCTATGCAATAGTACCATTCTAAAAATAATGTATGAAGTTGAATCCAAGCAAGTCCACATTTGAAGTCTCATCTGGCCATTTTTGGGGTACTTAGTCACCTAAAGAGGCATTGAGGCTCATCCAAATCATATCAAGGCCATCCTCAACATGAAGTCACCTACCACCGTGAAGGAGATCCAAAGTCTGACGGGTAAAGCAGCCGCTCTCAATCAATACCTTTCAAGATTTACCGACAAGTGCAGGTCATTCTTCAAAGACTTAAAGAAAAGACAAAAGGACAAGTGGAATGAAAAGTGACAAGCAGCCTTCAAGACTTGAAGGCATACCTCACTTCACCTCCCCTACTTTCAAAGCCCCTGCTAGGATAGGATATGTCCCTGGCGATGTGCTACTCAGCCGTCAACTCAACTTTCATCTGAGAAGAACTGTGGGCCCAAATTCGATATTCTACACGTTAAAAGCTGTCCTCAATGTAGAGACTCACTACTCAAAAATAGAGAAGCTCATTTTGGCCCTTGTAGTTTTCATGAGAAAGTTAAGACCCAACTACCAAGCTCACCGAATCATTGTCATGATAGAATTTCCTTTGACGGAACTTTGTTGGAGCAAGCCATCACACTGGGCTTTCCAGCCTCAAACAACGAAGCAGAGTACGAGACATTACTCGCTAGACTGCGCTTAGAAAATGAGTTGTCGAGGTTGGCCATCTATTCAAATTCTCAACTCATCACCAATCAAGCTTTAGGGGGGTACATGGAAAACCCCCCGAGAATGATCCAGTACTTTGATAAAGTCCAAGAGCTTCTAAAGGCATTCTTTACCTTCACCATCCAACAAGTTCCCCGAGCAAAGAACACACATGTTGATTGTAACATCCAGACCCAATTTTAATTCTTCGTTAATTTAATTAATTTAATAAATTATGAAATTACAATTTTGCCCCCATGGATAGGGTTATTTTGGTCACTTTTTAATCCTGAAGAATTTTGGGGAAATGGATGGTACCATGACGTAGATCGCGTTGAGATGAGTCCACAGACACATAGTGGGCTCAAATCGAAGTTGTAACGAAAAAGTTACAATCAACATAAGCATAATGGCATAATAGTAAATAATTCAAAGTCTGATTTTTGTTTAAAACCTGGTTCTCTCTCTCTCTCTCTCTCTCTGAGCTCGTGACAACCCCCCCCGGTTACTGTTCATCCAACGGCTTTTTGGCCTCCCACCGCCGCCATAGTCCACCCCCGGCCACAAGGCCGATATCAAAAGAACTGCCTCCACCCCCTCTCTCCATCCTGCCCCATCCCCAACTCCGACAACCACCACCGTCGCCCAAAAAAGGCAAAAATTGATCAATTTTTACCCAAAACTTCTATGTCTCGTTCCGGCGATTCCAGCCACCAATTTCTTCGATCTAGGTATGCTTTTTCATCCTCTCAACGTATTCTAGTTGATGGTTGGGTTGATTAAGATCGATTTTTGCATTTTAGAACTCGATCTATCGCTTAAAGTTTGGCCGATTTCCAGCTCGTGTTTCTGGCAAGTTTCGGTCACATTTTGGCCATGGTCCAAGAGCAAAAGTTGCTCCACTCATTGTCTTGATCATATAGGTATAGGTCTTGACCGGTAGTTTGGAGATTTTCCGATTGCTAGAGTTTCTCAAGGCACCCACGCTCTGCTGGCGCGTGGGCACTGTTTGGGTGACCCATTTGGCCCTAAAATGATCCCCATGTCGTCCCGAGCATGATGATATGCTCAGATTTGAATTTGGTTATCGTTTGACTGTCGATTGGATTACGCATATTAGGTGTTATCCAAGTTCGATATGTTCAAACCGTTGGATCAACTCCATTTCCATATATGTTGATCTAGGCATCTCTAGGATCGTGTAGGAATTCGCAGATCATGAATCGGAGCCCCGGATGCTCCGATTCAGTGATTCAAAGGTTAGGTTAAATGGAAACCGTCTGATCTTGTAATCGCGAGTGATCCGATCGCTCGATTCGAACTAAACTTGCAAGATATGTATAATAAACCTTGTTGAACCCATAGGAACTTTCGGATCAGAAATCGGAGGTTGTGGGCCCTGCGGGCCCTGTTGACCAACTTTGGGAAGTTTGACCACTCAGTTGACCGAGCGTCTCCTGAGGCAATTCCACCATTTGAAACACATAGTTGGACCTTAGGAACGTCTCATCCTTCATACATACACTTGAATCCCAAGAAATTAGGAAATTATTTTGAAGTTCTCGTTCGGAGCTCCTTATTTTAATAGAGATTTTCTATTTAAACCTCACACTTCTCTTAGTTCACCCCATGTTCTAAGTTCACCCCAACTTGTAATTTAAATTTTCCCAATTTCTAAGAAAACCCCACTATCTTCCCAAACTACCCTTAAATACACCCCAAGCTAAAAAAATAAGAAATAAAATAGATTTTCTATTTAAACCCCACAATTTTCTTTGTTTACCCTAATACTTAAATCATTAAATAATATTTATAGTATACATGAGATTTTTTTGTTTTCACAAGTTGTTTTTATCATGTGATTAGATCATATGGGAAATTGTAGTTTATTATGGAGGTTGAAACAGAGAAACATATATAAATCAAGTACTGTCGAAGGGTGTGCCAAAAAAAATATCAAATAGCAATTGAAAAACCTGCTGAAAAATTTATCTCCATCTTAGATAAAGGTAATGTGGGGGCAATATCTTGATGAGTGTCAACAAATCTCAGCCATGGGTATTAACAGCTTCCCAGGCCAAGTTCTTCGGGATTGGAAGATCCATGTCCCAAGCCTTCTGGGCAGCAGACCTTAGAAGCCTAATAGTGGTTACATTGGCATCCCAAAAGGACAAACTCTTGTTAGGCAAATTGTGCTTCTTCCATAGGTCCTTCTAAAACTTAATATGAAGAGTCGTGGGGTGTGTGGGGTGTGTGTATAGATATCTTTATGAGATATGGATTTCACCGTGGTTTTGACACATGGCTATATATATATATATATATATATATATATATATATATATATATATATATATATATATATATATATATATATATATATATATATATATATATATATATATATATATATATATATATATATATATATATATATATATATATATATATATATATATATATATATATATATATATATATATATATATATATATATATCTATGATGGTTTTGAGTGCATGTTTTCTGCATCGTTTTCCAATTGGTGGGATTACTATATGTTGTTTTTAACTAACAGAACTTTGTTTTTGTCCACTCACACGCTTTCTATTTTGCACCCCCAGGCAATAGATCATCTTGAAATCGAACGACCATACCAAGTCGTGAACTCCGAGCCAAGCTTATGTAGGATATATTTTTAATCGTTTCTCTCCTGTTGAATTTTATTTCCGTTTGTAAACTAAAACTTTTTAGATTGCTCTTATGTCGCCCATGTTAGGATTGAATGTAAGGCTGGAGGGCATTGATGTTAATTGCATGATTTTATCTTATACATGTTGCCAGTTGAGATGTATAAATGTGTTTTAACAGGTTGAGAAAATTTGAGAAATGTCCGTTTTTCAAGAGAGACTCTGCCGAAATTTCGGCAGAAAGTCTCGTTTCTTTAGTAAGTGGGCCCGACATTAGTATGATGTAGGATAATTTACAGGATTCATCCCGGATTCTGAGGAGTTCGGGGCGGGTCCTATCATTGATCCGCTTTGAAACTGGGAGCCCCACGGGAAAACCGGGGCCTGTAGTGGTTGCGTGGCGGTCAACCCACTTTGGCCGTGCTGCTGGGATGATACTACTGTCGCGTTGCTTGGGCCGGGTTGCGTTTGGACGGCCAGAGTATGGATAGGGCCAAGTTGCTGGACAGTGGAATGCGTGGGGCTGTTCTGCCCCAACAGTACAGTTGTTTGGAATTGGCTGTGCGGCGTTGCCGCCGGGTAGGTCTGGCCGAAATTTGCCCATGTATGCTGGGGCTGCCCCCAGCTATTCGTCGGCGGCTGGGAATGCTGACCATAGCCTGAAGCCAGTGTGCGGCTTGCAACGCCGATGCTGCTGCCTTCACCGTAGGGCTCAAACCTCTCACAATCTTGGCCTCTCTGTCCGGCTCCGGGGGGCGTCGTGGGTGAAGTAATCGGCATCCTCTCTTAAAAGAATGTTCGCAGATCTGACGAAATTTTATCCATTGTAGCCATAAAGGAAGAGTCTATCCTATAGGCCTGCCTCGCCATCAGCTCTTCCATCTGAGACAGCACTTGTATAGATTCGGCCGCACGGGCCGTAGTTATTGTAACGCTGGCCGAGATGCTGACCGCCTGATCGGTTTCGGCGGTCATTATTGGTGAGGTTGACTCAGGAGTCTCCAAAGTCATTTCGATTCTCTTGTTTTTAAGCTTTGCCTGTGACCTGGTTTCCACCATAAGGTTTTGATAGTAGTGTAATATGTCCCACCGGGCGTGCCAAAAGTGTTGGCTTTGCAAATCTCACGGCCTAGTGCTCCGGGTCGAGGGGATTCGCGTCAACACAAGTCGTCCTTCTCTGGTGCGGTGCGGTTGTGCGCGTGCGTGCTAGCACTGTTTTCCGTGCGTTTGAGGATGATGCGATTGGGTGAATAGATGAGTTTGTGCGCCTGTGTGTCTGGCCTCTAATCAAAGCGACTGTGGCCGAGAGAGGAACTGATCTCGGCCGTTAGGTTCATGGCCTGAGCTACAAGGCCGTTAATAGTAGTGTTGATGGTGGGTTTCTAGGTGGTTCTCCGGCGCATTGCCGGGTGGCAACGGTCGTATGATATATGAGATGAACGGAAAGATAACAAGGATGATGCTCCGGCGCCTTGAAAATCAAGGGTCGTATGATATATTGATGAATGGATTTTCCTAAAAACTGTCACTACTCCGAAGAAAGCTAGTAAAAGTATTGAAAATTCATTACAAGAGGATAAATGACGGGAAGTAAATGATCATTCAATCACCAATCCTCGTGGGATCGACCTCGCACTTACATATGCTATACTACCAAACGGCTCGTGCACTTGCGAGTATCACAAGTTGAGGATGCAGCTGAATCTATTTTGGTGCAGCTGAATCGAAGCAACAGGTAGTCGAGTCGGCATTTGGGAACGTGAAGTATGGTGGTGTGACCCCCATAAATCCCGGCCGCCGCCCTAATGGTGGGTTCTGCGTCTCGGTTCTCGGAGGAGCATTTAATGCCCTGGTCTGATGGTTGATGACTTAATCTTACAAGTCGTAAGATTTTCGCACATAATCACCCTAATTTTGCTCACCACACCCTGACTTCAATCACTTCCCCTTTTGCATATTAAATGCTCTTACGTGAATCGTGGGTCTTCTGCTGTAGTCAGAGGCATTACTTCATTAAATGAAGCTTGGGACCTTGACGCCACTTGACTTTCCTATCTTGGCCGTGCATCTGAGGAGTTATCACTCTCTTCGTCCTCGGCCGAGATCACCAAGGCCGTGCTGGCTTTGCCTTCACAGCTCACCTTTGTTTTTAACGAAAGAAAGCGAACAACGACTTGCCACGTTCGGCCGTGGGTAGGCGCTAGGGCCAAGAGGAAGTTCCTTCGGTCAGCTTCATCGGCCGAGATTTATTAGGCACAAACATATCCATGAGTATCGAGATGGCAGCATTGATAAGAACTGCGAGTAAATGAAGGTCAACCATGACCTGCTTGAAGAAGAACGAGAAAAGGTCATTGTTCGAGTAGCAGCTTATCAGCAACAGTTGATGTCCTACTACAACAAGAGAGCCAAAGTTAGCCAATTCTAACTTGGGGACCTTGTGCTTAGAAAAGCCTTCATTTCAGCGTAAAGGCAAATATCGAATAAGATGAAACCCAGTTAAGAAAGCTCTTACATAATCAGCCTATTTTGGGGCAGAGGAAGCTATACACTTGACACCATGGAGGGAAAAGATATTCCGAGACTATGGAATACCATGGAGGGAAAAGAAATTCCGAGACTATGGGATGCCCATCACCTTCGAATGTACTAACCATTAAGCCTCCGCTTACCAGTTTAGTCCCGAGCAGGCGACCGAGCCATCTCCACCGCAGTTGAAGAAAAAGCTACTTCCGATGTTTTTTAAGCTATTCATCCATTTATTTCCATTCAATAAAGCAATGTAATCACAACAAACATCAATACAAGTTCGAGTTTCCATTCACGAAGTGTTCAAGAGAAGAGCCAAAAAGGTCCTAAGGGAGACGCAAGCCATCATCCAAAAGCATCCTAAAGGAGACACATGCCATCATCCAAAAAACTCCTAAGGGAGACTTGGGACAACTGCCAAAAACGTCCTAAGAGAGACGCATGTCATCATCCAAAAGCGTCCTAAAGAAGACACAGGACAACTTCCAAAAGCATCCTAAGGGAGACATGGAACAACATCCGAAAGTATCCTAAGGGAGATGCATGTAAACATTCAAGCATCCTAAGGAAGATGTCCAACCAAGATGACAGCTGGTCACTCAAGCTATTCATAAGACCCAACACAAATTTTGGTTAAATAACTAAAATTTCCATAGCAAAGTGACCGACTGGCCAAAGTTCAACAAAAAGAATATGGTCAACAGAGACCAATTATTGAAAAGAAAAGCAAACTACAAAGCATGAAAAGATAAACAAGTCTTCATCTACTGCAAGTCTCCAGCAGGTGACACTTGATCAGTAACCTCCTCAATTTCCTTCTAATCAGCTATGCCCTCTACGGCTCCTTCCGGCTCACTTACCTGCTCGTCAGTTGCGGTCATCTACTCATCAGTTGTGGTCACCTGCTCAGCAGCCGCCCCTTCACAACCTTCGCCTTACTTGGCGTCGTCCTCCTCAACTGCAAGCTCATCAGCTGTAGTCTTAGCAGCTACCTGCTATTCAACTACCTCTATGTCCATAGCATTAATCTTGTCATCTTGAGCAGGGGGCATCTCAAGGTAGAACAACTCGACGTCTTCATCTTCAATGGAATGACAATGAGTGGCTCCACTCTTGCAATCCAAGTAGCCAAGCTTGTATGCATCAACGACGACCTCAGACTTGGATTCTTTAGCAACTTCACCATAGGCATCGAACTTGGCCAGCAGCTTGTCATAAATGTGGGTCATGTCGACAAACTCATACTCAAGACGGAAGTAGGCCTCTTTGTGCTCATGCAGGACAACAGTAGAAGAGTCGAGTTCACTATCTTCTTTAGCACAAACAGGCTCTTCTTCAAGTCATACATCTTCGTCCCATGGCGGGCCTGCTCGGTCGAGAACATGCCAGTCATATCAACATTCTTCTCCAACTCCTCGAGTTGAGTAGAAGATGGGGCAACAACAGACAAGTTTTGGATGGCCTCAATAATAAAAACTACTCATTTTTTAAGCAAAGCGACAACAGCTTCCTTCTACTTCTCGAAAATGCGGCAAGATCGCTAGACTAATTTATATGATCAACCGGCTTGGTGCAAGCAAACGGGCTCAATAGAAAGTTCTTCTTGAGTAGATCAGACATGCAATTATCCCCAGCAGAGCTGGGCTTATCAACCTTTGGACTTGCAATTCGCGCACTAGTTGAGCCCTTCACCTGAGCAGACGACTCCCTAGCCTTCTTAGCTACAACCATTCTCACCTTGAAAGGAGTCAAGGATGTTGGATCAGCTCTATGCTTGACCTCTAGTAACTCGATAGATGACGCGCACTTGCTGGTAGAGGAGCAGCCCTTCCAGTTCGATCCTCATCCCTTGACTGATGCAAATGACTCGAACTTCTGGGAAAAAATTAGCATCCCTCTGCTTCTCGACATGTTGAACCAAAAAAAAAAAAATTTGGATTGTGCTTGTCTAAGCCCACGTCCAGCAAACCTTATCTAATATAGATGATAAGTGTTTCAAAAAAAAAAAAGGTAAAGCCAATTATCCAATGAGCTTTTCAAGTCTCAAAGCCAAGGGATAAAACAATTCAAAGGTGGGTTGATCCCATGTGCAAATCTCCTAAAGGAGTTTAAAAAAATAGGAGTTTGACCAACCAATGAAAACTCTCAAGAGAGTTTGGTGGTTCCTATTTTGGTGGAGTGATTATTGCATGAAAAGTCCTTCACAATCACAAAAGTGATTTCTTACGGCTAGCCTACAAAAGGCAAGGCTATGGAAATAAAAAGGGAGGCAGCCAGCAGGCTGGAGAGAACGCACGATGGTGCTGAAGGAAAAAAAAGGATAGCCGGCGGGCTGTAGAGAGAGGGAGTCTTCAAGAAAAAAAAGCGTCTACAAGGCCATCACTACTACAAAAATCAAAATAGACGACGGTAATCCACCGTCGTGTATTCAGTTTTTCAACCGTTGTGAAATCGAGCGACATCTTTTGATGCATAAAACCACGACGGTAAATCCCCGTCGTCTATTATTTGTAAAGATGACGCTTTTACTCAAAACCATCGTCTATTATGAAGTAAAGACGACCCTTTTTATATGAAAATGGTCGTCTATTATATGTAAAGACGACGGTTTTTTTATAAAAAGGGTCATCTATTATAAGTAAAGACGACCCTTTTTATATAAAAGGGTCGTCTATTATATGTACAGACAACGGTTTTTTTATAAAAAGGGTCGTCTATTATATGTAAAGACGACGGTTTTTTATAAAAAGGGTCGTCTATTATTAAGTAAAGACGACGGTTTTTTTTATAAAAAGGGTCGTCTATTATATGTAAAGACGACGGTTTTTTTATAAAAATGGTTGTCTATTATATGTAAAGACGACGGTTTTTTTATAAAAAGGGTCGTCTATTATGAAGTAAAGACGACCCTTTTTATATGAAAATGGTCGTCTATTATGAAGTAAAGACGACTCTTTTCATATAAAAAGCGTCGTCTATTATATGTAAAGACGACGGTTTTTTTTATAAAAAGAGTCGTCTATTATTAAGTAAAGAACTATGTTTTATTATATCAAAAGACGTCGGTTTTGTTAAAAAGCCATCATCTATTAAATGTGAAGACGACGATTTCTTGAAATATTGTCGTCTATTAACTCTAAGACAACGATTTTGTAGTAAAACCCGTCGTTAATTGTATATAAGTTTTTTTATAAAAAGGGTCGTCTATTATTAAGTAAAGAACTATGTTTTATTATATCCAAAGACGTCGGTTTTGTTAAAAAGCCATCATCTATTAAATGTGAAGACGACGATTTCTTGAAATATTGTCGTCTATTAACTCTAAGACAACGATTTTTTAGTAAAACCGTCGTTGATTGTATATAAAAAGACGTTATGGTGTTAAAAGAGGTCATTGATAATATATACAGATGACGGTTTTTCCAATAAAACCATTGTTTTATTATCTTTAGTTTTTTGAAGAGTCAATAGTTATTACATAGTCAACCAATCTTTATTCTATTACATACATACTTCCTACCTATAATTAGAAACAATGGAGCTCACAAATTCTACTAATTTGATTTTAACTTCATCAATTTGTTCTTGGGTTGACTCAATTGGCATAATTGGCAAAGTACCTGTTCTTGTGGTGGCACCATAACAAATGAAAAATCAGAGATTCAGAAAATTAACAAAGAAATTCCAAAATAATTAAAGTAAACAACAAAAACAAAAAGTATTTTGGACCTTATGATGTTGTCAGTCCAAAAACAAACGGATCTAGTGAGGGATGGGTATGTTTTGCCTCATCTTCTTCGTCAACAAGGCCTTGTGGGACGGCTGTGCATATTTATAAAAAACCCAAATGAGAAACTCACTTAAATCCCACGAAATTAGCACACACAATACATGAACAAACATATATATACCGATTTCCATAAGTCTTTCTAGATCGAGTCGCTGAGTTTGATGAGCGAGTTGAATGCCTGAGAGCGAGATCTTCTTTGAAGAAAGTGAAGGTCGAGATCTTTAAAATCAAACCTTTCAACCAGCTTTGATTCTCAAATACAGAACCTCCCTCTACATCTGATGGATCTGCGAAGACCTCAATCTCTCAACTCCTTCATTGATATCGATTTTTTGATGATTTTGTAGAGAGTTTCATGAGGGTGTTTTAGAGAGTGCAGGAGGGTTTCAAGGAGGGAGAGATAAGGTTTTCAAAGACGGGGGAAAATCTGAAAATTTGTCGAGCGCGAATTCACTTAAGTAGCCTTTTTTTAGCGTGTTTTAAAAGACGACGCTTGTTAATGAGAGATAAGGTTTTCAAAGATGGGTGAAAATTTGAAAATTTGTCGAGCGCGAATTCACTTAAGCGGCCATTTTTTAGCGTGTTTTAAAAGACGACGCTTTTAAAAAAAAAAACCGTCATCTTAACATATAATAGACGACCCTTTTTATATAAAAAGGGTCGTCTTTACTTCATAATAAACGACCATTTTCATATAAAAAAGGGTCGTTTTTACTTCATAATAAACGATACTTCATAATAGACGACCATTTTCATATAAACAGAGTCGTCTTTACATATAATACACGACCCTTTTTATATAAAAAGGGTCGTCTTTACTTCATAATAGACGACCATTTTCATATAAAAGGGTTCGTCTTTACTTCATAACAGACTACCCTTATTATATAAAAAGGGTCGTCTTTACTTCATAATAGACGACCATTTTCATATAAAAAGAGTCGTCTTTACATATAATAGACGACAGTTCTTTCAAAAAACCGTCGTCTTTACAAAAAAGGCCACTTGATTTTTAAAAGACGACGCTTGTCACTAACAAGCGTCGTCTTATTATATTTTAAATTGACGATCAAATTGGTTCATTGTATTCATATAGGGTCAAGGAGTGTAGCTGTAAAAAATCATCAAAATTGGAGTTAAAATAACCGTTAAATCTTGATTTTTCATTTAGAACCGTCGAAATGTTTTGTCCCATTACTTGATCTCTGATTTATTTATTTTTCCGATTTTTGGCGTATATGATCTCGATGTGTAAACAAACATGTTTCACGG
>NW_018922420.1:38493-58495 GCF_002207925.1 Prunus avium | reverse complement strand
CGGCCCAAGCCGTGAACGCCACTCGAACCAGCCCCAAGGAGCCGCATTAGCTCCAACCCGTGCTACAGCGTAGCTAGGCCACGCCAGCACCTTGAGTACATAGCAAGCCATTGGGCTTCGCCCACGATGCAGCAACAGTGGCAGAAAAAAAAATTACAACTGCAACAACTGCCGACAGCTGTTGTCACTACTACTTCAAGCTGCCACTCTAGCTGTTGCCAACTATCCCAGCAATAACCAGCCAACTGGTCCTCGCAGAGAAGCCTAGAAAAATAAATAATAAAAAATATTTTTCAGCTTATCTTGGTGCGCACGGCAACTCCTCTCCTCGACAAGCAGTACACTCCTCCAAGATCTCTCTCTTGAGCTAGAAAGTATAGAAAGACAAATTTGCAATTTGAAGAGGAGTGAAGAGATTTATAATGGTTGGGCCTCCTAGGTCAAGGAATCAAAAGCCTACTCCAATTAGGAGCCCAACTCACAAAAGGAGCTCAATTAATTAGGGAAATTATATTTGATTTAAGATGGGAATATCTCCCTAAATCAAGGATGAGATTTCCACCAAATCTCCTTGATTAATTCCAATCTCCTATTTTTGGGTAAGAATAATCCTAATCAAATATGGATTATTCTTCAAACCCTAGCCTACAAGGAGTCTATAAATTGATGGCTACATAATACACTTGAGGTAATTCTAAACTCAATTCTAAAATCCTAGAAAAATTCTCTCTCTCTCTCTCTCTCTCTCACGCCACTCGCTCTCCTCTCTCTCCTTCACGGCCATGCACTACCACACACACAGCTTCGACCACCCGGCTCTCCCCATGAGAAAAGACCTCCATCATTTTTGTTATCTCTGCATCTTTTTCAAGATCATTTAACTGACTTAGGCATCAAAGGGCCTTGGGCCAACACCCCCCGAGTATGGTCCGTTGACCTAGATTTGTTTTATAGGGAGCGAGAAAGAAGAAAAAGAAGGAAGTTCAAAGGGCAAAGGACTCAATCTGTGAATATTCTCCCGTGTGATTATTTGCACAAACAATAACAAACCCTAAGAATTAGGATTAGAAACTTGGTAACATGACCAAATAGAATTGATGATATGCATAAGAAAATCAATCGATGTTGTAGAAAACCACATAAAGCAGTTTGACACGTATCTTTAAATAATTTTCTACAACATGATTCTATTATTTAGACCAAGTATAGTATCCAATTTTTTTTTTTTTTTTTTTGGGTTTGTATATTATCCAATTGATAGTTACACCTATCTTTAAATAATTTTCTTTATGAAATACTACAATTTAAAAATAAAAAAAGTTTTGGAATTTGATAGTATGATGTACATGTGACAAATGGTTCCTCGAAATTGGAAAACTGAATTCTAGCTCCATCCACATTTCTCATTTTGGTCTTTCTTCCGATATTTAAAACAACCAAGAATCTCAATTGGACAATTTCTATTTTCTAAGTGCATCCGCAATGGTTGCTCAACAGTTCATTTTAGTTCGGTTCAATAGTTCAATGTTTTGAACTTTTTTGGCAGCTATTGAACTGAACTGCAGTTTCACTTACAGTGGTGCAGTTCAAAAGCTTACATATTAAAAATTAAAAAATAAAAATATGTTTTTAAATGATTGAATAAAATAAAATAAATAAAGTGATGTATGACAAATCATGGATTTGTTCCTATAAAGGAAATTTGAAAAGGGAGAAAATTTCGAAATCAAAAAATTGGGCTTCAAATATGGAAAATCATGCTTGAAAATCAATTATGGGGCTAGGAAAAAAAAGAAGGCGTATCATTGGAATTTTTGAGTTGCTTGATTTCTTGAGAAGAACTATATTATATTTATATTTCTAGAATAAGTTATCAATCAGGATATTATTTTCCTAATATTATTTTAATTAAGATTTTAATTATTTTCTTATTAGTTAAATTTTAGGAATATTCTAGAACTTAAGATTTCCTACGTTTTAAGGGTTTCTTTGTTATCTATTTAAGCCAACACATGGCTTTGTATTTGGCAATTTATTCATATTATTAATCAAATTTAGAGATTCTCTCTATTTTATGGTGAATTCCAGTCGTTGATGGATTTCAGATCATCTTTTCGGGTTTAGATGTTTGTCAATCAGTACCCGTGTTTTCGTACTACATCATAAAGTTAATTACGATAAGAATTATGCAATTAAAATCATTTTAAAGAGATCTCTAAAAGGAGACCAATTTTGAATATATATATATATATATATATATATAAACAAAAATTCCTTTCCTTAGTGACAATATTATATTAACACTTTTTTCTGAATAATTGGAAGTTGAGATTAAATGAGAACACATCAGAGCACCTCTTTTTCAGGTTATTCCATAACAAATTTGAATATGAATAAGCAAATGTATAATTAGCTATCCGTTTTTTTGAAAAGTGAAACAAATCAATAATGGCTAGTATATATATTAACTAGATTTTTTTTTAGCAATAAAATAAATCAGAAATGGCTAGTTTCTTTGGAAAAAAAAAATGTTTGTGCCTAATAAATCTCAGGCAAGGAAACTGACCGAGGGAACCCCTCGTCAGCCCTAGCACCTACCCTCGGCTGAAAGTTACAAGTCTTTATTCGTGCCCATTTGGAAACAAAGGGAAGTTTGCAGGGCAAGGTCATCACGGCCTTGGTAAAACTAGCTGAGGACAAGCTCCTCCGATACACGACCAGGGCATTAGGTGCAAAAATCTCATGACTTGTAAGATTAAGTCACTAACCCTCAGACCAGGGCATTAAATGCTCCTCCAAGGCACGAGACGCAAAGCCCACCATCAGGGCGGCGGCCGGGGTTTATGGGGGTCACACCACCATGCTTCACATTCCCAAATATCGATTCGACTACCCACTAGCTCTAATCAGAACCTCTACATGTAGATTTTCAGTCTCCTTGTCTTCTCAAGACCTTTCCTATAAATACCAGGCTCCAACTACATTTGAAGGGTTCAACACCAAACACAAGCCTCCCACGGAGCAAACTATATTTTTCTGTCATTTACTTCCTGTCATTTATTTTCTTGTAATGCATTTTCAATACTTTTACTTGCTTTCTTAGGAGTAGTGGCAGTTTGTAGAAAAACCTATTCATCGATATATCATACAACCCTTGATTTTTAAGGCGCCGGAGCACCATCTTTATTACTCTTTCGTTCATCTCATATATCATACGACCATCGCCACCCAACGACGCGCCGGAGTACCACCCAAAAACCACCATCAGCATCACCATTAACGGCCTTGTAGCTCAGGCCGTGAACTTGACGGCCGAGATCAGTTCCTCTCTCAGCCACAGCCGCTCGATTAGAAGTTAGATTTAAACAGGCACACCCCCCATCTATTCACCCAATCAACTCACCCTCAAACGCACGGAAAACCGTGCTGGCACGCCCGCGCACAACCACACATCATACCAAAGAAGGACGACCCGTGTTGACGCAGATTCCCTCAGCTAGAACACCGGGCCGCTAGATTTGCGAGGCCAACAAAAAAGTACCGACTAGTTTACACTAATTAAATGTAATGAAAAAATTAAAAAGTAAAAAGTAATGTTGTCCATGTGTCAATAAGGGAGAGGCTATAAAATTATTATAATGGGCCAACTTATTGAAATGAATTTCATTTCAAAGTTCTTAGAAGAAGAATACTATTTGGTTTAATATTTTTGTGTGTTATTCATCTCACAAAGACGGATATATATACACGTAGGCTTACAGTCCTAAATCCTAATCCCACTATCACAGGGAGTAATTACAGGCCCATATTAGGAAATATAATATTACAAGGAATTACCTAAAAGATAATACAAAAGTCAACATTCCCCCTCAAGTTGGTGCATAGATATCACTCATGCCTAACTTGTCTAAGAACTTTGAAAAAACGTGACTCGATACAACCTTCATAAGTATATCAGCCAATTGGTCTTCCTTCCTAATTGCAGGCACTTCAACAATTTTATCCTCCACCTTCTCCTTAATAAAGAACCTATCAACCTCAACATGTTTCGCCCTATTTTGTTGCACCAGATTATGAGCAATATCGCAAGCAGCTTGATTATCACAAAATAACTTCATCAGTTGACTAGGTGCAAAACCCAAATCTTGTAATAACAGTTTAAGACATAGGATCTCACAACTTCCCAACGCCATACCTCTATATTCAACTTCTGCACTTGACCGAGCAACCACATTTTGCTTATTACCCCTCCATGTAATATGGTTACCTCCCACAAAAGTAAAGTATCCCGACGAGAGTGTCTATCATCAATTGATCCTGCCTAATCTACATCTATATAACCTTCAACTTGAGATGGTCATTCTTTGTATAAAAAAAATCATTTTCCTAGACTCCCCTTCAAATATCGCAATATCCACATAACTGCCTTCATATGTTGTTTGCCAGGATCATGCATGGACTGGCAAACCACACTCAAGGCATAGGCAAGATCAGGCCTCGTGTGAGCCAGATACATCAATCTCCCAACAACCCTCTGATATCGACCTTTATCGACCGATACTTGGTTCGGATCAATCTCAAGTTTGAGTCCTTCTTCCATTGGTGTAGCAATCGACTAACAAGCCAACATGCAACAAATCTGTTGTCTACTTTCTTTGTGACAGGAAAATTCCTGATTTAGATTGTCTCACTTCGATTCCCAAAAAATATTTCAGAGAACCAAGGTCTTTCATCTCAAATTCCTTGGACAAATAATCATGTAACGTTTTTCGTACTTCTTGATCATTTCCTGTCACAACCATATCATCAACATACACAATTAGAGATGTAACCTTACTCTGCTTCTGCTTAAGAAACAAAGTGTGATCTGAATTACTTTACTTGTAACCAAACTCCATCATAGATTTCGCAAACTTACCAAAGCATGCTCGTGGGGACTGCTTCAAACCATACAGGGACTTCTTCAATCTTCATACTTTTCTACTGTGTTTTTCTCAAACGTTACACCCAGGTGGAAGATCCATGTAAACTTCTTTTGTTAGGTCTCCATGCAAAAACGCATTCTTCACATCAAATTGTTGTAGGGGCCATTCCAAATTTTCAGCTAAGGAAAACAATACTCGAACCGTGTTAATCTTAGCTACTAGAGCGAAAGTTTCCATGTAATCAATTACGTAGGTCTGAGTGTACCATTTTGCTACCAACCTCGCCTTCAATCGATCAACGGTACCTTCAGCCTTCTACTTCACTGTATAAACCCATCTACATCCCACAAGTTTCTTGCCAGTTGGCAAATCAACTATCTCCCAGGTAGCATTCTTCTTCAAGGACTTCATCTCTTCGTTCATCGTTGTCTACCAACAAGGGTCAACTAAAACTTCCTGCACACTGTTAAGAATAGATACAGTATATAGTTGATATGCAAATTACTTATTTGATCCAGACAACCAATGGCTAGACACATAATTATTCATAGGATATTTGACATTGCACTTTGGGTCGGCCTCATAAGTGGGTTTCATGATACCTTTATTAATACGGTTCGGAAGGCAACTTCTTGGTGGTTCGTTGTTGTGGGCATTAGTGACTGAGGATGAATGGTTATGGGTATCAAAATCAGACAGAGGTAGCGGCAAGAAGGACAGCGGTTATGTGGCAGTCAGTGACTGTTGCGAAATTTAGGTTTACCAAATTAATCAAATTTTAAATCAAAAGATAGTATAGCTAAGTAATACAGATATCATCCCACAAGGATTGATTTAATTCTTAATATTCCTACCAAATAAACTGAAATTAATTTTAAATTGAGAAACTTTAATGGATGAAATTGAATTGAATTTGTAATTGAGAAAAACTAAAATTAAAGGAAGCAATCAAAACTAAAGACAGAGTTGCACAACACAAGGGATTTACCAAGAGAGAGACACTAGAGCATCCGATTTCACCTTAAGCAATCCTACCCAACCCCTTAGCATATCAATTCCAAGCAATTCCCCTTATTGATGATCAATTTCCCTATATTGTTCAATGGCCATAGCATCTGGTTACGTACAACGTATCTTTACATGCAATTCTCTATGGCATCTAGATGAATTCGACACATAAAGAACCATTAAGCTCTATGTACATTATGTAGCGATCACACAAACCCTAACTGCATGGCACCTACAATTAGTCATTCATGGTATCAATTGCAAGAAGCAAAACTCAAGTTAAGTATGGCATCTACTCTAACTTGCATCACACTAATTCAACTTAGATGGTGATCAAGCTTCCAAACCAAATTAAACATTAAGCACAACAAAAGATACTCAATAAAAAGGGAAAAACTTGAAATTAATATTGACTAAGAAATTGAGTATTCATGATTAGGCTACATCGTAACGCTAGCTAAGAAAATTAGTTCCTCATAGTCATAATTGAAATCACAATAAAAAATAGCATAAGTTTAGAAAAACCCTAGACTCGAGCCTTTCTCTCCTTGCTTTGCCTTCAGCCTTCTGCAACTTCTGTCAAAAACTTTGATCTCTTCTTCACGGTAAAAATTGTCCCCACAATATGGAATAATAATCCTTTTATACCTCCCAGCCATCAAAGGTCAAACCAAAAGCTCACCTCACAATAAAGGCCCAACCCTTATCAGCTAACGGCCAATCAAAAGGTCTTATTTCACTTGGACTTCAAGTCCTAGTTGGAAAAGGGGAGCCAAATAAAAGTTGAATAATTAACTAAACTATCCTAATATCACTTCAACTTTTCCACGCTAGGTACACTCCAACACAAGCCCATGTATCACATCATGTGCATCTTCAATTCAGCCCACTATTTTCTTTAGTAAACTTGATTAGGCCCATTGAGACTTTTCCACCACAATTGCTCTAGACACCCAAAGCTACACTTCTACTTTATTTTCCATGTATGTCCAAAATTGAGCACCTATAAATCAAAATAATTAAATTTACTGCAATTAACCAATCCAATCCAATTATACAAAATCTAAGGGAAATATTTGTCAAAAAGCTATATAAATATTAACATATCAGTGACATTGCAGGACTATCCACCTCATCTTCATTTTCTTGTGAATGCAGATCACCACTTATGTCCAAATTACCACCACTTAAATCTAAGTCATTCACGTCTACAAGTTCATGTGAATGAGAATCACCACTTATTTCCAAGTTAATTCCACTTAAATCCAATTCATTCACTACTTTTGTATTCACGAAGCTATAATTAAGAGTCTGCACTTCCTTCTGGTGCTCCCCCTAAAGTGAGGTCTCTGATGAGAAGAACATATCATTCTCATGAAACACAGCATCCATGGTGACATACATTTTCTAAGTAGGTGGATGATAGCAACAATACCCTTTCTGATATGATGCATAACCTACAAAAGCATACTTCAAGGCACAAAGATCAAGTTTACTTCGTTGATGCTTGTGAATGTGGACAAAAACAACATACCAAAACATGCAAGGTGGAAGATTTGGAATGGGACGGCCGGTGGTGAGAGTCATCAACGTCTAGAATGGTGTCTGGAAGTTAACTGCTCGGGACAGAATAGAGTTGATCAAATAAGCTGCAGAGGAAAAAGCATCTCCCCAATAAGATAATGGTAAATGTGCTTCAAGTAGAGACGCATGGACAACTTCAAGGAGGTGTCAATTTTTCCTTTCGGCAACTTCATTCTGTTGCGGGGTATATGGGAATGTAGTCTGATGAATGATGTCATGGTGATCCAAGTATTTGCGCAATTCGGAGTTCACGTATTCACCACCATTATCACTGCGGAGCACCTGTATTTGAGTCTTAAACTAAATAGCAAGCATTTTATGAAATTTCTGAAACAACAAATTCACTTCACTTTTCGATTTCATAGGCCATACCCAAGTCATTAGGGTGTAATCATCAATAAAAGTAACAAACTAGTGGGCACCCCCCAAATGTAGCAATCTTAGATGAGCCTCAAATATCAAAGAGAATCAGCAAAAATAGAAAGGAACTTTTATGCATACTTGGTGAAAAGGAAGTACGATGGCTTTTCACCAATTCACAAATGTCACAACGAAAACTAGAAACATCTGTAGGGGCTTTTTCGTTTCGGCAGCTACAGATGGGCCTAAGCTGCTGTAAAGAGCAAATGGGTGGACTTGCCCCTGTGTCTGAGTCTAAGTTCAAGAATCAGACCCCAAGAGTGCTTCGAAAAGGTTGTGGAGGCTTAGGAAACACCTTGTTCTCTTTCAACAACAAAACCAACAGTTGCTTACAGATAAATATATGGCTTGGCTTGAGAAGCTTGTGGCATGGAAGCTAAGCATTCATGCATTTAGCATCAAAGAGAGAGAGGACTTGGATTTCCTATGAGAAACAGTCAAAGTAATGGGAGAAGGAATTTCGAGAGAATTTGTTGAGGGGAAAGAGGAAAAGAGGAAGAGAGGAAAAGATGAGGGAGGAGAAGTGGGTGGTTTGAGCAATTTTCCGGCAGCTTGACGAAAGCTTCATCAGGCTCTAGAATGGCTTGCCAGAAGAGAAAATGGGAAGTGATGGAGGAATAGGGCTTGAAATTGAAAGGTTCCAAGGATGAGAGGTGATGCTTGCTCTCTTTGGATGTGGTTGTGTTGATGGGTAGGAAATGCCCCCTTTTATAAGCGCTGGAAGCTCCTTCTTCCCAAGAAACCCTAGCTGGTTCTTCCCAAATCTACCAAGTCTCCTCCTCCATTCCTCTTCTCTCCCTTTGATTCATCCCTATTTTGTGAAATCTCCCTAATCCAAACACATAGAGACAAGATTTTTGGGAGCTCTAGAGCCTTCCCGCAACTGTTCCAGTGGCAATCTCCTATCTTTGGCTACCATCTCTCCTTCTTTCCTCCCTTATTTCATGGCAAGAGCTGGTAGGAGAAAGAAATGGGTAACAGCGTTGGTCTAAAGGGTGCTTTTCTCCTAGGAACCTACGCACGCAAATATCCTATGGTTTTTCGAATGGTCTGTCTTATGTTTGTTTTTGGCCATGTGCTGGAGGCTCCCAGCAGCCTGCACATGCAAGTATCCCTTGGTTTTTCTATCATGGTAAAGTCTCTAGCCATGTGCTGGAGACTTTCAAATATTTTCTAAGTCACTTGGGCCATTCCGTAAGGTAATGGGCTAGTTTACTAAAGGGATGGGCCAACCTTCTAGAGTGATGGACTATTTTTTTTACTAAGGTGATGGGCCAATTTTCTAAGGTAATAGGCTACATTTTTCTCTCTCTTCGTACTTACCCACATATTTGGGCTCAAAAAATGGGCTTGAGTTTTGGGGCTCCCAAGTAGCCCAAAACTTCCACTTCTTGGCCCAATCAATAGGCCCCATGAATGCTCGTAATCGTCCATACCACAACCCACTCTACAAGCTCCGCCCGGGCATTTGCGTGGCTTGGGCCCACTTAAGCTTGTAGCTTGGCTAGGCGCAAAATAATGGTTTTTTGCTTGGCATTGCATGTCGATTGGCGTGTTTGTGCTCAAATCTTATCACTTTTGCAAAGGGCTATGACGCTTGACAGGATAATTAGCATGGGTTCATAGAGCCAGTGCATTTTATAGGCTCATTTCAACTCTTAGCGTGATGGATTACACATTTATTTGGCATGGCGCATGGATCATTACTCGCGCAAGCGTGTATGACGAACTTTCACGTGCCCAAATTGGGTTTCTTCTCAGTTAGGTGTCGCATTGGGCCGAATTTTATTTGGGCCCAGCCCTGGATTTTTTGGGCCTCAACATTAGCCCCCTCAATTATTAGGGCTATGAATAGGTGCTGGAATGGGCCAAATAATTAAACCCGACCCAAAAATCATATTCATTATCGCAAGGAGACCCTTCTCTTCCCGCGTGCACAATGGCCACATGTCATGATAAGCTCCAGCAGTTACTTACGGTTTCCCAGATACCATCTTCCTTCTTCCTTCTTCCTTCTTTTCATCTATTATATTTTTCTTTTCTTTCCCTTTCCTCTCTCCATCACTTTTCTCTTCTTTCCTATTTTCTTCCTCCAACGAGCTGAGAGCGAGAGATAGAGAGAGAGAGAGTGAGATCGAGAAGAAATGCCCGTCTTCAGCCGTCGGAAGGGAGCTCGAGCCGAACCCGACTCTGTTATCCTCCCCGGTACGAAGCAACCCGCTTGTCATTTCTGGAAGAGATCTCTTCGTGCAGATTTTCTTCCAAAAATCCCCAATTTCCCCTTTCTTGGTGCATCAGAAGCTATCCTTTGAGGAGATTAACAAGGTATGCCCTTTTCTCTTGAAATTTCTTGAATCAACTGAGGGGTTCGTTGGGTTCTTCATATCCATGGGTTTTATTTCTTTGTTTTGGCAGCCAAGCACTCGACTTCTTTGACTCATCCATTCTCTACCCATCACCGCAACAAGGGTACCCATGGTGTAATCGCTAGCAAGGAAGGGTTTGTGTCAGTTTTTGGGTCCTCCCTTTTCTTCTTTCAACTTTTCGCAAGTTGCTGGAAGGGTGCCGAACCCTTGAGGAGGAATCACTGGTATGGATTGCTCCTTTTCCTTTTCTTTATTTTTTTTGTTTTGTGTTAGACCTCTTTGTGCTAGTGAAAAAGGCTAACCTTTGTGTGATCCACTGCTCCTGTGATTGTAGGTTTATACATCTCTGGCACAGGAAAGGAGAGGTGCTGAAAGCTTGTGTCGCATTCCTTGCTGTTAGAAAATTTGAGCGCACCAGCTTTGTAACTTGGGCATTTGGACTTCTATCTTGGTCTTTCGGTAAGTAGTTCTGCTCATTTGCTGGAATTGGGGGTTCTCCTTTTGATCTTATAGGAACAGACATAGACTGGTGTTTTAGCCTAGGCTCGTTTTTCTTGTGAACCCATGCTTGATTAACTTTGGATTTTCTCCTTTGTCGCGAGAAATTGGAATTGACAGAATGCATGTTTTGCAATGCTTGAATTTTTTTTGCATTATTGAAAGAGAATTTGCTTGCCATGGGTTTGAATGATGAATTGCATGCTGCTTGGATACTTGTTTAACCGCTTCTTTTGGCGTGAGCTTAACTTGTCGTGCTCGGCACATATTTCGTGTGTGCTACATTCTTGACCCCCTCTTCTTTTCTCTTATTATTATTTTTTTGCAGGGGTCTGTCACTTGCCAAGATTTACCATGACATCCACTGATCCCCCGTCAATCATTAGGGATCACCTTTATTCATTGGATGACATGCTGAAGAGGGGGAGGCCCCCATCCATTGCTTAAGAATGCTTGTGAGGACCCCGTTGTAGATGGAGAGCCGGCGCTTGAAACTACTCCAGTGGTTGATCTTGCGTCTATATCAATGTGTTGTATAGAGAGGGGCTTGTTTCCGGCACTTCCCTTATTTTTTTAGTATCCATGTGGCATTAGCAAGGGTTTGTCAAAGTGGGTTGACTGTGAACTAAGGGACCCATCTACTTGGGACATCCTACGCCGGACGGGGGTGTTGGACGTCATCTTCCTCTCCAAGACATGTGACATCCACATTAAAGCCAAGATGCTTTGCCACATGGTCAGGCGATAGAGTACCGAGACGCACACCTTCATGTCTTCATGGGGGTGGGGAGTTTACCCCCGCACTTAAGGATGTGGCTAACATCTTCCACCTCCCCATTTGCAGCAACCAAGATCCCTTTAATGTCCCACTGACTCCAGAGGATGGAATGAAGCTTGTGATCTTGTAGAAAGGTGCCTCAACTGCTCATAACACCTCTCTGTAGTTTAGCAATCGGATACAGTATTTCGGGGATGCCAACAGAAATGAGCCGTGTCATCTTGCCACACTTATATCATTATAGCTTGGGAGATTCATCTTTTGTGATTTTTCTCAAAATTGTTTACATGAGCGGGTGTTCCCTTTGGCCTTGGCGATTGATAAGTGCATTATTTACTATATTTTTATACCTCTCTGATTTGGTTTTTGTATGGAAAGTTAATTAAAAAGAGCATTATTACCTTACTTTCCTTATGTTCAGCAATTCTGCGCTCTTGGAAGGATTTCAACTGAAAATCGACTTTTCGAATGAATTTTTGAGCAAGGCCAATTGGAGAAGAAAGCTAAGACATTGAAGATCATTGTATCAAAGTTTCATAATTTTCTACTAAGCCAAATGCTCCAGACTTGCAAGTCAAGACAGCCTAAGTTGAAATCCCGTCAGAACTGCACTGCTGTTGAAGATTGAAGATTTGAAGACCTTTCCGATTTTTCCTAGTGGCGTGTAATATATGCTTTGAAAGCTTAGAGATAAAGCTATGTTTCTCATATTTTTCCAAAATTTTCTAGGAAGTGGAACGACCCTAAAACGTGCGTGCAAGTTGGCTGACGTGTTTCCAAGTCAAAGAAGGATCTCTTGAGAGAATCATCTTTTCCACCATACTCTTCCACCAACTTTCATACACCCAAAGAAACATCAGAGAGAGCCAAGAATTTGCTGCTGCACTACTTGAGGAGCTTTCGAAGGTGTTCTTGTGGAGACTCCGAAGATCAAGTCCATCGGCCAAATCGGTTTTATGACAATAATTCTCTTGTTTATATTTTCTTTTGTCATGAACTAATTTCCCTTGCTAGGGCTACGATGTAGCCTAACCATGAATACTTAATTTTTATAGTTATATTAATTCCTGATTATTATCCCATGTTGAGTATTTGTTACTGTTCTTAATGATTTAAATATCTAGCTAATATTTAATTGATGATCCAAGTGGAGACCGAGAGGAGATGTTTGGTGTTTGCTTCTTGTAACAAATACCATGACTTGGATGAGTGCCCGAGAGGGACTAACATGACTCAAGCAGTTTTTGTTTGTGCCTAATAAATCTCGGCCGAGGAAGCTGACCGAAGGAACTTCCTCTCGGCCCCAGCGTCTATTTACGACCGAATGTTACAGGTCGTCGTTCGCTTCCTTTTGTTAAAAACAAAGGTAGGCTTATAATTCAAAGTCATCACGGCCTCGGTAATCCCAGCCGAGGACAAACTCCTCAGATATACGGCCTAAGTAGGAAAGTCAAGTGGCATCGCCACGTAGCGTTGAGGTCCCACGCTTCATTTAATGAAGTAATGCCTTTGATCACAGCAGAAAGCCCATGATCCACGTAGGAGCATTTAATGAGCCAAGAAATAGGGGACGTGATTGAAGTCAGATATGGCGAGTAAAATCAGGGATTAGGTGCGAAAATCCCATGATTTTGTAAGGCTAAGCCACCAACCATCAGACCAAGGCATTAAATGCTCCTCCAAGGCCCGAGACGCAGTGCCCACCATCAGAGCGGTGGCCGGGGTCTATGGGGGTCACACCACCATGCATCACATTCCCAAATATCGATTCGACTACCCACTAGCTCTTATCAACCTCACCATGCAAATTTTCAGCCTCTTTGTCTTCTCAAAAACTTCCCTATAAATACCAAGCTCCAACTACGTTTGAAGGGTTCAACACCAAACACAAGCCTCCCACGGAGCAGATTATAATTTCCTGTCATTTACTTCTTGTCATTTACCTTCTTGTAATGCCATTTCAATACTTTTACTTGCTTTCTTAGGAGTAGTGGCAGTTTGTAGGAAAATTCATTCATTAATATATCATACGACCCTTGATTTTCAAGGCGCCGGAGCACCATCTTTGTTACTTTTTCGTTCATCTCATATATCATATGATCGTTGCCACCCAGCGACGCGCCGGAGCACCACCTGAAAACCACCATCAGCACCGCTGCCGAAGCACCACTTGAAAACCCCCACCATCAGTTCCTCTCTCGGCCACAATCGTTTGATTGGAAGTCGGACTCAAACAGGCGCATCACTCATCTATCCATCCAATCAACTCATCCTCAAACGCACAGTAAACCATGCTGGCATGCCCGCATCCAACCACACCATACCAAAGAAGGACGACCCGTGTTGACGCAGATCCACTCGGCCCGGATCACCAGGCCGTGAGATTCGCGAACGCCAATAGTTTTCTTGCAGGTTCTCATAGAACTTAATGAGTTCTTGATTTTCTAAATCTATTGCTCTCGAGAGAATGGGTTGTTAATTAAGAATTCTTTTGGTTGAGCCCGAGAGGGGATATCGAATGAATTAGGAGAAACCAACTGTCAACATGGATAGTAATTAGGGTTAATTGGCTATAAGAATTAAGTGGAATTGGTTATGGTGAAATCGTATGTTCTAGTGTCTAATCAAATCTTGATTTTCTATCATTAATTAAATTGCTATTTTTCATAATTGTTTTAGTTTACTTAAATCAATCACTCTTCTTAATCAACTGTTCAAATAAACTTTTGAATTAATCATAATTGGGAACGATACTCTACTTACTTCTATATTACTTGTGCGGATTGTGCGCTTGCAATAATTTCACAACAGCGATAGCACATGGCAGCGTGATTCCTCTAGCCCCCATGTTCTTGGGGCATCTATATCACCTACTTCACCAGGTTCACTTTCTTGAAAAAGGGGCAATAGGGACTATGGTCGTGGAAACCCTCCTGAACTCCAGCTTTCTGCAAGTATTCCTATGGGAGCGCTTCAAAGGGATAAATGTGTCTCCACTACCTCATTCACAGGCTAGACTGCTTGTCGATTCCGGTGAGGGTTCTTATTTACCGGAAAGACTTCCTCTGGTTTGTAGGTGGTCCCAGTGAATGCAAAGGAAGGGCCAAAACTTCCTGGAGCTTTTGGATGGCGTTGAGAACTTCATTTTCCGTCCTTACTATGTCCTGCTGGAAGAATTTAAGCATGTACCCGTCTATGCTGATACTGATGGTCTAGTTGAGGCTCTCGTAATGAAAGCACAAGGTCATCATGTGAGAAAAGATGCCTTGTTGAGCATCGCTTGCCTCCCTCTACCCACACTAGGTGATGATCATTTGGAGGTCTCCATGCATTATTCGCCGCATCGAGTTAGACGGCAGTTTGGGCTTAATCAGGGTGTCCTTTTCAATCCCAGCCATAACGATCCGTACACATTGCATAGGGCCTTTTAGAGTGAGGGTAGCGTGCCGGAAGACGGCAGGCCTCTTGCTCTTGCGTTAGCTGGCAGGGAACGAGTTGGTGGCTTATTGAAGGCTTACCCGGCTTATTGGAATCACTGCTTTGCTTCATTCAGTTGGTTCCATGCCGCTCACTATGATATATCTCTCTTTGAGCGAGAAGCGAAACTTGCCTTTCACTTCCAAGAGTGGCAAAATTGTTGGTGACTTCTCCAAGTTGAAACAGAAGCTAGAAAAACCGAGCTCTCATGATGCCAGGAGGAGCGCTGTACGTGGAAAGCGAAAGCAGGAGGAGAGTTGCGATGCTGAGAAGAAGCAAGTTGTCAAAGGGCCAAAGAGGTTCATCCCTAAGGTGGCAGTGAGTGGTCCCCCTAGAGCCAAAGGGAATACTCCCTTGGAGCCCTCACCGCATCGGGAACCTGTGGCTTCTAGTAGCATTAAGCATGTTGGCGAGGAGCCGGGAGCTTTACCTTCTCACAGTGAGTACAAATAGCCGCCACATATTCGTAACTTATGCACCCGACTTTCTTTTGCAGGTTGCCCATACTGTTGAGAACATGGCAAATCGTTCACCAGAGGCTGGCCCTAGCCTTCCTACTGCTATCATTGATACCACGCAAGATGCCGACAATGTATCTATTGCTTGCTTTCCATCTTCTATATTTCAATTTTACCTTCTCTCATGCCTTCTATCATTTCATCTTCTATTTTCCAACACTTCCGCCCTGCGGTGAGATTACTAATGGTGGTCGTCAAGTTGGTAATGCTTCTACGGAGAGCACTCCTAAGGGGCATTTATCAGAGAGAGGCTTGTCCTGCCAGGATTGGGAGAATTCCTTCATTGCGTTCAAGGCCTTCTTTGATGGTGGCGTCAAGATTCTCCGATCCATCGACGAGCTCCTTCCACTTTGCCACAGGTTTGACGGCTATGCAACATTCCAGGGTGCTTTTGTGTATCCGAAAACGATTGAAGTTTTGAGAACATTCATGGATAAATATGGGGGCTTTATGGAGATTACGGGTATCACTTCTTCTTTCTTGAGGAGCGCCATTTTCCGGGCTCTTGGCTTAGTGCTTCACGGGATAGATACCATGCAACTCCTAGACATCATAGATCATAGGTTTCTTTGTTGGCGGGACGCAATCTGCAAGGCCATAACTCTGGGGTTTCATGTGGATTTTCTCCTTAACTTAGTAAGGAACCTAGCATGTGCCGTGTTTGGGGTGTGGGCCATCCATAGCATGGGATCGTCACTTGGCCCTAATGAGGTAAAAGTTGCAGCTCACACCTTGAACCTCAAGCAACGAGAATTGGAGGATCAGCGCCGGGAATTGCATGCCCTTCTTCTTGCCAAAGGTGTTTCTGTTGATAGTGCTGAATGTGTGGCGAAGGCAGCAGCCAGGTCGTCTCATAAGGCTTCCTCCGTTCTCTTTGGGCCTTCTTCATAATTTCAAGGTACGTAACTCTTCTGCTTTTCTTGCCTCTCAACTTCCTTCTCGTCCCCATTTCTTTTCCTTTATTGATGGGCTATTTCTTCTAGCACCATATTGTCTTGACACATACCCTTATTTTATCTTGTAGGTTGTTTTCTTTGGCTTGGAGGTCGATTGGCTTGGTGCATATTTTCCGTCCCTTTTGAAACCATAGGATGTACTGATCTTTGGCATGTGTAACTTTCTGTAGTTTTTTTTTTTCAGATACTCTAAAGCTTATGTCGTCATGACTTTGTAATGTAGTACTGAACTAACTTTCTGTAGTTTTTTTTTTTCAGATACTCTAAAGCTTATGTCGTCATGACTTTGTAATGTAGTACTGAACTGCTGGAACTTGTACTAATTTCTGGAATGCTTGTGGCGTGTTGTAATCTTGCATGTCTTATATATATTGCTTGGTTGGCAAAATTCGTTCTTGTGAACTGCTTGAAATTTTCTGACAGGTTGGGTAGCCTTAAAACAAGGCACATGCTGCCAAAATCTTGCCAGGATCCTTAAGCAAAATCCTTAATGTATCACTCTTTTAACAATTTTTTTTGTAAGGCTTGTCTAATTACCTGGCCCAAAATGCACCCTCTCGTCATGCCTTAGAGGGGTCAGACCAATATGTGCATGATTTTCACAAAGGTCCTTGTGAAATTCCTGGATATCGTGAGGTTCTTTGAGCATCCTGATTAGGCGTGGGCACGGTCCGGTTTGGACCGGTTTTCACTAAAAAATGGAACTTGAACCGAAATTGCATATCGGTTCGGTTTGGACCGGTTTTGCCAAAAATCCAAACAGAAATCCGAACCAACCCGGACCTGTCCGGTTCCGGTTCCGGTTTTTGCTGGGCCCAAAATTTTATTTTTTACATTTTTTCCAGATCTGCCCAAAATGCATTTATATACTAAAATACCCAAAATTTGAGCTTCTATCAAGCTTTCAACACATAAAAATGAATCCAACTTCAATCTAACTTCAACAACATATAAATTACAACCCAAATTCAATCAAACTTTAGCAAAATAAATTCCAAAATAAATTACAAGCCAAATAAAACCCAAATTCAATCCAAATATATGTTACAACTCAAGTTCAATCCAACTTCATTAAATTCCTCCTTAACATTGAAAAGTAGCTGGAGCACACTTGGTAGGTGTGGATGAACTCATAATATCTACATAAAAAAACATAAACCCATTAAAACATTAGTCAAACATACATATTATATAGTACATTAATAAAACACATAAAATTACAAAGACATACCTAATTCAATCGATTCATAGAACTCCATCTCTTGAATTGTTGGCTCATATTGTAAAGAGGATATGTCATCCGACCTTAACCAATTTTGAGAGCAAATTAAGGCCTCCACAATCTTAGGAGTCAAAGAAGCACGAAATGAATTAACTACCCGACCACCCGTGCTAAAGCATGATTCCGAAGCCACCGTTGATACCGGGATGGCAAGCACATCCTTTGCAATAAGTGCCAACCCCGGATACTTAACCCCATTTAATTTCCACCACTTCAAAACATCAAATTCATCAACCACATCTTCAATAGGGTCGGTGATGTACCTATCAATCTCATGCTCCAATATCACAACATCATTTGCTCGAGTCTCTTTTCTCCAATTTTCATTCATTTGCCTCCGTTTCTTTCCCCCTCGGCTTAGGCTACTACTTGTATGCATGGTAGTAGTATCACTAAAACAATAACTACTACTTTGAGTGGATGGTGGTGGTGGTGGTGGTGGTGGCATGGCATACTCCTCATAAAGCTTCTTTAAAATCTCTTTGATCTCATTTTTCTTCTTAACTGCATCTTCCATATTTTCAAACCGACTCTTCAAGATAAACTCCAAATTCCCCAATTTGTATCAAGGGTCAAGAACAAGAGCAACCATCAAAATTTGGTTCAATTTATCAAGGTCACCCCAATACTTTTTAAATTTCATCTTCATGTTAAGTGCCATGTCCTTCAAAACCTTAGAGGTTTGGGTTTCACTTAATATTTCCTCCTCTTCCATCAACAAATCATCAATTTCTTCTTCTATTGCAATCAAATCATGAAATGTGGTGTGATCAAGTGACAATCATCTTAAATGTAGCATCATTAAATACCTTTAAAAAATTCACAAAGTTACGAGCATTGTTCCAATCCTCATTAGTTGGTGGCCCTTCCCTTTTTCTAGAGTAATGAGACATAACCACCCCATCTTCGTGATCCGGTTCATCTTCACCAAACCAAGAAATATATGGGCCTTCATCATCTTCTCCCATTCTCCAAAAGGCTTTTTCAAACTTTAAGGCGGCTTCCAACATCATATATGTGGAATTCCACCTAGTTGGCACATCCAACACCACAAGCCCTTTGCATTCAATTTGCTCCTTCTTCACACAACTCTTAAAGTCTTCTAACCTTTTGGGAGAAGATCTTACATACTTCACCGCATTTCTTATACACAATATGCTTTTGTCCAACTTCTTCAACCCATCACGAACTATCAAATTCACAATATGAGCACAACACCTAATGTGCATGTACTTTCCCTCTAATATAAGACTTCCATTTCCCCAATGACCCATTTTCGACTTCAAGTAATCTATGGCCTTTGTGTTTGAAGAAGCATTATCGGCCGTGATGGTTAGTCTCTTCTTCATATCCCAATCAAGCAAACATGACTCAAGGAGTTTACCAATTGAGTTCCCCTTGTGATTGGAAATGACACAAAAGTTCAATACTCTTTTGTGCAAGTTCCAATCACCATCTATGAAATGTGCCGTGATGACCATGTAATTTATGTTTTGAACACTTGTCCAAGTGTCCGTTGTGAGGCACACTCTATGAGGCGCTAATTCTTCTTTCAATTTTTGTTTCATGGCATCATACATTACCATGAAATGCCTCACAAGTGTCCTACGAGATGGCACTTGGAAATGGGGATTCAAAGAATTACAAAACCGCCTAAACCCTTTTCCTTCAACCACACTAAACGGCATCTCATCCATTACTACCATCTCTACACATGCTTTTAACCACTCTTCTTTACCATGCACTGTTGATGTAAGAACCCCATGATCTTGGTCAAAAGATAAGAGCTTTTGCCGTTTATCTTTAGGAACCCTCCCCGGATATTTCTTACATAGGTTTTCAATATGCTTCCTCAAATTTGAGGTCCCATTTCTAGTGGAGTCTGCCGCATAATTCATAGAGCAATACTTGCACCTAGCTCTCTTCTTAGTGGTTGCATATTTGCTCCCATCCTCTTTCACACTCTCAACCACATCTTCATATCTCTCAAAGTGGTCCCATACTTCCGATTTTTCTTTTCTTAGGCCGGAATGAGGTAATGGTGGAAGAGCATTTGATTGAGGTGGTGTTTGGGCATGAGGTGCACTTTGAGTTTGTGTTTGGGGTTGGGGTTGGGGTTGGGGTTGAGGGATGGGTAAAGTGGGTAAAGGTGTTGATGCGGATGCGGATGCGGATGTGGATACGGATGCG
>NW_018922420.1:0-38167 GCF_002207925.1 Prunus avium | reverse complement strand
GTTCATCTTCACCAAACCAAGAAATATATGGGCCTTCATCATCTTCTCCCATTCTCCAAAAGGCTTTTTCAAACTTTAAGGCGGCTTCCAACATCATATATGTGGAATTCCACCTAGTTGGCACATCCAACACCACAAGCCCTTTGCATTCAATTTGCTCCTTCTTAACACAACTTTTAAAGTCTTCTAACCTTTTGGGAGAAGATCTTACATACTTCACCGCATTTCTTATACACAATATGCTTTTCTCCAACTTCTTCAACCCATCACGAACTATCAAATTCACAATATGAGCACAACACCTAATGTGCATGTACTTTCCCTCTAATACAAGACTTCCATTTCCCCAATGACCCATTTTTGACTTCAAGTAATCTATGGCCTTTGTGTTTGAAGAAGCATTATCGGCCGTGATGGTTAGTATATTCTTCATATCCCAATCAAGCAAACATGACTCGAGGAGTTTACCAATTGAGTTCCCCTTGTGATTGGAAATGACACAAAAGTTCAATACTCTTTTGTGCAAGTTCCAATCACCATCTATGAAGTGTGCCATGATGACCATGTAATTTATGTTTTGAACACTTGTCCAAGTGTCCGTTGTGAGGCACACTCTATGAGGCGCTAATTCTTCTTTCAATTTTTGTTTCATGGCATCATACATTACCATGAAATGCCTCACAAGTGTCCTACGAGATGGCACTTGGAAATGGAGGTTCAAAGAATTACAAAACCGCCTAAACCCTTTTCCTTCAACCACACTAAACGGCATCTCATCCATTACTACAATCTCTACACATGCTTTTAACCACTCTTCTTTACCATGCACTGTTGATGTAAGAACCCCATGTTCTTGGTCAAAAGATAAGAGCTTTTGCCGTTTATCTTTAGGAACCCTCCCCGGATATTTCTTACATAGGTTTTCAATATGCTTCCTCAAATTTGAGGTCCCATTTCTAGTGGAGTCTGCCGCATAATTCATAGAGCAATACTTGCACCTAGCTCTCTTCTTAGTGGTTGCATATTTGCTCCCATCCTCTTTCACACTCTCAACCACATCTTCATATCTCTCAAAGTGGTCCCATACTTCCGATTTTTCTTTTCTTGGGCCGGAATGAGGTAATGGTGGAAGAGCACTTGATTGAGGTGGTGTTTGGGCATGAGGTGCACTTTGAGTTTGTGTTTGGGGTTGGGGTTGGGGTTGAGGGATGGGTAAAGTGGGTAAAGATGTTGATGCGGATGCGGATGCGGATGTGGATACGGATGCGATGCGGATGTGGATACGGATGCGGATGATGAACCAACTTCACTATTAGTAGTGCCATGCACCTCTGCAAATGGGTTCAAGTTCAACTCATCCATGAATTCTTTAAGAAACCAAAACAAAAACAAAAACACCAACTTCAACATGATAAACAACACCTCAATTTAAAAAAAATAAATAAAAGAAACTTAAACATTTTATAATCCAACCAAAAGAAACAAAACACAACCACTATAACTTATTACACTGTTGATAAATATGCACTATAACTTATGCACAACCAATTAATAAATATGAATCAATTTGATAAATTTCTACGGCTACCATTTTATTTTAATCAAACCTAAATTAATTTGAATCAATTTGATAAATTTCTAGGGCTGCCATTTTATTTTACCTCAATCAATTTGAACCAATTTAAGTTGAATCATTATAAATGAAAACGAAGGAAGAATTATCCTATTAACAAATCCGTTGAAATTCATTAGATTACTGAGCAAAAACAAAGCAATATGAAGCATGATGGCTCTTGATCTTGAACCCCTATGTGCCCAAATTAATCAAACAACAGACAATAACAAAGCCTAGAACAACCAGCCAGCTAGAAATAATCAAACAACAGACAATAACAAACCTGACAGCATAACAAAGAAACTGAAATTCTCTAATAGTTTATGGCGAATCATACCTGACAGAGAGAAAGAGAGCTAAATAAAATTAAAAGGTGGCTACGAACTGCTGTGCTGGATCTGCAAATTGCAGACAGATAGAGTTAGCCACAGATTTGAAGGGGGAAAAGAAAAAAAAGAAAGAAAAAAAAAAATAGACAATCTGACCTGTGACGGCAGCGACTGAGAGAGGTGGCGGCTCACAGAGAAGTGGAGGCTGAGAGAGGCGGAGGCTAAGAGAGGCGGAGGCTGAGAGAGGCGTGGCAACGGGAGAGGCTGAGAGGAGGTTTTGCGCAGATAGGTTTTGCGCAGAGAGGATTGGCTGTCAGAGAGGATGAGAGAGAGGAAGGTTGAGGGAGAGGTTCGACTGAGAGAGATGATGGCTGAGAGAGGTTTGGCGCACACAGCCTCTGTCGCAGAAGTTTCGGCGGCTGAATGAAGGAGAGAGCCTCTGTCTCAGAGAGGAACAAAATTGGAGCAGGAAAGAAGAAAGGAGGAAAACCTAATTTGGGTTATAATTTTGTGATGATCGTGTGCATGCAAGCCTATGGTAATCTCATATACAACCAATAAAAATGAGCTATGTCATAAAATATATATTATAAATATATATAATATAAAAATATAAAAAATATAATTATATTGGATCGGTTCGAATTGGACCGGTTCTGTGTGTTGGAAAACCGAGATCGGAACCGGTTTGGTTTGGATTTTTTTCGGTTTTTGACTTTTTCAGTCAACACGGTTTTTTTCGGTTTTTTCCGGTTTGGTTTGGTTCGGTTTTACGGTTTTGCGGTTCCAATGCCCACCCCTAATCCTGATTGCTTGTCAATGAGAGTCAATGGTTTCGTTGTTCCAGCACCTTAAGATACACACTTTATTGCACGTTTCTTTGTAATAGCTTGGCTTTGCATAGCCCACGTTATTTTGCTTAGGCATGATTCTTGTTAACAATTCGAGATCCCATCTAAGTGACTTTGCTTGGCATGCTTACTGCTAAGTGGCGGTTATTTTTTTCTTTTTGTTTAGCACAAAGGAAGTTTGAAATATAGCAAGGAAAAGAAAAAAAAAACTCCAGGGACCAATTTTTTTCAAAATACTCCTTCATTTTCATTGCAAAGCCCATGCTACCATGACGGTGCATCATACAAAAGTTTTTCTAAAAAATATAAGGTAAGATAATAGAAGGAGTTCATATCAAAAACGGAAAGAAATGCAATAACAAAAAGTGCATGACAAAAGGTTAACTTAGCAGTAGTAGAGCTTGAGCCACTTCCCGTTGATGGGATCTGTTAGCGTGCCTTCCTTGACAGAGACCAAGCGATAGTAGCCACTGCTGTAAACTTTTTTGACTGCGAACAGGCCCTCCCATTGCGGGGCAAACTTGGAAGGTCCCAACACTTGCCTCATCACGTGCTCAACAGCTTTTAGCACGAGATCTCCATGCTTGAAGGCTTGAGGCTTGAGGCTTGACTGTCTTGTTATAAGCTTGGGCAACAGTTTTGTGGTAAAGTGTTGTCCTCCTTTCAGCTTCTACTCTTTTTTCGTCCAAGGCTTCGAGGTCCAACAAGCGACAGTCTGAGCATGACCTCACATCACATTCAAGGTCGTTAACAACTGATACTCTAGTCGTGGGGATGGTGATTTCGACAAGTGAGATGGCATCGAACCCGTACACAAGTGAATAAAGTGAGAAGCCTATGGCACTTCTTGTAGAGGTGCGATAAGCCCATAGGGCATCTGGCAGATGAACACTCCAACCCCCTTCGTACTCATATACCATTTTGCTCAGAATTCTTAGTAAAGTCTTGTTAGTGGCCTCCGCTTGACCATTTCCCTGCGGGTAATAAGGCGTGGAGCGACAATGCTTGATACCATAGCCACTAAGTGTCGAGCTTACTTGCTTGTTAACAAAAGGTGTGCCAATGTCAATGACGATTTTGTATGGGATTCCAAACCTGCACACGATGTATTCACGAATGAAATTTGAGATAGTATCCCCCGTGGCCTTCCGAAGAGGAACTGCTTCGACCCATTTTGTGAAATACTCAATGGCTGTAAGGATCCAAAGGTAGCTGTCATAAGGTGAATGGATAGTCCCAATTAAGTCTAGGCCCCAAGTATGAAAAGGCCAAGGAGTACACATGTCCTACAACAGCGTAGGAGGCTTGTGGCTTAGATTGGCATGGATTTGGCATGTGTGGCACTTCTTCACAAAGTTATGTGCTTCATTCTTCATGGTAGGCCAGTAGTACCCAAAACTCAGTAGCTGCCGGTGAAGCCTCTTCATCCCCTTGTGCTCACCACATTCTCCAACATGTATTTCCTACATGACTTGATGTGCCTCTTATTTTCCCCAAGCATTTTAATGGCTCACCATTGAACCTTTTACGATAGAGGGTCGATCCATCTATGAAGTACCTTTTTACTGTCTTTTTAAGCTTGCAAGCATGTTTGGAGTTGGTTGGCAGAGTTCCCTCAATGAAGAATGTCAAGTATGGAGCCCTCTAATCTTCCGCAAATGAGATAGTGAAAGATTCTTCGGTGGAGGGTATCGTTGAACACCTAGGGCAATTGGCTTGAACTTCGGCTGCTTCTTTCTTCATTTCCGGCCAATGATAACCTTTGCGTTGCAGGCACCAATACAAGCTAATTACTGGCTCCAAATTGCAAGTGGCCTCATGTACCTCTTGGAGCCTCCTCTGTGCTTCTGTCATCCCTATGCAACATGCCAAAATACCTCCCGGGAGACGTCAGTAAAGCTCCCCAAAGATGATTGCATAGTCTTTCAAGTCTTTGATGTCGCTTCCCTTGCCTAACTTTTCCTTCACAGATTTCCTCCAGTCACTTTCTTCTAGGGCTCCTCCTGAGCCATTGCTTTGACTGCTGGCATGTCCTTTTTTATCACAGTAATGTTGGGTTGTTCTTCGACAAATGAGAGCTTTGATCCCAACGTAGCCAAAGCATCAGCATATCTACTGGTGACCCCTAGAATGTGTTCCAGCAAGACTTGTCTGAAAGAATTGACAAGTCTTTTAGCAGTTGTACGGTATAATGCCAACGTCGCCTCTTTCATAGCAAAGCTCCCTTGCAATTGACTTAGCACTAAGTTTGAATCACCAATGATTTTAATCTTTTCGATGCTCATCTCCTTTGCCATAAACAATCCCATTATGAAAGCTTCGTACTCCGCCACATTATTCGTGCATGGGAAATTCAGCTTGAACCAGAGGGCCGTGGCTTGCCCCTCGAGGTTAATAAGTACTACACTTGCTCCTCCACCGTTTGATGTAGAAGAACCATCAAGGTAGAGGGTCCATGGTTCTTCCTCTGTAACGACAGCCACCATATTCGGCAGCTCTCCCATAACTTCCTTGGAAAGAGTGGACTCTTTTGCTTCAGGAAATAAAGCCAACATGTCAATAACGACTTGTCCCTTGATAGCTCTTGGAGTTGTGCATGTGATATCAAACTCGAATAGCTATAGCAGCCAACATGAAAGGCGTCTTGACAACACCGGTCTCGTGAGCAAGTATCTTACGGGGTCGGATTTCACTATGAGTTGCAGCTTGTGAGCAAGGAAGTAATGTCGTAGTCGTTGTGCGGCATAGACAAGGGCGAGGCATAAGAGCTCAATCTTTGGATATCTCATTTAAGCTCCCCTTAACTATCTACTCACATAATAAATAAAGCTTTCCTCCCCATCATGGTTATCTTGGGCAAGCAAAGCCCCAACCACAGCATTTGTTGCAGCCAAATAAAGCTTGAGTGGAAGTCCTGTAATGGGTGCCCTCATGGTGTGCAGCTTGGTGATCAATTGTTGTACTTGCTGATAGGCTTCTTGGCACTCCTTACTCCATTCATATGGCTTGCCCTATTTGAGTAAATGAGTAAAAACACTCATTGTGGCAGCAAGGCCTAGGATGAAGCGCCAAATGTACAATAATCTTCCCATGAAGCTTTTCAATTCCTTTGGATTTCTAGGCGGTGCAAGAGAGTTTATGGCTCTGGACTTTTCGAGATCCACATCTATGCAACGTTGGTGTACTTGGAACCCCAAGAATTTGCCGGATGAAACTCCAAACGCGCACTTTTTTGGGTTCATCTTCAACCCGTACAGCCAACACCTTTCCAGCACCTTCCTTAGAACTTCTTGATGGCCTTCCCTAGTTTTTGATTTTACCACAAGATCATCCACATAGTCTTCCACCTCCTTTCTCATCATGTTGTGGAACACAGCTGTCATAGCCCTTTGGTAGGTAGCTCCGACATTTTTAAGACCAAAGGGCATGACCGTGTAGTAGAAATTTTCGTATGGTGTTCAGAAGGCTATTTTCTGGGCATCTTTGGGAGACATCTTGATTTGATTGTAGCCACTAAACCCATCCATGAATGACAGTAAACCTTGCACCGAGGTTGAGTCGATCATAATATCCATGTTAGGCAGTGGGAATTCATCCTTTGGGCAAGCTATGTTGAGATCTCGATAGTCCGTGGATATCCTAATCATGCCAATCTTCTTTTTTATTGGGGCTATATTTGCTAGCCAGGTTGGGTGCTTGATCGGTTTGATGAATCCAACAGCTAAAAGCTTTTCAATTTCCACTTTGATTTGCATTTCAAATTCAGGATGGAAGTTCCTTCTTGGTTGCACAACAAGTTTTGTACCAAGCTCAATATTCAAAGTGTGACTTACTAAGTTTGGATCCAAATCGGGCATTTCCTCATAGCTCCAAGCGAACACATCTCGAAATTCCTTTAACAAGGTAGCCAAAGCCTCCTTCTCTTCGCTTGCCAAGTGAACGATGATGGAGATGGGTCTTTGGACAGAGGGATCCTTACTTAAATTGACCGTTTCCAGCTGCTCAGCTACTACCGTTGACACCGTCATAGGCTCCTGGAAATCACAAGGCACGGGTGTTTTGTCGTCTGAACCTTCGTGGTTGTCTGCTTGCATCACTTATCCTTCGTACTCAGGGCTTTCTTGTAGAACACGGCTGAGCCCCCAAACCCGTCATAAGCGTTACATCGTGTGTCCGTCAGGCAGCGTAGCCTTCGAGCATTAAGGCTAAGTGTAAGCATGGTTGTTGACTTCCGAGTGTCTCTTCCTTTCTTGATCGACAATTGTTATGAGTTCCTCATTGCTAAGATCACGAATTTCAATCCAGGAAGGTAGATTGGTTCCAAAATCCTTGGATGGTTTACTTCCAGCACCTGTGCATTTGGTGTAGAATTCCCCCTCCAAATAGTGGGCTTTGGTTGAACGGCGCTTGATTTCCTGGTATGCGAAGTGGTCTCAGCCCAATCCTTCCCTTCACACATTGGTGGTAGGTAGAGACCACAAGCTTGTGCTTGTTCAGCCATGGCCTCCTTAGTAAAGCATGGTAAGCTACATCCACATCTACCACATAGAACTTAGTAAGTGACCATATTGGCCCCACCTTCAAGTTTATCTGCATGTGGCCAACTGTAACCTCACTCTTATTCCTGAAACCGCTGATGCTTGTTTGAGACTGCACTATTTTAGATAGCGGAATACCAGTTGTCGTAAGCACAGACAAAGGTAATATGTTGACAGAAGAGCCTATGTCTACCAAAGCTCTTCTTTTAAACACATCATTGATCTGTCCCTCCAAGTAAAGTGGCCTCATGTGGTTCGAATACGAGACTTCCATATCTTCGTCGGTGAAGACAATAGCATTATCATTTTCCAAGAACGACCTTTGTGGTTGAGCAGTGAAACAATGAGGGTTAGACTCTGCAGAGATGTTCATAAGGGCTACAACAGCTGTTACCCTTGCTTATGGACCAAAGCCAAGTTGATCAAAGAGTGACTTGAACTTTGGATTCCTCTAGAGGACTTGTGAGGTGGTAGGCCCCTGCTTCAGACCTAGGTAACGCTCCACCACACTCGTCTCAGCCTCTGTGAGATTATAAAACATTACAACAGTTGTTTCCTGTTGTCCCGATGAAGTCCCCAAGTAGCGTTCTTCGGACATGTCCAACGTGAACACTTCGTTGCCTAAACCATCATCCCATCCATCAGCAAGTGGTCATGGGGTGTTATAACTTGAAGGTTTTGAATATTTACACTACTATGCCTTCTCCATGTATCCGTAAGGTTCCCAAATGGCTTCCGGCGGCTTTGGGTCATTCTTCCATGGGTAGCATAATTCATCATCATCAAGCAAGTCATCAGAGCATGTGATGACAGTAGCCATCTCATTTCCCCTTCGTTTTGGCAAAGGGTCTTCATCAATGGTTTGTTTCCTAGAGGAAAGCTCAAGAATTCCCTCATGTATCTTGGCATGTAAGATCCTCCTTAGAGTTTGGCAAGCAGTGGTTGGATGCCCCACAAACTGATGGTAACGGCAGTACCTAGGTTCACTCTTTTCCTCTCTTGTGGGGACTTTGTAAGGCCTTAGGGGTTTGATTGTGCTGTCAGCAAACATGGTGTCGAGGATAGCATGGAATTCTTCGTCTTTGCACGGCAGTGGTGGATATGTTTCCCTATCCTTTCATTTGCGTGAGTTGTAGTCACCGGATGGCTTGTCATCCACAGCCAACGTTTGGTGTGCCTCCTTCTCGCTCCTTCAAGTTCTCTGTCCTATTGGTTTGACAGACATGCTTGTCTTCCTTACTGCTTCCACCAGCCGAGAAAATTCGTTGATACCAATATTTTCCAGATAAACTCTATAATATGCCACGATATTACTTATACAGATTTCGACAAGCGCTTCTTCATCCTTCTCATTGTAACAGTCTAGAGCCAGGTCCCGAAATCAGCGCACGAAGTCCACGGGGTCTTCCCCGTGCTTTTGGCAGGTGTTGTTGAGTTGAGTCGTAGTGAATCTTTCCTCATGCTTGAAGTATTTCTTACAGAACCTGCCAACCAAATCTTCCCAAGAGTGAATGGAACCTGATGCCAATGTTGTGTACCACGTATAAGCATGGATGGCTGCAACGAGGTCTATGAGGGTGAAAGATCCCTCACTTGCATGCTCCTCCTCTCTAAGGAAGGTATTTTGCCTTGTTTCTGAGTCACCATGGTTCGGCCTGTCTTGGGAAGCCATGGTATTGCTTCTGGTCTTCTTCCTTAGAGGCATTGGTGAAGATAATGGCCTAATCCCCAACAAAGTCACCAATTTATGCAGGGGCTTTTTTATTCCAGCAACTACAAATGGGCTTGAGCTGCTGTAAAGAGCAAATGTGGACTTGCCCCTATGTCTGAGTTTAAGAATTAGATGCCAAGAGTGCTTCGAAAGGGTTGTGAAGCCTTAGGAAACACCTTGGTCCCCTTCACCAACAAAACCAACAGTTGCTTACAAATAAATATATGGATTCGCTTAAGAAGCTTGTGGCATGGAAGCTAAGCATTCATGAGTTTAGCATCAAAGAGAGAGAGGACTTGGATTTCCTATGAGAAACAGTCAAAGTAAGGGGAGAAGGAATTTCGAGAGAATTTGTTGAGGGGATAGAGGAAGAGAGGAAGAAATGAGGGAGGAGAAGTAGGTGGTGGTTTGAGAAATTTTCCGACAGCTTGACGAAAGCTTCGTCAGGCTTTGGAATGGCTTGCTAGAAGAGAAAATGGAAAGAGATGGAGGAATAGGGCTCGAAATTGAAGGGTTCCAGGGATGAGAGGTGATGCTTGCTCTCTCTGGATGTGGTTGTGTTGATAGGTAGGAAATGCCCCTTTTTATAGGCGTTGGAAGCTTCTTCTTCCCAAGAAACCCTAGTTGGTTCTTCCCAAATCTGCCAAGTCTCCTCCTCCATTCCTCTTCTCTCCCTTTGATTCATCCCTATTTTGCGAAATCTCCCTAATCCAAACACATAGAGACAAGATTTGTGGGAGCACTAGAGCCTTCCAGCAGCTGTTCCAGTGGCAATCTCCTATCTTTGGCTACCATCTCTCCTTCTTTCCTCCCTTGGTTTGAAGGGTGCTTTTCTCCTAGCAACCTGCGCATGCAAATATCCTATGGTTTTTCGAATGTCTGTCTTGGGTTTGTTTTTGGCCATGTGCTGGAGGCTCCCAACATCCTACACATGCAAGTATCCCTTGATTTTTCTGTCATGGTAAAGTCTCTAGCCATGTGTTGGAGACTTTCATATATTTTCTAAGGCCCCGTTTGGGATTGCCTTTTTTCGCCGAAAACCTGCTTCACTTTAAAGTTAAGCAGTTTAAGGTGTTTGGTAGAAATAAAATATTCCGATTATTTTAAAAGCAATGGCCTTTTGACAGCAGCTTTTAAAAGCAGGCTTTGGGTTGCTTTTCAAAGCTGCTTTCAAAAGAAGCAGAGATGAACTTTTAATGAATTTTTTCCCAAAATAGCATCATTCATTTTAAGAAATGACACCACCTCCACTTCCACATCCAACTCCACCACTTGCACCACCACATTCACTACCTCCACAACCACCGCCATCACCACCACCACCACATCCTCCTCCTCCTCACCCTCCGTCGCTACCACCACAACCACCATCTCCTCCACTATCCCCATCACCACCTCCTCCACCACCACCACCACCTCCTCCACCACCACCATCACCTCCAAAACCTCCACATCCACCACCACCTCCAAAACCTCCACATCCACCACCACCAACACCACCACCTCCACCACCGCCATCCCCGCCACCACCACTACCACAACCACCAACTCCACCTTCATCACCACCACCACCTCCACTTCATCACCACCACTACCACCAAATGATTAGTATATAACACTTTCAACATCATGTTTATTTTAGTCATTATTCACAGTTACAACAATTTTATATTAAAATTTACCAAACAATTTTGACACTGTTTTTTGTACTAACAATACTTTAAAAATATTGTTTACCAAACATGGAGTTGCTTTACTTTACAATTAATTATTTTCAAAACACAGCATAAGCAACTTTTTTTAAAAGTGACAGCAATCCCAAACTTGGCCTAAGTCACTTGGGTCATTCCGTAAGGTAATGGGCTAGTTTACTAAAGGGATGAGCCAACCTTCTATAGTGATGGACTATTTTTTTTACTAAGGTGATGGGCCAATTTTCTAAGGTAATAGGCTACATTTTTCTCTCCCTTCGTGCTTACCCACATATTTGGGCTCAAAAAATGGGCTTGAGTTTTGGGGCTCCCAAGTAGCCCAAAACTTCCACTTCTTGGCCTAATCAATGGGCCCTATGAATGCTCGTAACCGTCCATGCCACAACCCACTCAGCAAGCTCCGGGCATTTGCGTAGCTTGGGCCCACTTAAGCTTGTAGCTTGGCTAGGCGCAAAATAATGGTTTTTTGCTTGGCATTGCATGTTGATTGGCGTGTTCATGCTCGAATCTTATCACTTTTGTAAAGGGCTATAACACTTGACGGGATAATTAGCATGGGTTCATAGAGCCAGTGCATTTTATAGGCTCGTTTTAACTCTTAGCGTGACGGATTACATATTTATTTGGCATGGCACGTGGATCATTACTCGTGCAAGAGTGTACGACAAACTTTCATGTGCCCAAACCGGTTTTCTTCTCAGTAAGGTGTCACACTGGGACGGAAATTTATTTTGATCCAGCCCTGGATTTTTTGGGCCTCAACAACATCAAACTTCGAAAATAATTTTGGAAATATCTTATGCAAATAACGAAAAGAAGTGTGTCCAACATGACGATGCCATAACCATATTTCATATTCTTTATTCTTCTCCCCGTGAGAACCTTCCACAAACAAAGCTTGAGTCAATCGAGTGGAGCTTTATGACGTCAAGTCCAAGTAGTAGAGCTTCCCCTACCTAACACCATAACAAATCGTCTTGCGAGTCTGGATGTCCTTGAACACACAAAAATGCCAGAAAATCACAATACAATTTAAGGCCACAGTTAGTTGAGTAACAAAGAAAAGGTTATAGTCCAGGGAAGGAACAACAAGTATAGTGTCTGAAGAAAGGTTATCAATAAGGGATATGGTGTCTTCCCCAATAACAAGGGCGGCATTACCATCGATAGTAGATACCACGACTTGTGGGGAAGACTTTAAGGTTTGTACCTATCTAGAATCAAAAGACATATGCTCTGTAGCGCCAAAACAATTATCCATGTATTATTCGAAACAGATGTAGAAACCTTTAAAGCCTTACCATTGTTACCTGTAGCAATGACCAAAGCAAGCGTTTGTTTAACTACATGTTCAAAATCATCCTTTGTTTCAGCAATAGATGCACGAGACTTGTTGCACCTAGGATCACGAGTCTTGTCCCACCATTCAAGATATCTAATGATTTCATAAAAGCGATTCTTAGAATGCTTGGTTTGACCACAATGAGGGTATTTTCGATCAGTCAATGGGCGAGAGGAGCGGTCAACGTTTCGGCTAGAACGGTCAGCCCTTCCACCATCGATCTAAGGAACTTGATCTTGGCCGGTCCGGGTTTGAGAGGGACGACGCACCACCATAGTTGCTACTTCAGACTAAGAAACTTCGTTTTTCATGGCTTCCCTTCTGTCAGCTTCATGGCGAACATAAGCATAGGATTCTTGGTGCCCAAGTACAAGGTCCTTCCGCAAAATTTCTCCTCGAACTTGATCAAACTCAGCATCGAATCCATCTAAAAATATATGAATTGTTAGTCGTTCAATCAACTTTACATGTACCTTTATATCACGATCACAAGACATAACTACCGTATCACGGTGATCCAATTCCTAAAAAATCACAATCAATTCCCCAAAATAATTTGTCAGGGATTTCCATTATGTTTGGTAGCAAACACTTTTTGGTTCAAAGTGAACACTCGAACTTCATCAGTTCCATCAAAGAACGCCGTTGAAAGGGCATCCCAAATCTCCTTCGCTGTCTTCAGTCAGATGTAATGCTTCATAATTTCTGGTGTCATGGACATCAACAATCAACTCTTGACTTTCTGGTTTTCAGCATACCACTTGTATTACTTGGGATCTGTCTCGGCAGGTGCCTTTTCTTTGCCACAAATATACCCCATTTTTTCTCTTGATGCGATATGCATCATCATGAGTTGAGACCACATATCGTAGTTCTTCTCGGTGAGGGTAATTCTGACATGGAATGCCGCATTGTCACATTAAAAAAAGACAAGCAGTATTAGGAGCGGCAACAGATTCATTGTTCTTGGCCATCGCAAGAAATTAGGGATTTCAAGAAGATTGAAGATGGGAGGTGCTGTGGAGCGGCTAGGTGCGGCGCCAAGGAGGCAAGTCGACTGGGCGATACGGCTATACTACAGGAATCCGCAGCGGTGGTGGCTTCTTCGGGTCAATTCTATAGGATTCAACAGTGGCGGTGCATTGGGTTTGTGTGGCAGCAACGCAGAGAATTTGCTTTATGGTTTTTACTTTTTTTCTGAACCTGGCTCTAATGCCAAGAAGAAGAATACTATTTGGTTTAATATTGTTGTGTGTTATCCATCTCACAAAGAGGGATACACGTAGGGTTACAATCCTAATCCCACTATCATAGGGAGTAATTACAGCTCTATACTAGGAAATCTAATATTACAAGGAATTATCTAAAATATAATACAAAAGTCAACAATTTTATTGACCTTAAATGAACTATTGATCCCTGAAATAAAATATTAATCTTTGAAATGAACTGAACTTTACCACTGCAAGTTAAAAGTTCAATTTATTGAAATAAAATTGAAATGACCAACACCATTGCAAATGCTCTAAAAGCTACAAATTTAGCCAAAGTAGCTTAGGCCATCTCCAGCCATGGGCCATAGGCCAAGTATAGACCTAAAATAATGCAAAACCCATCCAGCCATGGGCTAAAAAAAAAAAAAAATTGGCCACATTTGGCCTTTTAGCCCTCCAACTAGGCCAAATGTAGCCTAGCTTTGGCCTAAGCCAAATTTTTTTTTGTGGGCCCAAAGCATATGCTTTCCAAGAGGAGAAAGTATCACACGTGGGCAAGAGCATGAAACATTTCATGCAATTGCAGATCCAACAGCCAATATTAAAGGTACGTTGATGTCAACTAGCCGTTAGGTCTTTATTTTTATTTTTAATAACTTTTTTAAATGTTTTTAGATTTGTTTTGTTTAAAATATATATATTATAATTGGTTTTTGATTGTTGGAGGTCAAAACCATTGATTGAAAAGTTATTTTTTATTTTTTTATTTAAAACCTTTTTAAATGTTTTAAATTCATTTTGTTTAAAAAAAATATACATAAATTAAAAAATATTTTATCTAAATCGTAGTTTAATTAAATTAAACAATATATAGTTGTAGAATATAGGAGTGTTGTACCATAGTTTTTCTCAAAACAGTAAAATATGAAGGGCCCTAAAATATAGCCATGTATGGTTGGAGATGGAAAAATTTAGGCCTGCACTATTTTTTTTAAATTTAATATTTTCAAGGACTAAATTTTTAGCCTTTGACTACATTTAGCCCTATGACTAGAGATGGCCTTACCTCCTTCCTGCAAATCACGGTTTGATACATGTGTAAAAATGATTATAAAAAACACGAAAGAAAAAACTTCATAGTACATATCGAACTGTCATTAACAAAAATGTAAGAGTTTCTACTTACAAGGGAAAGAGGAAAGTATTTTCCTTATCCAAATGGGCAAACGGTATTGCGTGTTCATAATTCTGAGGTTTAGATTTTGCATCCCTTGAAAGTGAAGGCGGCCAAGGGTGTAAAAAGTACCTCTGTCTATTTCCTTCTTTTTCTGCTTTTATACTCATTAATTAAACTATAATTTATAGAGATTCTTGGTTGGAAAAGGAAGTGGGCCATTGCTTACCATCATTTTCACGTATAATTGTAATGTAAGAGGTGGCACTCACATATTCATATACGAATTAGGGTTAGGCCTATAAACTTATAGACATGGACCATCCTTGTAAGCTACAAACTTTTTACATGACCTAGGGTTTGAGCCTATCCATGAGGCTCGAGAGACTGACAAGCCCCCCATCAAAACACACGGAAGTCTTATGTTCGAATCCCCATTTTATCAATATCGTTTGTATAAAAAAATTAAAAAAGATTATATCAAGTTAAGAATTATTGATAGCGATCAAGCTAGGCTTATTAATTTTTGCATATATATCAAACCGTACTTTGTATAAACAAACAATATCCCGATAAGGAAAGAGGCAAGCACTATCCCGAAAGATAATTGAGGATGATCAAGCTTGGCTTAGTAATGCTGACCACTTACAAACCCTAATTAAAGAAATATTTTGGATATGTTTGTCACGGCCCAGCTGACATGCCCAAGCTGAAGCAGACATGTTGCCTCATGTGGCCCATGGCCTCCTTTAGCAAGAGGTATCAGAAGTACGGAGAGCCCTATAGAAAGTGACCTTAACCCTTCTGGACTTTTCTTCCTATTAAAACCGTTAGCTCGTTCGCAAAAAGTTTTCCCTTGAATTTTGTTTTGGACAAATATAAAAGGATTCTTCTAAACCCGCTCCTTGATCACATAAGATCAAGTTTCGTAACCACAATACAATATATGGCAAACAAAATGTAAAATAACCATCACGTTTTCTTGTAGGACATGAACACAAAAATAAACATATAATTGTAGGACTTTTGACCAGGACCTGCCCTGACTTTTGAGTGCATCGGGGCTAAAGTTAAAATGAGGCCCTTTCCTTTAACAAGAACAAAATAATAATAATAAAAAAGATTGCACATGCATTTTATTTTTGGCTTAAGTATAGTAGTTCTATACTGAAATATACATATACAAAATTTGGGCCCCACTTGGTCTGAGGCCAAGGGTGGTTGCCCTGGGTGGGTGCCCGGGCTCGGGGTCGACACTGTTTTTGACTGAAATGGTCGCTGTTTATGCCAAAGTTCCATTTTAGTTCTCTAATTAAAAATTTCACTCTTGTGGTTCTCTAACTCACTATTTCATGTTAAATTGGCATATTGTCAAATCCCGTCAAATTGAAGGGTAAAACTGTCAATTTGGACATTAATGTCCTTTAAAACGACAAACCCAACTATGTAATGAACATTTCCCTTCATAAGTTGTTACTCTCTCCCCCAAATTGAAACTCGAAGTCTCCTCTCTATCCCATAAGAATAACAACTTATTGAGGGAAATGTTTGTTATAGAGCTGGGTTGGTCGTTATAAAGGAGATTATTGCCCAATTTAATGATTTTACCCCTTAATTTGATATCAAATTTAACGATGTAAATAATTTAACACGAAAGAGAAAGTTAGAGGACCACTGAAATGAAAATTTTAATTAAATAATCATATAATGAAACTCGAGCATAAATTCATGGAACATTTCAATCAAAAATCTTATAACACAACCGATTGTGGTTAAAGAAAGATAAATTACCAATGCAGTCGTCGGTAAAAACAAAATCACTCTTAATATAATTCCTGAAAAAAGAAATAAGTGTAGAAATTACGTGTCATCAAGCTATTAGCAAAAGAAAAAATAAAATATAGGGGATACAATTATATGCAAGAATGAATAAAGAAAATATAAATGGAAGGGAGGTGATGACTTTAAGGAGAATGTAGCGGAAAAATTCCCAGATCTGGAGCGACCGTCCGTGACTAAACCCTGTTAGCTCAAAATCCACAAACGTCGTGCCACGTGTAACCCAAAGGGCCCCCCTCCCTCTCCCTCCTTCTCTCTCTCTCTCTCTCTCCCTCCCTCTCTCTGTCTTTGGTAGGTTCGTAGGTCGTAGGCCTTTGTAGTTTGTACTGAAAAGGGGATTTTGATAGACTTCTCTTTTTGCAGGTTTGGAATTCCAAAACCCTAAACCCATCCACGCCGTAAACAAACACGCGCCATCCCATCCTCAAGTTCAGGTGGGGCCCAGCTGAGATGAGAGGCGAGTGACAGGAAATGGGGTTGGGTTGGGTTGGGTTTTGAGTTGGGAAGCATATGAAATATATAATTAATTTAATATAAGAAAAGTAAAAAGAATTGAGTGGTGATGTTTGCAGGGCTCGAGGCAACCCTCGGCATGTGCGTCCCCTAGGCGATATATATAGACTCTTTCTCTCTCTCTTTCTCTCTCTCTCTAGATCTGCCTTGGTTGTATTACATTACAACACAATCCAATCAAATATACAAATAAAATTAGTTACACATTATTACACATGTTCCTCACTCCCTCATCATACATTGCTCGTGCATCATCATACGCCTACAATACAACATAATAAATAATAACAAAAATATGAGGTCAGGTAATTGTTCTTTGGCAAAAAAATTATTTTCGTTTATTTGTTCGTTCTTATACACAGGTAGATCACTGAAAATTATATTTTCCCCATATCTATTATAGATGCGGTAGTGGGTGTGGCCGCTACGGTGCTTCTTCAGGTGGTGATTTGTTTGGGCTTATGACTAATTGTGGTGATGTGGGCTAGTAGTTTTAGTGCAGCTTTTATCCGTGTTAGTTTTGCTTTTAGATGTTAGTTTGTTACCCTATAGGGATTGGTATTTCAGATGTCTTGTTGATGTCCTTGATTGTACCGTTGAAGTTAATCTAATGAAGTTTCTACTTGATCAAAAAGAAAAAAAGAGGTCGGGTGGGCATCATTTTGACCAAACAAATTAAATTAACCGATTGGAATTTTAATGGCCTGTTTAGTTTGGTTTTGAAAATACAATTACTTAAAACTAAATTGGACCATAATGGTTTAATTCAATTGCGCTTTTATGATATGTTAAATTTTAGGATGGTTTGCTGTGCTAGAAAATGAAAAATATGTAACAAGTTATGAATTTTGTTGTTGTTGTAATTGGACTAACAAAGTTGAAAATATGCAAAAGAAAAAAGGATTGGGTCGAACCAAACTGTCTTAAATTGGTTCAGTTTCTTCCATGATTTTGTTAAAACCAAACCAAACTAAGTCATTCTATTGTAATTGGTCCGACTATGATTTTGGGTAAAATCGTTCCAATCTGACCCGTATCCACCCCAAACATCATGAGGTATCCAATCAACTCGTTAGACCCACTAGACCTACTGACGAAACCTTCTGTAAAAAGTCATTTTAAAATCAAAAATTTAAATACAATGCAATTTAAAACTCAAATTCTACATTAAAAAATGTTCAAATCACATGATTAGAAACCTGAAAGAAAATGCAAAAACATGTCAATTTCATGCTAAGAAATGTTCAATTTAAAACTCAAATTCTACATAAGAAATGTTTTTATGAGATCATTAACATGTCCTCTTGTTTCCAACATGACTTTTTAGGACCCAATGCCAATATTGAACTTTTTAATACATGTTCACATTATGGGTCATGCTAGGGATACCAACTTGTGTACAAACTCTCTAATAGAGGTGGAGCCCATCAATATAATGGGTCCCATGCTCTATTAGAGAGTTTATACACAAATTGGTATCCCAAGTTGGTCTCCCTAGTATTTTCCTTACATTATATTATGACGATATGCATGATTTCTTGAGATCTAAATTTTGAAAAAGAAAAGAAATAATGATATTATTTAGTAAATCTGAATATTTAGTGAAGAGCGTGGTGTCTAATTGGAGAAGTGAGTGTTGTGGTGAGATAATTAGGTCAGTGATAAAAGCAATGCAAGTGGAGAGAGAGAGAGAGAGAGGGTTGCGTTGGGTTGTGAGTTGCGCCGTTTTCTTTTTGAAAAAGGAAAAAGGAAAAAGGGTGGTGTGGGGGTTGTGGAGGAGGCAAACTGTGCAGCGTGTGCAGAGTGAGCAGTTGATGGGAATTCTAAAAACTAAAGGCAAGCAAGGAAGGAAGGAAGGAAGGAAGGAACGCAAAGAGGTTCTAGTGTGTGTGTGTAGCGTATAACTCTGTGTTTGCTGTCTCCACTTTCTCACTCCGTTTACTTTCTTTTCTACTGTATATCTTTGTTTTGCCTCGGTAAAGCCATCGCACTCATGAACAGTATAATGCCAGCTGCCCCCCTTCCTTTTGCATGTCTTTCTGTCTTTCACTACAAATAATACTCAATAATATTAGGGAACAGAATAGATCACCATACTTTTGTTTCCCTTCAAAATAAATATATATAAAATAATAAAATAAAATCAGACTTTTGGTTTTTTCTTCCTTTTTTCAACACTAGATTCTTCTTCATTGTCTCTGCAATTTGCTTTTTATTCTTATATATGTTATTATTACTCTCTATTTAATTAATTTTTAATTATTTATACCATATCTGACCGAGTGCTCTCGACAAGGATTGAATGGTAAATAAAAACTAAAGGCAAGCAAGGAAGGAAGGAAGGAAGGAAGGAACGCAAAGAGGTTCTAGTGTGTGTGTGTAGCGTATAACTCTGTGTTTGCTGTCTCCACTTTCTCACTCCGTTTACTTTCTTTTCTACTGTATATCTTTGTTTTGCCTCGGTAAAGCCATCGCACTCATGAACAGTATAATGCCAGCTGCCCCCCTTCCTTTTGCATGTCTTTCTGTCTTTCACTACAAATAATACTCAATAATATTAGGGAACAGAATAGATCACCATACTTTTGTTTCCCTTCAAAATAAATATATATAAAATAATAAAATAAAATCAGACTTTTGGTTTTTTCTTCCTTTTTTCAACACTAGATTCTCCTTCATTGTCTCTGCAATTTGCTTTTTATTCTTATATATGTTATTATTACTCTCTATTTAATTAATTTTTAATTGTTTATACCATATCTGACCGAGTATTCTCGACAAGGATTGAATGGTAAAATGACGACCACACATGCCAAAGGCTCTTTCGATGTGAAACCACCTAGTGTGTACTTCACCGAACCACGTGGCCACACCGAGCCTCCCTTCGAAAAAGGACAAGGCATCCTTCTTTGGCATAAGGGAGGAACAAGCCCTCCAATTCGGTATCCACCACTGTCGTGCCACTTTTGGACAAAGCACTTGTCGTGCGACAAAACCCTAGGGACACGTGTGGGCATGATAAGCAAAGCCACTAGTCCCACATTGAAGAAATCACAAGAGACGACTCCCCGGTAATTTTTATTTTTTTTGGTTGAAAGACTCCCCGGTTAATTTGCGCACATGTAATGTTACTCTCTCAAATTAATTCCATAAACCACATTCGTGCTAATTTAAGCATTGGTAGGGGTGAGTTCGGTTCGGTAACTGAACCAAGAAGGCGAAACCGAAGAATGACCAAAATCGAATCTGCCATCGAACCGTCGACGGTCGGTTACAGACTGTTTGGATTTCGGTTGGAGTAGGTTGATTGTTATCTGTTTCGGGTGACAATGGTGGCTTCCATTGGAAATAGAAAACTAGATAGCAGCGGCTGCTTGTCGAGGAGATCTACATATAAGCTGGGAGGCGACGATCCAGAGAGAGAGACAAAGAAGACGGAGAGAGAAAGAGAAGAGAAAAAGACGACCATACAAAAAAGAAAGGGCAGCTGCAGAAGAAGAGATGAGAAAGAGGAGAGAGAGAGAGAGAGAGAGGAAGAAGAAGAAGAAGAAGAGATGAGAGAGAGTTCAGAAACGGTTGGATGAAAAGAAAAAAAAACATAGAAAAAGGAGAATGCAATATGAGATGTGGCTACTCGAGTGTTTAGGGTAACCTAACACATTTATAATGTTTTTAATTCGGTTAGTGAATCATTAAATATCCTTGGGAGAACCTTTTTGAGTATGAAAAAATAAAAATAAAAATAAAAATAAAATAAAATAAGTGTTCATATGATCTTTACAAAGACTAAATTCATATTGAGTATGATTATCAACCTAGTGATTTCATCCTGTTTAGCTCATGGGTTGATTTATTATCAAACATATGACTTGCCCCGTGGATTTTCCACATCAACAATTTTTTTTTTCTTCTGTTTGCTAATAAAATAGTTTGGTTAAATTTAAATTGACCTTTTGTTTAGTGATTAATGATGAACAAAAGTGAATCGGAAAGTTAAAGTAAATATGATTAAAGTGTTCACTATCCATATATTTTAATTAACATAATTTTGTTGAGAACTGAATTTTTAAGGAAGATTCACTATTATACCCAATATAGGGGCTTAAATTATTATAATAATAAAAAAAGGCTTATTTATGTACATGCTCCCTGTGCTTTCAAAGTTGTCTCAGATTACCACATGTTCTTTGAAATGTCTCAAAATACTACCTACACTTTTAATAACTGTCTCACGTTACATATTCCTTTAATATTAAGAGACGTTCCGTTACGTGATGTGGCCCCCACTTCTTGGGGTATGGGTTTGCTTCTAGTCTTCTTTCCAAAAAAAGTAACAAGCTTTTCTCTTCTTCATCGTCCTCTTCCCCATCTCCTTCTTATTCTTCTTATTCTTCATAAAAAATGTGCACAATTTTCAAACGAACCAATTCCAATAATCTCCTTCTGTCCAAAGCCCAATCCACAATTTCCATCTATGCCCTTTTGGTCTTCATAACCCTCCTCCTCTTCACCCTCTCAACCTTTGAACCCACAACCAAGCCTCACCCGCTCATCACAACAGCCTCTAGAAGATTTCTCTCCCAAAAATCTCCACCCACCACCAACACAGACCCCAAATTACTCAATAAACCCATCACGTAACAAAACCTCTCTTAATACTGACGGAATATGTAACATGAGACAGTTATTAAAAGTGTATGTGGTATTTTGAGACGTTTCAAAGAACATGTGGTAATCTGAGACAACTTCGAAAGCACAGGAGGCATGTACATAAATAAGCCTAAAAAAACCTATATGAAATAGACTTTAAAAACACACCCCAAACCCATTTACAACATAACAAAGAGGCTTCAAACTTCTTATAAATTACAAAACTGCCATCGATTTCTTAAAACAAGTCCAACCCCAAAATCTCATAATAAAACCCAAAACACTTAATTGGGCATCAAAGTAATTAAATAATCAAAATTAAATTCAATAAGGCTAGCTGTCATTTTTTGGATTTGTTTATGAAAATTAAATGATGTAGGGTTTATCTATATCTCTATTGCTAAGAATGCGCATATAACTAAATATCTCAATTTTTAATCTATTCGTTTTCAATCATTGGTGGTGAGCTTATTCACCTTTAACAAAAATATATCCTACTGAGCAGTAAATTTGGCTATTTCGTTTATTGCAAGAGGCATTTCATTGACCTTTTTTTTTGGTTGGGGAGGCATTTCATTGACTAAACTGAGAGAAAGATGTACCACTTTCCAAAATAGAAGTGAGCCAAGAACTACAATTTAAGTACACGGCAAATCAAGAACTACAACATAAACCTATGTCGACAACCCAATCCCATCAAAGTTGTGGAAACAACCGTTGGAATGGCCAATGTACCCAAATTTTTTCGAGAAATTAGCTAAAATTGCCATTCTTCATAACTTTTGTTCCAAAATAACCATCCTTATATTACAAAGGCACTATGAGCAATAGCGGACCCACAGAGGTGCAAGTGCACCTCCCCTCGCCAAAAAATGCGTTGGAGATGCAGGAATTTGCTCCTTTACTTGCGACCACCAAGTGTTCGATTAAAAGCCTCAAAGAGGCTGTTTTGTTTTTGCTATATGAGACCTTGAATATTTACCTTAGATTATTGAGCTCGATCTCACGATCATGTAGGAGAAAATGGTTCGTCAATTGGACCTCCATAACCAAAGTTATAGATTTTAGAAGATTTTGAAATTTTTTCACTTAAGTTGCATACACCAGTCGAAGAAGAAGATGACTCGTGTTTGTAGTTAGAATCTTGTGCTTCTCAACTTGCATTCCTTTTTAATATGGTCCACTATTGAGGTGCCTTGTGCCAAATTTTAACTAGACCAACTTTAGAAATTCATTACAAATTCATATGTGCTCTGAAAAATTCACCGAAAAATACCCCGAACTCATAATCACATGTACTTTTATCTCGTGACCTCCAAATCACATGTACTTTGGGTTAGATTAATTGGTATTGATTTTGGTTAGATTAAGGGATGATTTTCATATGAATTTTGATAGACTAATTGTGTAATTGACATGCATTTTGTTCATATTTGATATGAATTTTGGTAAATAATTGTGTAACGTGAATTTTGTGCATATTAATTGATATACAAAATAAACTATAGTCAATTAGGCTTAAACCTATATGAAATAGACTTTAAAAACACACCCCAAACCCATTTACAACATAACAAAGAGGCTTCAAACTTCTTATAAATTACAAAACTGCCATCGATTTCTTAAAACAAGTCCAACCCCAAAATCTCATAATAAAACCCAAAACACTTAATTGGGCATCAAAGTAATTAAATAATCAAAATTAAATTCAATAAGGCTAGCTGTCATTTTTTGGATTTGTTTATGAAAATTAAATGATGTAGGGTTTATCTATATCTCTATTGCTAAGAATGCGCATATAACTAAATATCTCAATTTTTAATCTATTCGTTTTCAATCATTGGTGGTGAGCTTATTCACCTTTAACAAAAATATATCCTACTGAGCAGTAAATTTGGCTATTTCGTTTATTGCAAGAGGCATTTCATTGACCTTTTTTTTTGGTTGGGGAGGCATTTCATTGACTAAACTGAGAGAAAGATGTACCACTTTCCAAAATAGAAGTGAGCCAAGAACTACAATTTAAGTACACGGCAAATCAAGAACTACAACATAAACCTATGTCGACAACCCAATCCCATCAAAGTTGTGGAAACAACCGTTGGAATGGCCAATGTACCCAAATTTTTTCGAGAAATTAGCTAAAATTGCCATTCTTCATAACTTTTGTTCCAAAATAACCATCCTTATATTACAAAGGCACTATGAGCAATAGCGGACCCACAGAGGTGCAAGTGCACCTCCCCTCGCCAAAAAATGCGTTGGAGATGCAGGAATTTGCTCCTTTACTTGCGACCACCAAGTGTTCGATTAAAAGCCTCAAAGAGGCTGTTTTGTTTTTGCTATATGAGACCTTGAATATTTACCTTAGATTATTGAGTTCGATCTCACGATCATGTAGGAGAAAATGGTTCGTCAATTGGACCTCCATAACCAAAGTTATAGATTTTAGAAGATTTTGAAATTTTTTCACTTAAGTTGCATACACCAGTCGAAGAAGAAGATGACTCGTGTTTGTAGTTAGAATCTTGTGCTTCTCAACTTGCATTCCTTTTTAATATGGTCCACTATTGAGGTGCCTTGTGCCAAATTTTAACTAGACCAACTTTAGAAATTCATTACAAATTCATATGTGCTCTGAAAAATTCACTGAAAAATACCCCGAACTCATAATCACATGTACTTTTATCTCGTGACCTCCAAATCACATGTACTTTGGGTTAGATTAATTGGTATTGATTTTGGTTAGATTAAGGGATGATTTTCATATGAATTTTGATAGACTAATTGTGTAATTGACATGCATTTTGTTCATATTTGATATGAATTTTGGTAAATAATTGTGTAACGTGAATTTTGTGCATATTAATTGATATACAAAATAAACTATAGTCAATTAGGCTTAGATGTACGACTCTTATTTATTTTAATTATGAATAACATTAGTATTGTATTGTAAGGCAATTGGGTTATTATTATTATTATTATTTTTGATCTTTTAGCCTTTTAACATTGCCCCTTCATATGGAGACACCATGGGAGCAGTTGCTATTTTGGAACAAAAGTTGTTAAAAAGGGTTATTTTAGCACAAACCCCAATTTTTTCACATAATTAGAAACTAGCCTCTCCGCACGTGCTTCTGCGCTTGCGAGAGGCTTTTTTTTAAAAAAAATAAATTTATTTTAGAATTAAAAAGATAATGGGTAGTTGTGTTCCATAAAAATAGGCCATTATCTGATTTTTCTTTTAATTTTTATTTTTTTAAATATGAAAAAGTGTGAATTTACCATATTATCCTCATTTAATTAATAATTTCAATTTTTAATGTTTGCATTAACCAAGGGCATTTTCTGGTATTTTGAAAGTTTCACCATTCTCTGCCTTTTGCTTTATATATATAGATGACTCAAATATGCAAAAACATTTGCAACAAAATTTGCTTCACGAGAATATGATCAACGAATTTGAGAGAAGGAGGCCAAATATCAATAGTAAATTGTGATATCTACTTTTTTTTTTAAATATAAATTTTTATCAAAGAGAAGAATTTCATTGAACTTGCATCAACACTTACAATAGAATCAATTGGTGAAACGGAGGGCTAAGAGTGGCCTCATTAAAACCTTGTCATATAAAACCCCTAAAGGAGGAAAATTCGGTCAAGAAAAAAGAGTACCACAACACCTGCAAATAAACAACAGAGGAAAACAAAAAAGCACCATTAAATATGCATCCTATCGCTCTCTAGTACCTGCTCCAGCCAGAGGGGGCAATATCTTCCCAAAAAAACCATAGACCTTTCTTCAAACCAAATTGGGCTAGTGCATGTGCAACCCCATTGTGATATCTAATTTGATCATTGGCCACGTTTAATATGGAGGTTAACTAAATAACTAGCTTTTATGTGCAATCAAGGAAGAATATGGATGTTGTCATTCAACGTAAAGAATTAAGGTGGAGTATTCATATGAGGTTGTTGTCTAAAACTTATCTCCACTAATCTTCTTGAAAATGGTTGGATTCATAGTCCTACTCCTCCAAATTGAAAGACAACATTCATATTATTCCTTAATTGCACATGAAATTTAGTTAGTCCAATCTAATCCTCTCTATCAAACGGGGCTCCGACGTATAATTTTGAGGAAGAATTAGAAAAGGAAGGTACAATTAACTCAGTTATTGGAGCCTTAATTGGTTAATTATAGCAAAATAATTAAACTGATAAGTCAAACCTAGCTTACACTGTTAATGATGTTACGAAAATATGCACCAATCTGACAACATTCATCTCCATTCTTTCTCTCATCTCATCTGACAAACCCAATTACAAAACGACAAAACAGATAGATTTTGGGACTCCTACTTGGACTCCACGTTTAATTAATGAAAAATGAGGAGGCTAATTAGCGTGCTCTACACGCGCCGCACTGCAGCTCTCCATTCATGTGGGCCACCACCATTTTAGGATGAGAGGGATGGAGAATAATAAGTCCCACGCGCTGTTGGAGAGTGAGCAATACACGCGTGATGAAGTAGAGAAGTAGGACTGTAGAAGGAGCACTGTTGCCCTAAATGAATGAGAGATGTCATGTGACTTTAGAGACTCCACAAAACTACAAAAACTAGAGAACAAAAGTCTTTATACTCTCTCTCTCTCACTTTTGTATCTCTCTCTCTCTCTCTTCCTATCTTATACTATTTGCTATTGCTATTCAGCTAAGTGATTATTGGAGAGAGAGAGGTGAAGGGAGTTGAGAGGTAGAGAGGAACCCACCTCAAGTTGGCTTTCTAGGAAACATGTTGAGGAAGGGTTTTTAGGGAGAGAGAGTTTGGAGAAAAAGATAAAGAGAAAGAAGTTAAGAAGCTGAGAAAGAGAAAGAGAAAGAGAGAGAGAGAGAGAGAAAGAGGAGGAGCAGAAGGAAAAGAGGAGGAAGAAGAAGATATAGAAGAAGAAAAAGAAGGGAGATGGATCTATGATTATGATGAGAGAGAAAGGTCACTGGGCACAATAGCAACAGCAGAAAATACACACAGGAAAGGTCGTTATTGCATTTCTCTCTCTGTCTCTGTCTCTCTGTCTCTCTCTCTCTCACACACACAGAAGAGTGTGAAGAGTGAAGATACATAGCATTAACTAGCTGCTGCTTTGGTCTTGTTTTTCTCTGTTGCCTGTGGACTCAGTCTGGGCTTTGAGGGTCGGCCCCCACCCGTAAGTAGAAGGGCCAGAAGCAGATAAGCGGATAAGCAGAAGCAGAAGCTCTCTCTCTCTTTCTCTCAATCTGTTTGTGTTTCTGATCAGAAAAAACCAACTTTTTTCCTCATAAAAGCCAAACTAGTGACAGTAGAAGCAGTAGCTGCAGCACAACAGCAGCAGTAGGCACTATTCTACCATATATATATATATACAGCAAGCAAGCCAGAAAGCCTCCCAAGTTCCCAACAAACTTCTCTCTCTGTCTCTTTCTCTTTCTAAATGAACCTAGCTTTATTCTTACATCGATCTAACAACCAAATTCTGATAGAATTTCAGAGACCTACAACACATAACACCCACACATAGATATTAGCTACCCATCCTTCCATACATTGACTTGTTCGCTCTCCTTCTCCCAATCTCACACAAGAAGAAGAAGAAGAAGAAATTAATATATATACAATTGAGAAAACAAGGGGGGGCTAATTAAGATTGTGAGCAATTGGGTTTGTAATAAACATTGAGAAAGAGGTTGAGCTTCAGTTGTGGCTACTACAAGGAGGCTGCCTTCAGATTCTGGTGCTTTTGCAGATTGGGTGGGCTCATCTTCCTCCACCAACTCCGCAGCCACCGGACGCCCCTCCCACCACCACCACCCCGACCTCGACGTTCTCTCCCTCGGCTTCAATGCTGGGCCCACCCCCGCTGGACCCTCCTCCGCTTCCCCCAGCACCATGTGGCCCTCCTCCGGCCCTCCCAGCAGGCCCCTCTCCTACAGCCACCTCCCTCCCGAGATGGCCGGCATGGTCGGCCTCCGAGACGTCTTCGTCGTGGCCCCTGCCGCCGCCTACCACCACAACAACCATCACCACCTCCACCACCACCACCACGATCCCAATCTCCTCTCCCCCTCCTCCGACCCTCACCATAACATCAACGCCTCCACCAACCCCGCCACCGCTCTCGGTGTCGGGGTTGGCGTCCCCGTCATCCCTCTCCTCACCGCCACCCCTTGTCTTGCCCCGCCAAATATCTCAAATGTCGACGATGACGAAGATAACAATGCCCACACTCCTACAGGTATGAGCATGGGCATGGGCATGGGCATGGGCATGGGCATGGGTATGGGTATGGGAATGGGTATGATGAGCAGCGGCCAGCATCGAAACAACCGAAGCGCGGGAGGAGGAGGAGGAGGAGGAATTCAGCTGTGGCAGCAGACCCAGCCCCACTTCTTCAAGAAAACTCCACATGATCTGGCTGCTACGAGTCTCGGCGGGACCCACTTGGTTCAAGGTGGTGGCGGCGGAGGAGTAGGGAACAACGTTATGAATTCCAGCTCTGCCGCTGCCTCCGGGGCGTCAACAATGACGTGTCAAGATTGCGGGAACCAGGCGAAGAAGGACTGCACGCACAGGCGGTGCAGGACGTGCTGCAAAAGCCGGGGCTTCGACTGTGCCACTCACGTGAAGAGCACGTGGGTACCGGCAGCTCGGCGGAGAGAGAGGCAGCTGATGTCAGGTGCGGCTGGAGGTGGGGCTGGGTCTAATTCTGGGTCTACATCCAGTGCCAAGAAGCCTAGGCTCATTGGCGCCTCCCAAACGACAACGTCTCATACTTCCACTTCGAACACCACCCCCCCTAGAAGCTATGATACTAGCTCTAGTCACCAAGGTTGATTTAATTACTTGAATTAAATGAAATGTACTAGCAATACTATTATCTTTTATAATTAGTTGAAATTATTTGAGTAGGGTTTCAAATTGTACTTAGTTTGTTAAATTCCCATAACTATATAAAGATGTACAATATATCTATGTGTGCAGATGCTGGTTTCAAGGAGTCATTGCCGAGCCAAGTACGTGCTCCGGCGGTGTTCAAGTGCGTTCGGGTGACTGCGGTGGAAGACGGTGACGATGAGTATGCATATCAGGCAGTTGTGAAAATTGGTGGCCACGTGTTCAAAGGGTTCTTATATGATCAAGGGGTTGAAAGTAGAGAAGGGTTTCCCAACATCTCCGAATTGCATTTGGGGGGTGGTGGCGGCACTAGTGGTGGTGGCAATGGTGGACGAAACGGGGCTTCTTCCCCGATTCTCGACACGTCGGACGTTTATGGGGCGTCTAGTGGAGGATTGCTGGGAGGTTCAAACTTTGGTAATCCAATAAATTGATGGTATATTCTTCCTAGTTCTGTGGTGTTAATTAGGTACTGCATCCGTTAATGAACAACCTAGCTTGGAAGGATTAACATTGTACTTGTCTAATTTTTCTTCTGCTTGGTCCTACTAATCATTAATATTAATCTATTGTATTAATATTACTGAAACAAGTATTTTATTAACATGTTTAATTTCTTCTCTTCTTTATAAATGATTTTCAGCTTCATGGTTTCTAGTTGCTATAGTTAGTTGCATTTGCATCGCACTAATAAGGGGGGATTATACATCCTTTTTTATGTTTTGTTTTTGTTTGAGGACCTTTCCTATTGAGTGGGGCGATGATATATTAAACACACACACAACATGAATAGGGGGACTCGAACCTAGGACCGGGGGAGCAATTACTCAAAACCACCTACATAAATCTTGTAATTTGCTAAAGAAGTGCATTTTAAGCTACAAAATACCATTAATCCCATGGACATTATTATTATCATCATTTCTTTATTTCCTTTTCCCATATATAGAAGCTGCATATAGCTTTCTTATCATCTGCCTGTTTCCTCTTGTTCTTTCTTTTCATCAAAGTAGTGTTGCTTGTCAAAGGTGAAATCTACAGTATAAAGTATTCTCTTATTATTTCTTTTACCAAAAACAATAAAAAAAATAAAAAATAACAATCTCATTAAAAAATACATATTTGTGGTAGATATAAAGCTTATTAATTTCTTTTATGCCCTACAACTATTTCTTGCTTCTGTTCTGTGCACTATTGATTCATGTGCTAGACATGTATTAATTATTCCAGCCATATATTTTCGATATTAGGGCCAAATTAATATTTCACTGCTCAAGCTGATTTCTCTTTTTCCGCTTTGCTTGTTCATGATCAAGGCAGAAGTAAATGTGGGACGACTTGTTAGTGCTGCTTTAGACTTTGGCATGAGAGAGAAGTAGTTGTAATGTTACCATCATTTGTTACCAAAGAAGAAAAATCATTTCATGCATGTCCTTTTCCACCCACTTCACCACTTTTAGCCTCTCTCTCTGCACTGTTTTGGACAATCGTGCAATTGCATGCGTTCATGAACAACAAATCATTTACTTGTTTCTCTTTTGTATTGTAATGTGGGGGTAAGTTAGGCTAGCTTCTCATCATAGATCCAACCTTTATGTTGTCTTAAACTTTAGTCTTTTTCATTGTAAAAACAAACATCAATCCCTTCAGATGTATCCTTTGTTCCTTATAATTTTGATGTTTATATGCACTAGCTTCTAGCACCAGTGTTGATAAACTTTCCACAAAAATAAAAAAAGAAAGAAAACATTCTCTTTCATTCTTCACCATCGATTAGTTATTTGTAATTTAGTCTCCTCTATAGAATGCTAATGTGTGAAACAAGGCACTGTGTCCGTCTTTTGCACTTGAGTTTGATTCCCACCCGTACATTAATTAGCGTGGTTTAGAATCTATTGTGTTATGTGATTTGTGGTTAATTAGATACCAGGATAAGTGCTGTACAGAATATGGTTGTTTGGCTTCATTTGATGATTTTTTTTCTTTTTTCTTTGTGTGATTGATGGATGGCGTAGATATAGGTGACTTGTTTTTATTTTGTTGGAAATAACGTTGCGTACAAATGTTGACTAATGTAAATTAATTAAGAGGTGTCTAAATTCAATGCCTACTTAGATTTTTTTCTCTTTCCCCCACATGCTGTCCCCTTGCTTGTCCGCATTAATATATATAAACTAGATTGGTTTCATCATGTGGATTTCATTCACATTCATTTTTGTTTTATATTAATTCTTCCTATTCTGCACATGATCACCTTTTCTAAGTCTAATCCCTTATGTGACATGCCCATAGTTTTCTTTTGCTTTTCGTATTAGAAATATGCGAATCCTCATCACTGCTATGTCCACTATTTTTTTTCCCCGGAGTATCTATTTGGAATTGACTATGGAACTTGCACTTAAATTTGTATTCTTTTAGAAAAAATATTGATGAATTTACAGCTCAATTGCTTGTATTTATTGTCTCTTCCATGTAAATTGTGAAGTCAGCAGTAATGTGATAATAGTCTTTGTGATAGTCTGCTTAATTACTGTTATTATGTGATAGTCTTGCCCAGTAGACAGATTCATCTTGGAACCTTGAGAGAGAGACTGATCTCTTTGTCGAAATTGTTTAGTTCTTTGCAGACAAAAAAAGGGATTGTTAAATGCTTATAATTAGTATCCTTGTGACACTCTCTCATATACATATTTAAACTGCATTAGATACAGATTAGAGTTTTAATTTGCGTTTGGATTCATTTGGTATAGAAAGGAAGTGATTTCTGGATACTAATTAAGGCACCCTAGGCTAGCACAGCAATACCCTTCTAGAGATTAATCGTAGTGTATTTATATTTTTCGATATAAAAACGCTTAGTCGATGCATGTTTCTTTCTTTTGATTCTGAATGTGCAATTCCTGAATTCTATATTTCTCCAATTGGGTGCTGTTCATCCTTCAGATCCGTGCAGTTGATGTTGCAATTTGGCTCTCGATCGAGGGCTATATATGTTTTTGACAAGGTTATGATGATATATAGATCTTTCCATGGTTAGAACTACGAGATTTCCACAATGTGCAGTTGCAGTTATGATTTATTGCCAATCATTTTGTCTTTTAGATCACTTAAGAAGCTGGTTAGTAATGATGTTTGATTGGGTTACAAGTAAAATATCCTTACTTTCCTTTTCCCGTTTTTGCTGGTCCAAGGGGTTTTTTCGGGTTGTCCAGGGTTTTGTTTTTGGCTTCATATATGTTAGAACCTAACGCAACTATACCTACCCATGTCCTCGCTTCCTGGTTTGTGGTGGCTTCATGTATGCAAATATTTGCCATTTCTAGCTCTAATGATATGCTCTAGTGTTCCCTAGGATGAGATGGCTAGAATCACTATCTGTGGCTAATCTCCGGCGGTCGCGGTTATTCGTGCCCATTTTGCTATTAGGCACTACTAATAGTGGGTTTATCCATATCATCTTGTGTCACGCATGTAACTAGCTATAATAATGTTTTCTTATAGTGATATTTGGTGTAATATGGAAGTTCACTAAAGTTTGCCGATAAAATTTATGATTCAGAGGCCATATCACTATATACACATCTGAAAACGCAAACCTGTATCATGTTAGCCAAATACTGAATAAAACCTAGCTACATGGATCCTTGGTTTATTTGAACCATGCATGTCTTGACTCATGCATATTAGGGTTTTAGAAAAATGGATGAAACTGGTTGTGATCAGAATATTTTTGGTGTTTTATCTCTTACCTTCACTAATTTCTTTCGTTGATCCTGCGCCATTGTTGTTGTGCAAAAGAAAAAAAAAAGAAAAAAAAGTGAAAACCAATCCAAATCACATTGCAATTAAAAAATTACAAGGACACAGTATTATTTCTTGTAGATGGAATTGTTAATTTTAAAGTTCCATAGTACTTTTTTGGAGTTTTACATTGTAGGTTTAGCTCTAAATATTATTTTGACGTTTTTGATTGGCATTGAAAGGAATTTTTTGTTTTTCCTTGTCCTGGAAAGCTAGCTTTTATTTTCTACAAGAAGATATGCAATCTTGAGCTAGAAGGGAGGATGGTGAAATTTTATAGGAAAATAGTACTTTATTTTCAACCGACCAAGAAATAATATTTATTTTTAGACTTTCTAATTTTCAGTTTATTGTAACAAAAAAATATTCTAGGTTTATCGACCTTTGAATGATACCAAAGAAGGTTTGAGATTCAGTTTTTGATTGGATACCGTTAAATATTATTTTCAAATTTGTCGTGATGAGTTGAAGTTGACAAACTTTTAGAAATATAGAGAAAAACTACGTAAACTAATGTAATTTCATTAAATAAAAGTGAGCTAATCGACCAACGGGTGGAAAAGGGTCTTAATTTGCAGACCAGTAGTTCCAGGTTCGAACATCCATGACACTGTTGTGGTAGTGTGTGAGAAACCCCCTACCCCTTGTAGGCCAGTCTTGAGATTTGGAGGGTCCTATGCGGAACTTAAACTCAAGCCCTCACATAATCTAATATTAAGACCAGTAGTTCCAGGTTCGAACATCCATGACACTGTTGTGGTAGTGTGTGAGAAACCCCCTACCCCTTGTAGGCCAGTCTTGAGATTTGGAGGGTCCTATGCTGAACTTAAACTCAAGCCCTCACATAATCTAATATTAAAATACTAAAAAAAAATAAAAATTATCATGACTTAATGTCATAAAACAATTGTTTTTATAACTAAAATTCATCATAAGTTAGAATGTAATAACAATCACAAATCAAATTCATAATTTTTTTAATGTTTTCATTTGAGAAATTTAAATATTAATATGTTTTGTAAAAACATAAGAGTTCAAGAGAAAGAAGAAGGCATAAATTTTTTTTTTTTTGGGTTTTGTTTTTTAGTAGAAGAAAGTACTTTTATTTATTTATTTGGGTGTGATATATAACTGAGACTCGAACTTGGGCCTTGTATCAAGGGATATGCATTAAAAACAAACTCCACTAAATATGGCTGCATGCTGGAGTATACATACAGTTTTTATAATATTAATATATATATAATATAAAGTAAAAAAATTTCGGGGACCCAGTGCAATGACATCACTTGCACCATGCTTTTAGTTTAGACTATCGTTTGTATTTAAAAAAAAAAAAAAAAACCTATTTGACCTGACCAAAAAAAAAAGGAGCTAATTGAATTTCATTTTATTCCTTTTAAAGAGAGTGGCAGTGATTCAGAGCACTTAATTTTGCGCGGGCATATTGCTTCCAATTATGTTAAAAGTTTCACATTCAAGAATATTTGATTGCCTTGAAATACTATGGAAAAGAAAATGGCAACATTCTATATGAAAATTTGGAAAGCATCAATAATACAATGAACTATTGGAAAGAAGAATATATATAATTTATGTTGCTTCACCTCACAATTTTCATCTTTGGAATGAAGAATCCTACACACCTTTTTTTCCTGGATTCCAGGCTTGGTACAACATTTAAATATTTAAATATTTCTTATTAGTCTGAAAAGCTAGGAGAAAAAAGAAACAAAAAAGAAAAAAGCACAAGGAAAAGTAGGTTTTGAGCACTAATATTGAATTTCCTTTTATGATCATTTTGATGGTATTGATACTCTTTTAGTGGCATACCGTTCTGATGAACAACCCTTTTGTTTTCTTTTCTTTTATTACCAAAGCCCATTGACATTTGATTTTTTTTGGCTTTTTTTTTTCTTTCTATATTTTTGTTTTGTTTTATCCCATTGTCCAATGAGACATTATGATTCTCCTTGGTGATGCTTCCTTTTTCTTTCACTGGCGTGTTTGGATGAGGAAATTTAAAAGTACAAAGGAATTTATAAATGACGGAATTTAAATGACGGAAATTAATATTCTAAAATTTGTAAAGTTTCTTGTTTGGGTGACGGATTTAAAATACGGAATTTAACCTTTATTTGTAAACTTATCTTTTTCAAAAACTCAATTTCTCTTGGAATTTGAGAAATGACAACTTTTAGATAGAATTTAAAGTTGGGATTTATGGCCTCTAAATTCCATGATTTTTCCCATGCGGAATTTCTAAATTTATATTTTTAGTCCAAACACGGGAATTGGTTCATGTTAATTTAGAAATTCTGACTTCTATCAAAATCCCAAGTTTATTTCCCTCATCCAAACACACTGTAATTGTACATCATGAAGCTTAGAGCATCCACAGTGGGGGGGGTGTAAATTCGGGGGTGTAAAGCCACTTTTACATCCCCTTTACACCTCGGGGGGGGAGGGGGGTGTAAATATGTTTTTTGCTCTAGTGGGGAGGTGTAAATTCGGGGGTGTAGCCATGGGTCCCAGCCTTTTATATTGACTTTTCTTCATTTTTGTTCTCTTTTCTCGGGTGGGTCCCGCTTGCAAGAGATGTAAAAATGGATGTAAATATACATTTTATTTTACATCCCCATGGTGGTGATGTATATTTACATACATTTACATCTCACCATTGGAGACGATTCCGATGACTCGGGGTGTATATTTAACATACACCCCCCCACTGTGGATGCTCTTAGAACATCCACAATCATGCTCTCTATTTTTTAGTTAAAATTTAGCTAAAAACATTAAAGCTATTTTATGAGCTCTCTATAAAACTTCAACTTCAACCATATTTTTTAAGTTCAATTTTTGAATAAAGTATAGACACAAAAGCAAAAACAAAAAAATAGTTGGCATTAAATAAATGGTTAAACTACTAATAAAATAATTGAGCATTAAATTTTAGGGAGTCATTAGAAGTCTTTTCTCTCCTCAGATTTAGAAGCTCCTTGAGGTCTCTCTATTTTAGGAGGTGGCTAGGGAGCATGGTTGGAGTTGTATTTTTCCAATTGCTCCCTAAAATTTGCCCAAGGAGATGATTTTAAGAAGCCCATTATGGATGCTCTTAGACAAATTAAATTTGACTTTTATGTGAAAATGTGACTATTCAAAGAAAGGCATTATCAATGAATCCTCTCACATTTCCAAAGTTGCAGTTTCCATTGGTTGTGGGGATTAGAAATGTATTCAAGATCTAGTGATTTATGTCAAGGCAAGAAGTTGACCTAAGAATGTTTGTTTTTTTTTAAAACATAGAACCAAGGGTGCATTCGTAACTGCTCTTAAGAACGTTATTTTTTACTTTATCTGTTGATTTCATTAGCTCCTTAATCTCTTGAACACCATCATCTGTCTGGTTTTAGGAAGGCTGAGAAATTTGGGGACCATTTTCTCTATCCCCCACTAGCATCAATAAGAGCTCATCAAATCCTGCTTATATCGTTTCCTCTTGGTAGGTTTGCAAAGATGCACAAGAAATAAAGCTACACCAACCTTAAAATTGAAAACAACTTTGGTTAACATTAACATTTTCTAGTTTACGCCAAACCACGGGATCCAGATGTGCGTTCGAAACATATTCCTGCAGATTATTTCCAATGGCATAGACAACACAACATTTCTTTTTTGACCTCACTGAAGCGCTGCACATTAAAATTTGAGATATGGAGACTGATTAGCATCACACTAGTTTAGCAAACAGTTGCAATCCTCTATAGCTATTACCAAAAGTTTCATATCTAAACTTTGCAATCTACAAGAAGATAACATCTATAAATTTTGTCATGGCTCCCAATTGTCGTTAGGTACTCAATACATTAGGACACGCTGACGCCAGTCAGCTCTACTTGGGCAGCTGCTGCATTAATGGCATCAAGAACATCCATCTTTCCCCTGGTCACAGCTTCATCAATTGGAGTCCTCTCATAGCTGAAGACAACCAGTGCCACAATCATTCTTATAATAAGAGGTGTGCAAATCTTATATGTTAAAGAAAGTCAGGCGTTAGTTAACATGTTCGAATGCGTACCTGTTTAGTACACTAAGATTAGCTCCTGCAAAGATCAATTTCTTAACCACCTGCAAAGGCAAAAACGTTAGACAAAAAGTAGAATGAGTTAATAACACTGTGCCAAAACAAACAAAATATTCACCTCAACATGTCCATTCAGGCAAGCCCAATGTAGAGGTGTATTCATCTCCTCATTTGTAGCATTAAGATCCTTATGCAAAGAAGCACAAAATTATTATAATTTATCATAATAACATATCACAAGTTGAGAACAGAGAACATGCAAGCAATCTTTTGCCAGATATCACAATGCAAATAACATAATTAAAATTTAAGCTTCAAAATAAAAAAAACAAAGAACAATCATAACCTTAACCGATAAGCCTTTTTGTTGAGTAAAAGACATTAAAGTGCTTCATACCAGTTAAAGTAGTTGCTCCGTTTATAAGATGCGAATTTTAATATGGAAAAAAAACTAGTTGGTATTTCAATGTAATACCCTTATAGTCAACCAATGAGTCATCTGCTTAACAATTTAACAATAGAGATCATTTTTGTTCACCACTTTAACCCAAAGGTGTAGCATCACCACCATAGTCTAAGGCTGCAATGTGTCCTAAAGTCTAACCATAGTTAACTTATATATTACATATATTTAAATTCACCAATTACTAATTAATAACAATTAAAGAAAAATTTTAATTAAAAAAAAAAGTAATTTCTTTTCCAATGCCATTGTGCCCATCACTCCAGCAGTCCCCAAGCTATTGTGGTGGCGGCCATAGCTTGTGAGAAAATCACCATTTTCTTCTCTCCTCTGTGAGTGTTTGGGTTCTCTCTGAACAGCACTTAGCTTCTATAAAATTCCTCGCACAACCTTCCCTTCAAACCCCTCAATTTTCTTTCCTCCCACTAACTTCCAATCCGACATTCATCTAAGCTCCACATCCAAAACCCATTTGCAATGCATTAGCTCTACAATAGGGACCAAAACCCAATTGATAAATCCTTTTATCAATCCTAAATCTATTGACTTTATATTCTAACATGAGATTGATACTTACAGATTTCCTTTACAATCTTTTTTGAGAGAAAACAAAACACAATTTCTAACTAAAAGACTGTTATATTATTTTTTTTGAAAAGGAGGAAAAAAATGTTAGATATTGACTTAAAAGACCTCACCACTCCTCTACTGATAAGATACTCCACAATGTCAAGATGTCCATTAGCAGAAGCCATATGTAGAGCTGCAATCAAATGTCACAGTACCTCGGTCAAACACAGTTACACAAGCTTGTTAAGTTGTTCAGCGTGAATAAAAGTTTCACTATCACTTGGTATAATATAACAATCAAGAAAAATGCATAACATCAATATCCCCATCTACGTCTTGAAATTCAACTCAGAAGAAACTCTCATTTCTATGTATGTGATTGTGTATGCATAAGATAACTAAATATCTTCTCTTATGTATGAACATCATACCTACATATTGTTTGTGGTTTAATTGGGGGGAAAAAACCATTGACCAAGAACTAAGAGAAGATCATTGGCAGAAAAATAAACCTTAGAAATAAGAATTTCTCACTTAAACCATAAAAGTAGCAGCATGACATATGGGAATAAATAACATTGATTCAAGCCATGCATAATCATTAACCATCAACTTCTGAAGTCTGTTATGCTATTAATTCCTGACAAGGAATGAAGTTTCATTCTGGTCGGGTGTTTCAACCAATTTTTTTTTTGGTCAAGTGTTTCAACCAATTTAGAAACAAGGAAATAATAGAATCTGTTAACTTGGTGAAAAAAATAGTTTATCAGTTACACACTACAAAAGTAGCTCAGCCCATGATATATACATAAAGTATTTCAAAA
>NW_018922419.1:60899-74219 GCF_002207925.1 Prunus avium | reverse complement strand
TTGATGGCATACGCATTCTACGAAACTAGTTTCAACGATCCAACCGTCAAACTTGTTTGTTTATACTTCGAGATCATATACACCAAAAATCGGAAAAAAGAAACATTCAGAGATCAAGTAATAGGACAAAACTTTTCGACGGTTATAAACGAAAAATCATGATTTAATGGTTATTTCAATTGTTATTTTAACTCCGATTTTGATGATTTTTTACAGCTACATTCCTTGACCCTATATGAATACAATGAACCAATTTGATCGTCAATTTAAAATATATATTTTCTAACAAAAACCCAATCCGAACTACAATAATATACTTTTCTAACAAAATAATTTTGTTTTTTTATTTATTTTAGTATAGACTTTGGAGGACGAAGATTATTATTTCGTCACGCAAAAGTCATCCAAATTTTTTTAAATTTTTAAAAAAAATTTAGTAAAGACTTTGCGAGACGAAGATTATTATTTCGTTGCGCAAAGGCATCCAAAAATTTTAAAAAATAATTTTTTATTTATTTATTTTTGTAAATACTTTGCGAGACGAATCACTATTTGTCGTGCAAAACTCTGTGCACCGAATTCTATTATTCGTCGCGCAAAGTTACTTTTCGCGACGATTCTTTGTCGTCGCGCAAAGTCACTTTGTGCGACGATTTGTTTTTCGTTGCGCAAAATTGAGTCGCGTAAGACTTTGAGCGACGATGATTTGTATTTGTCGCGCAAAGTCACTTTGTGCGACGAATTTTGTTTCGTCGCGCAAAGTTTGGTCGCGCAAGGGGTTTTTTTTTTAGTAGTGAAGTATTAAAACCTAAATGTATCCTTCTTCTAGAATCTCGGTTGGACATCATGTTTCCCTTCTTCTAGAATCCATCTTAGGATATATGTTTTGTGTGCCCTTCCTTCTTGTCTCCCTGGTCCTCATCTCATGATCATGAATTTTCTCCATCCCCAATATAAATTCTTGAAGTCTTATGGTGTCACTTTATCTGGTGTCCACTAGGCCTTGGCTCAACTGATGAGGGGCAAAGTGGGATTAGGTAGGCCTTTAGTTTTGAAGTCTTAAAATTAGAACAAGTATCAGTCAATAAGATTACTTAACTTTCCTTGATGACCAAAATTGTTTGAACTTTGACTGGCATACCAGTCTAAGATTTTAGTATTGATACAAGACAAACTCCTTTCTTTCTAAATTGATTATTTTACTCTTCAATAGAAAGTGATTTTAACCTGCTAACCAACACCCTAGCGAAATTAGAGAATATTTTCTTTTATGCCCATCACATGTAGGTGTAATTTTGCACAACTTTTACGATCCTTCTCGTGCACAACTTATGAAATTCCCCACCCATGATAGGAATCAAACAAGTTTGTTGTGGCAGATAACCTGTAAAACAAACAAGATGAAGTTTTTGTGCAGAAACGAACATGCTTCTAATGGTTTCTTTGATGAGAATGAGAATTCATCTTCTAACCTTCTAGATAGATTGTTTGCTGATGTAAGAATTTAATGCCCATGGCGTTGACATTTACGCGAAAATGGGTTTAATTATATGTATGATCTGCAGTACGTAGAAGATCCAATTTCTTGTAGAACGTATTGTTAGTGGCAAGGATTATAATTTGAAGAATGTGTTTAGAGTTACTGTTAGACTTGGTACCTATGTAATGTATTTTAAGTTTTTGTTGTTAATGTCAACGTCCAATACTTATCCAATGGCATAAAACATGTGTATCTTTCTTATTAAACTACTTGAGAATTGAGATCAAGTTATAATTCATAAATGGAAAATTTAGTGCACAATAGAAACTTGTTACATACATTCCAAAGGGATCGATACAGAAGAAATTAAGCAAAAACTAATGCCATATTTAAACAAGAAGCACAGATACTTCAATTCCTTCAGGATTTGTCTGAGTCTTGTGAAGAATCAGAACTTGAGGAGGGGTATCCGATTCCTTGGCGATTATTAGGGAACACACAGAAAACAGTACTGGCAATTACACCGATGACAGGAGGCAACACCTGCAGCAAAACCTTCTCAGTGGACTCAAACCCTGGATAGAAGCACCTGACAGTGTTGGTGTCCAAAAGTGATAGAACTGCAAACACAATCAAGGAAAAGAAGGCATGCACAAAGTCCCCAAACCTAAGCTTATAAGCAGACAAGTCCACGGAGTTGGAATTTGTTGAGGGCCAAAGACCCTTAGCTGTTGCAACCCCATAGTGGGTTTTTCCATCACTGCCGGTGTAACTATCAGTGAAGGAAGCAAAACAGCAAGAGAAACCGGAAATGGCGATGAGAATGGCGCTTAGGAATTTGTTGACGGTGGCGCAGTGACCAGTGTTGGACAAGACAGGGTTGAGGAACTGGAACAAGAAGACGGTGCCGGTGGGGAGGAGCTTGATGAGGTTGCCTGCTGCTTTGAATGTTCTGTCTTTGACAGTTTTCTTTTGGGTTGTTAACAATGACACTGTATTGGAGGAAGTGCTAGTAGAACCCCCCATTTGGGAATTAATGTGTTCTTGAGGGAGTAATTGGAAGTGTTCTCTGTGTTGTGTTGTGGTTCTTTGATAAAAAATATGTCGTATATATATTTATAGAGAAAGTGAGGGAGTTGGTTTGTTTATGTGATGAAAGAGAGTACTTGCTTTCACGTTAATTGAAAAATGGTTTTGTCGTGTTGATTTACAAAGGTGTCGTTTACTTTTAGAAAGGGCGGACTTTGTTTCTAATTCAAGCTTAGAGAAACATAACATATTGTTGAATTTGCTGGTACTCCAAAGAAGATTAGGATAAAGGATCCGGATCCTCTGCTTGAATTTTCTCCATATCGACACATTAACAACCCAATTTCAATATATAATATCTAATTCTCCCCCTATGCCTTTCAATTTTGTAAGCAAGATTTTTTTTAAAGTTCTTGTGGATGGGACAGTCATTGTGAATGAGTCATCAGAAAGGCCCATCCATCCACCATTCCAACTACCGAAGTCAGAGAAAGGCACAGACCAACACAACAAAGTTGTTCAAAACAACACTGTTCTGAGATGGTGCGGCTTCCTATGAATGAAGGAGCAGGGATTGACGACGAAGAGGGAAACAGGTCGGGGAAGATGGAATAACGGCTGTGGGAGAAGTTTTGGTCTGATAGTTTTTGTACATAAGTTGTCTGGGTGAAGAACAAAGAACTGCGAGAGTAGAAAAAAGATTGAATTAGTTTTCAATTTTCGGGTATTTTCTCAATGCTAAACCTAATCTTTCTCAATGCTTCTGTTAGTTCCAATCCTCTGTTAGTTTCAATGCTTCTCTTACTAAAAATGTTTTTAATGTTTTGGGAGACCAAACTGCAAGTGCTAATACTTCCATCCAATGTATTTGTGTACATGATCATTATTCCTACTTTGTAACTCACGATAAAAAGGAACAACAAAGGTAGTCCAAATTGTGCATGCCAAGCAATGTTTTGAAAGGCGAGGAGTAAGGGCAAAGCGTTTTTATTCTCGCTATGTGAGGCATAAGTCTTGAAGCATTGAAACGTAAGCCTTTCAAATATTAATTTATTTTAATAAAAAAAAATTGATAAATAATACAATACACAATTAAATTTTACTACTAATTATTATTGAACCCTAATACTGTATTAAGTATAATCATATATAAGTACTAATGGTCTCATTCATGCATAATAATCAATCCCTAAATTTAAAATATTTATTCAACATCAAAACAAAAACACAATTCAGTTCATATATTAGGGTTATACTATAAATATAAATATATATATATATATATATATAAATTTATGAAGAAAAAAAGAAAAGACAAAAAGGGTAAGTAGTGGTGTTTCAGTGGAGGTGTTAAAAGCACGTTGTAGAGAGAGAGAGAGAAAGAGAGAGAGAGAGAGAGAGAGAGAGAGAGGTCCATGTTAATATATTAATTTAGAAAAAATAAATAAATAAATAAAAGGGTAAGTAGTGGTGTTTCAGTGGAGGCGTTAAGCATGTTGTTTGTTAAAAACAAAAACTCATGATTTAAAAATAATAAAAAAGGCATGCTGAACGTGAGTTTGTTTAAGTAACCTCAGTACTAAAAATGGGTTTCATCAACTATATGAAACGAAGTCGTTTCATTACCAACGTACCCTAAAAAAAATACACCAAGTCATCTTCTTCCTTTGGCAGTTGCTTGCAGAACAGCGGCCCTTCGTCCACCTCACCACGCCTTGCCACACCTCTCCAAGCTTCACGACACTAAACATACAACCTGCTAAATAGATGAATGCTTCAAGCGATTTTCTTCCGCCTCACTCCGATGTGCTCTCCGACATGCACTTAGGCATGCCTTTGAAAACAATGATTCCAGGTATCAAATATAATATGAATGAATGATGGAAGATCAAGTCCAAAGAAGTAGATAGTACAAGTGGTGGTGATGCATGCATGTGAAATTAATTTTTTTATGGAAGTTAGTACATGTGATGATGAAGATTAGGTTGATCTGATTGATTTTATATTGTCACATTAATTATCTTTTATTTTTTTTAATTTATAATAATTTCTTCTCCTTAAAAATAGACACACAAGTCTTCTTTTCAAATAGACTAATCTACGGTTTAAGGTAACCTCTCTCTCTGTGCATAAAAAATAAATAAAATGTATAATAAGTCCCGTGTAGCGTACGTGATTTGAAAAAAGCATCTCGTATATGTGGAAGCGTGTATAAGGAGATTAGTATATTTGGAATAAATTGTACTTGGAAACTTAATAATGGTATACATTTACTCTTAGTCTTTATTAAATTGTCTTTAATAATGCATGTATAATTTGTCTGACATATCACTCACTCACTTTCTCTAATGACGCCGTAAAATAAGAATAATGTTACTCTTACCACATTTTGTATACCACATTTCCATACCACATGATATGGCACCTTTCTTGGATATTCTACCTCATTTAATTTCATTTTAAGTTATCTTATTTTTTATTCATTTCGGTTAATATATTTAATAATTATAAATAATAATAAACTTTGTCAGATTTCTCATATTCTTGCGTCCTCCTCCTCCACCACTCTTCGTCTCCCCCAATCAATTTCCTCCTCCCTCTTGAAAGTCCCTCTAAGCCCTAAACCCTTCATCCTCCCTCTCCCTCGTCCGTAATTTCCAGAACAAATGGAAAAAACATCACAAAAGATACAAAAAAAGTAAATTAAAAAAAAATATACAGCAGGATCAATGCAATTAATAGGAAAAAGACCAATCATCGTAGATATATCTGAGAACTTTCAGCCATGAACAATGGCCCATAACCCTTAACATGATATAAACATTTTTCTTCCTTTCGACTCCATTAATTTTCAATGAAACAATTAGATAAAATCATTCTTTATAAAAGTAAAGGAAAGAAAAGATGATTTGCAAGAAATACAATAAGAATCAACTAAAAGAATGGAGAATGGAGAATGGCTGGAAGGGCAAGAAGGGAGGAGGCTGCCGCGGTGGGAGCAAGAGCGGAACCAGGAATTTTTCTCTGGGTGGGCAAGCTAAATTTTTTAGCTTAAAATTTAATTTTTTTTAATTTAAAAAAAAAATCTTACTAGGGTTTTTAATTTAATTTTTTTTACTAGGGTTTTTAATTAAAAAATTAAAAAACGTAAAATGAAATTAAATGATGTGGCATGTCTAAGTAAGGTGCCACATCATATGGTATGGAAATGTGATATACAAAATGTGGTAAGAGTAGCATTACTCGTAAAATAATTATCACAAAATTGGATGATTAATGCATGTAATTAGCATGCATAACATATGTTATTTAGTAGCTTTGAATCATGAGCTGAACCCTCCCACCCACTAAGAACGTACATGAATTCCAAATCAAAGTTACAAGCTGCTAATACATTTTGTGATATCTTTCCATAACGATTACGATAACTGCTTACATCTCGTCCTCTCCCCGTTGCCGGAATACGTGTACCATCAATAGCTCCGATGCAATCCTAAAATTATTCATATATCACAATAACCATATTATGAAAAATACATATTATAATTAGATAATTATCACATACCTTGAAATAAGGGTAAAACCTTGTGCTTTCCCTTATTAGACTTGGGTGGGACTAGCAAAGAACAAATTATTCATTATTAATATATTGCAAATAATATATTGTACTAAACTAGTAAGCTATTAATATATTTAAAAGATTATGAACTAAGCTCACCTTCAAGTAATCTTTCCATACTTCATTACTAGCAGTGAACGTCTTTGCAATTGGGTCCCACCCAAAGCCAGAGTTGTTATGCATAAGCGTAGACATCTTGTTATATTACTTCTTAAACCACTTCATTCGGCTCAAGTAATTATTATAAGTTTTTGGGAACCTAATTTTAGCATTAAGACGAGGAAGTATCAGTCTTTCTACATTTTGCTTGCTAAGTGACCCATTAGCATCACACAATCCACTATTGATAGCATCCACCAAGAGGTGCAACAACTCATTGGTATTGTGCATGGTCCAAGATTCATAGTTCTCTTTCTCTTTGCCCTTTCCTTTGTTATTTCCTTGTTGTGAATCCCCCATTAAATTACTACTACAACATATGTAAGAAATTTATTAGTTATTTCACAAGAATACATATCATACCAAACAAGAAAATAAAAGAAAAGAATTTCACTCATGTTTTCTATTTTTTATTTTCTTTCTAATTGTCCATGTGTATGTCGGGTGTTATATTCCTAAACGAAAACTATTGTTTTCAATTTATTTCTAATTGTCCAGAAACTAATCACTACAACAATAATAAGCATATGAATTTCAACTAGCTGCTACAATAATAAGCATATGTTGGTCTGGATGAAGGATGATAAAATACACCCCCCTAAAACTCGAAATAAAAATAAAAGACAATCTTGTTGGTCTGCTACAATAATAAGCATATGTTACTGTTGAGCTGAAAAATACTAACATATGTTGGCAATCCCTGTGGGGGTTAATCTTCGAATTGGAAAATACTGATTTCCTAGAAACTCATGTATTTGTCGATGAGAGTATCAAACTACTGTATTGGTCTGGTCATTCTTGAGTGCTATTATAAAGTCATTGAAGAAATACGAATTCTACTATATTGGACCAGACCTGTTTTGTTCATGCAATAGGTAGCAACAATTGTTGCGAGACACAGACCTGCGAAGCAATGAAAAGATAGCAGCAACCCACGAAGGGCCATAGACACAGATCATATACAAACATGGCATATAACAAACATATAGACAATAAACGCAAGAAGACATAGCACGAGAAGGAGGCAATACCTTGTTGAAGAGCTGTTTGTCTTCTCTAGCAGACAAAAAAAAATCTCACGTGAAAAGTCTGATGGGTTAGGGTGGGATTTTTTATAGGGTTTGGTAGTTATACCTCCCACTAAAAAGTCACACCAATTCCCTATTTAAAAAAAATCATTCGAAATTAGCAAGTTTTTGAATACCAAAAGACTTTTTGTTACTTGTTTAAAGTCTTGATTGAATACCACTAGATTTGGACACCCTCTTTAAAAAATCCTAATAGTCCTGATTGAATACCACAAGACTTGTTTAGATTATTTAAAAGTCTTAATTGAATACCACAAGACTTATTTATCCCAAAATAGTCTTTTAAAATCCTAATTGAATACACCCCCTAAGTGAATTGTGTATATGACAATCTACTTTTCAACGAACTCTTCTTATCCACAACAAACGTGCAATGTGAACCGCTCATAATTATATAAGAGGTTTGATTCATTCCAGATACAATACGAATGCATATGGGTATATTATAAACCATGCAAGTTGCTAGTCACATCAGTCCACTAATCAACTGTACAAATATGAAGAATAGTACAAATGAATACAAACTTATTAATGAATTATGTCACAAATCAACATTTATACACGTTCGCAATTGTAATTTATCAATCGGCGTGCGGGCGATGAGAAAATTATAAGTAGGAATGCCCCTTAGCCTAGGGCAACATACTCACAAGAGGTAGGACCCTTCCATTTGGTGTCACATCAGTTCACCACTTGTGAGTTTCTTACCTCCTACAATAACTCTACCCGAGGCTTGTTGACAATTGCCTACCCACGCTCCGACGACTTTCCTTACATTCCTCCTAATATAGCATATGGAGTGATGTATATATATTATCTACTAGCAATAAATACATTTTGAAATGTTGACAAACCATGCCATGACAACAAGTCCGAGATATTTCAAGGAAATTAAACTCATTTGTTTGGGCAAGCAATTAAACAACACATATCGATGTTGCACATGTTTGGACTTACAATATCATGAGTTGGTGGTATGGAGGCAGTTTTCTTTTTTCGGGTCAATGATGTACATGATATAGACACTTAGAGCATATTCATAATCTCAAGAAGAATAATTTTCAAACAACCGGAATGTCATTGTGACGGTATTTCAAATCAATCAAGTACTATCATTGTGAAAAGTTAAATTAAGTAACTTTGTACTTTTTCGGCAGTGCATGAATAGTGCTCGACCAATATTCTTGTTAATTGGACTTGCAACATTCAAACATTATGGGTTTTGGAGTAAGCAGGAAGCCAAATTTTAATTCGGTTATAAACAACTTTCTTTTGCTTGCTTGCTTGGAACTTTAGGCCCATAGGGGGAGTTGCTAAATTTGGCATATTTCTCTCAATTATAATCAAACCACATGAAATGAGCAGATGATGGTTGAGCAAAGCTGTAAAGGTATTGAATACAATGTCAGAACAACAAATATATTTTCTCTTTCGAAAGCATGGGCATGCAATATACCCTGGAGGGTAACGGTTTCGTCATAAAACCAAATTGAGGTCTGTTTGGGCTACTCTCAGTCTTTTTCTTAATCAGATGGGCTACTGTTGTTCAGGTCTACTTTAGCTACTACGAGTAATTTGGGCTATGTATCCTTTTTTTTTATTTGTCTGAGAACATATAATCTCATATCTAGAATTCCAGAATTCTAAGCTTTACATAACAAAATATTGAGCTGTTTATTCGTAATTAATTAGTTTTTAAGTTGGCTGCTCTAATTCTAACGTGAAATTGGAGCCAGCGATTTATCCATGCACTAAGCTTAATACGGGTGGCATATTGATGATTTACATGCTAGGTTCTTTTTTTTTTTTTTTTGTTTTTTTTTTTGGCATCAATGAAATATTCTATTGAAATGGGAACCCAGTATCAAAAGTTACAATCGTTTGTTACACAAGACTGTCTTGGTATGAACTATGCTTAGGGATTGTCTTGGCTTGGTCTAAGTTGGATAACACACTTATCCTACGTTTGGTGTATGCTTGGACTAGGACTAGATTGTTTTATTTTTCCATTACATATATTATGTACATGAATTGTAACAACCCAGTCCTAAATTAATAGTTAAATATTAAATTATTCAGGAAAAAGACAATTTTACCACGAATAATATTTAAATGAGTTGAGAGTTGACTTTTTATTTGGGGAAGATTAAATAATTAAAATAAGAGGGAATAAGTTTAAATGAGAAAATAAATGGAAAGGTATATAATTAAAAAAAAAGGATTTGAATTAATTAAGGTTTTTGAGAAATTAAAATATTATTTAATATTAAAAGGGGCAAAAAAGATCATTTTAAGTTGGGGAAGGAATTTGGAAATACCGATTGTATTGTTGCTTAGAGCACATCGAAACGAGTCCATAGACACGTAGTGGACTCGAATCGGAGCTGTAACGAAGAAATGGCGATCAAAAGAAGTTCAGTGGCATAATTGTAATTTTAGCGAAAATCAATTTTTAAACATTCGGAAACGCTCTGTCTCTTTCCCCGATGCAGCCCTCACTCTCTCTCTCTTCGATTCTCTCAGTTCCAGCCACAGCAAGGGCCGGAACCGGTACGGTTCGACTCGTCTCGAAGCCACGAACCCGACCCACCTATTTTCCCGGCCGGAAACCTCGGAATTCGCCGGCGATATCGACTGGTTTCTCTGGTTGTTCACAGCGTCGCTACGGCCGACTCCGGCCGCCATCTACGGCAACCAAGGTAAGATTTCTCACCTATTCTTCACACTCTAGCTGCCTGTTGTGTAGGAATTGGATGATAATCGGGTTTAGAAACTCGATTTAGAATTTAGGTTTTGGCCAGATTTCAAAGTGAAATTCCGGCCACTTTCGCTTGTTTTTCTGGGTAGGTCCAAGAACAAAGGTGGCTCCAATCGATGCCTAGAACCCAAGATAGGAAACTTGGCCCTTGATTTTGAGATTTTCCGGCGAGTGGTATCGCTTTGGGCACCCACCTGCTGCCAACGCGTGCGGCGGCGCGTGGGCCAGGTTTTGGACGGCTTAGGGCTCTAGAATGATCCCCTGGTCCTCACAAGTGCGTAGGTACTTTTGGATTTCAATTTGGACAACGTTAGAACCCCGAACAGATCTTGCCTATTATGCGATTTCCGGGTTCGATACGTTTGACCCGTTGGATCATAGTCAATTTTATATATATTGAGCTAGGTAATCCCAGGATCGTATAGGATTCGACGGATCATAAATCGGAGCCCCAGATACTCCGAGAATGTCAACCCTAGGTCTAGGTTTACAATAACCGTACGATTGTACGATCGTGAGTAATCCGACCGTCCGATCGAGACCAAACTCTCGGGACATGTGTCCTAGGTATGTTAGAGCCTTTAGAAATGCGGCTCAGATTGAAGTGTTATCTCTGAGACCTGCAAGAATTGCGGCTCAGATTGAAGAGTTATCTCTGAGACCTGCGAGCATTGCGGCTCGGATAGAAGTGGTATCTCCGAGGCCTGCGAGTATTGCTGCTCGAGGGGACTTGGCGTCTCCGAGGCCTGGGAGGATGGAATTGACTGAGCAGGAATGGGGGTACGCCTAGGTAGAGAGAGTTTCAGTTCTGAGATATTCTTTAACTAAAATAAAGGGGGTTCAGTGTATGACATAATTATATTCAGTTTACGAATGATACGAATAATTGGAAGAACTACGTGTGGAAAGTGTAATTTGAGTGGGGTGCTGTCATGTATATATGTATTTTATAATATATATATATATATATATATATATATATGTATATTATAAGATATAATATATATGGGTATGTTATAATAATAATATGCATGTATATATGTGTATATATGCATATAATAATATATACATATATGGGTGTGTTATAATAATAATATGCATGTATATATTTGTATATTATAATATATATATATAATGTTAAGGATTATGATAACTTAGGAAAATAATGTTAACTTAAAAGATAATTTTTTTTATTAACTCAAAATAGTGAAGCTTGTAAAACTTACAGAATTCCTTGAAAATAGGAGCAATGCCACTCAAGCACTTACACTCACTTCTCTCAAGTGTTGTCTCAGGTTTAGTAATCTTAGAGAACTTTGAAAACTGAAGAAATTAAAAAGCTTGAATATTACAAATGACTCGGGGCTTATCTTATAGGACTTGGCATACATTGGATTCCAAAAAGATGGAATGATGACTCAAAAGAAAGTAACTTCTACTTTGTTAGGGTAACTGCTTTAACTTGGGGTGAAATCACTTTTACTCAGGGGAATCTGCTTTAACATGGAGTGAAACTGCTTTAACTCTGTAACTCTGCTGCTTTAACTTTTTAACTCTTCCTTTCGGCCACTTTAGTTGAAAGGCTAGTCTTCATTTAAATCATATGGGTCTTGACTATCTGGATAGTCTGCCCATCTGAACTTTGGCGTGGCTTGACTTGGCTTTTGACTGGAGGATGACTCAGATCTTGGACTGGCTTCGTCACTATCTTCATCATTCATTTGGGTGACCTGATCGAGGATTTGTTTGGCTAACTCTTTTAACTCTTTCTTAGATCTTCCTTCGATCAGGAGGGAAGAATGAGAACTGCTTGGCGAGGTAACTTTGACTGGCGCCTGGAGGGGCGGAAACTCTGTGTTAACTTGATATATAATTCTGTCAATACCAAACTTATCCCACCATTTGACTGAAAAATGACGAGACAAAATTCTGGCATCCCAATTAACTTGATAATTCCATTTCATAATCCAAGGGACTTTGTACTTAGCTACAAAATGGAGAAGAGTAGGGAAAAACTTGTCTGACTTTTGTAACTTATATTTTTTACCAAAGTAGGTGATTGACATTTGGAGATTAACTGGAATGATTTCCCAAAGGGGGCCATGGATATCCCACCATTGAAGAAACCAGAAAGGAAATTGACTTTTGAACTTGGCATCAAAGTTTATGAACTATGAATGACTAAAATTAGGATGCCGGTGGAAGACGATTGTGTACCAGGCATCAATGTAATCACTATAATTGTAAGTAAGGCCTGACTGAAGGGGTAACTGGTCATAAGGGTTTTTACTCCAATCTTGTGGCTTAAGAATTTGGCGTATGTAGAGGGAATGGAAAAGGCTAACATTGGGGTTATCCTTATCCTTGATTGGCTTAATATCAATTGACTGGGTTTCATAGAGGATGTCTATGTAAAACTTGATTGACTTGGAGGGATGACTCGGGAAATAATGGAGATTGGGAGGGAAGAATTTTTTGACTATTTTGACGGGGTCAGAAAATTCTTCATAGATTGACTCAACTACGAAAAGATTACAATGACTCTTTAAGGTAAATAAGAAAAACACATTGAAAATCTAAATTTAATGCATTATTTCCTTGTAATTGAATTCCAGATTTTGAATTTTGAATTTTTTTCCTTGATAATATTCCTAATATATAGATAAAATACAATTTAATCAATAAAAAGTGTTTTTTTTTTCCCAAAGAAATTTTGTATGGATTTTTATCTCAGTTGAGTTTAAAGATCCATACCAAGATATTATATGAGTTCAATTAGCTGGGTTAGAGGGTATAACTACCTAGACTAGAGGTAATTTATGGATTTAATTATCTGGACCAGAGGTAATTTATGGGTTTAATTACCTGCATAGTGCATACGAGGTGTATGCATAGGTACCTTACCTATTGTTAAGGTATGAAGTTTTTATGAACTCTTATTACAAATTTTGATGTCGGTATACCTTGAGAAAATTTCAGAATTCAATAAATAGATTTGCAATTAAATTCAAATCAAATATGATAATTAATATCCTACAAATCAATAACTTACCAGTTTTATGGATTCATAATTTACCTTATTTATGTTTTAGGTGCATAACTGGAACAAACAAAAAAAAAAAGTAAATATCAACAAATTGAAAAAGACATGTAATCTTATGTGGCACAAAAGTCAAAGGACTTGGAT
>NW_018922419.1:45793-56765 GCF_002207925.1 Prunus avium | reverse complement strand
TAACAGGCATCATCAACAGTGATACAAGGCATTGGCACCAGCAGAGACAAGGTCAACGGGGGGTAAGGCAAGGCAAACACACCAGCAAATGCATGAGCAACAATACTGGCACCATAACAGGCAAGACCAACAAGGCAGAGATGTAACAGGCATCATCAACAGTGATACAAGGCATTGGCACCAGCAGAGACAAGGTCAACGGGCATGACCACAGCCTCTCCCCCTGAAGAGAAGGGGTCGATGGAGCCATATGATCAATGGTACTTGAGAAACATGCACTGACTAACACTGAGATGTAGCAGAATCAGCCATGGCAGATAGGTGGTTAAATTGCAGCGGAATAGATGAGCAACGGTGACAATAGCAAGGTAGGCAACGATGACGGTTAACAGGCATCATCAACAGTGATACAAGGCATTGGCACCAGCAACAGCAGAGACAACTTCTCTTCACTCCCCCTCTCCCCCTGAAGAGAAGGGGTCGATGGAGCCATATGATCAATGGTACTTGAGAAACATGCACTGACTAACACTGAGATGTAGCAGAATCAGCCATGGCAGATAGGTGGTTAAATTGCAGCGGAATAGATGAGCAACGGTGACAATAGCAAGGTAGGCAACGATGACGGTAGCAAGGTAGGCGGCGGCGGCGGCAGACTAGCTAGGATTATAAGCTAGATGTATAGTGCAACGGAAATAGGTAGTCTCTAGGGTTAGGGTAGAGACAGATCAAAACATAGCAACATCATCGACAATGACCATAGCAACGGAAAGCGAAGTAAACAAAGGCAACATCAACAGCAACGGTAACATCAACGGTTCTTCCATATCAACTTTAGCTAATTCACACAGACAACTTCTCTTCACTCCTCCTCTCCCCTTGAAGAGAAGAGGTCGTCGGAGTCAAGGAATAAGCAACATCTTCATAGGAATATGTCAAGGTAATGGGGATACATCAATAAACATATTCTTTTCACTCCCCCTCCCCCCCTTGAAGAGGAGGGGAGGAGAGCACTTAAATTGCAAGGAGAACATAAACAGAGGTCACAAGAAAACCTAGGCTCTTATACCATGTCAAACAAAGTAGGGTAAATATTTGGTTATGCTCAGATACACTCATATTCTTATTCTTCTCCAATATGGAGGTATTTATATAAGTACAACCCTAAATAAAGTAGGAAATAAATCTAAATTACAATAGGAAATAAATGTTAATTATAATTGGACTAGACAAATAGGTAAGTAACTAAAATCCTAACATAGTAAGGAACCAAAATCCTAACTAAGTAAGGACTCGCTTTGGATGATCTTTGGATATGTTATAAAGAGGAGAATTTGGAGTAACTATCATGAAGAAACCATAGTGTTTTGAGCTTTTGAAATGAGTGTTTTGGACTGAAAACGAAGGAAGGAACTAAGGTCGAAGACTATAAATAAGTTCCACTCTAAACGTTCCCAAGGTGGCTATAGAAGTCCGATCAATCTAAAATTTTTATATGTTATAATAGACATCATTTCAAACAACTTTGATGAAGGAACCAAAGTCATTTGAGTACAGGAAATCACAGAAACATATTGAAACCGGGCATACTGCTGTGAAATCAGGAAATGGTAAACTTATTGTGATCATACCAATGTTTCAGAGCCTATACTAGTCCGATTGAGCTGAAATTTGAGTATGTTATAGGAATCACGTAAATGAACAACGTTTATGAAGAAATTTTTCTCATTTGAGCTTCCGAAATTTGAGTTCTCTGCTGCTCCAAGGAAGTGACGAATTTTGAATTTTGAAGGAACAAAAGAAGAATAAGGATGAAACTAAGGTGAATGAGGAAGAAATGGATGATACAATAAATGATGAGGATAAGAGTAAATTCATGATTGAAGAGCCTTAGGCTAAGTGAGTCATCAAGTTAGAAGAGAGTGATGATACAATGAATGGGAAGGAAGAGAATAATTTCTTGATTTAAGAATCTTAATTAGGCTAGGTGACTCACCATTTTAGACTACATGACTCATCCTTTCATGAATGGTGGATATGAAAGCTTGAGGAAAGAGGAGAAGAATGGGAGGAGGGTGGTTTGATTTCCTCCATGTTTCACTTTTTTTCTTTGCCTACTAGGGTGTTTTGGTAATTATCCACGCATAGGGGTATTTTGGTCATGTTTGCCCAACTTGAAATTAAACACACTTAATTTAATAATCTCAATCCAAAATCACTTGATAAAATACTCATAATCATTCTCCACCATTACTCATCTCTGACTCCCATCATTCATAGCATCTCTCCACACATTTGAAGATATTCCAACCCTCCATTGGTTAGCATTCCTGCGTTGTTGTTCTTGGATTTGAAAAACTTGATCATAATTATTTCCTTCATTTTCTGGTAACGATGACAATGTTGGATGCTCTTTGGCTCCTTCAACAGGAAATTCATCAAAACAACACTCCTAGCGTAGAAAATTGTGTCTTATATGGAAATGAAGGGGCATAAGTTAAAGTTAATTAAATATATCTAACCAAGTCCAATTGGAAATGGAGGTGTCTTATTTTTTTCCTTTTATTTTGGCGTGGACTAGATATATATACACATTGTAGATTGATATATATATTTGTTGCCATCACACATATATATTGTACATAAACAAATACCAAATAACAACAACTAATAGATAAATAAAGAAGGAAAATGTATAACAAAAAAAAAAAGGAACGACGCCATAGTTTGCTTACTATATATATAATATATGATGTATGGAAAACAACGTTGTGGTTTGCTTACTATATATATATATATATATATATATATATATATAGTCCTGGAGCTAGTAAATATTTAATTAGTTACCTATATATCTAGCCATGGTTAGCCATCATATATATACTGTACAGAAAACGACGCCATGGTTACCCACAACCAAAATAAAAAATAAAAAAAGAAGAAAAAATAATTGGGATGCTTCTTTACATGGATATATGATGTACAACAACTATTCAAAGACTATCAACCATACGATTGCAAGAAGAGGGGTATCAAAAATCATACATATAAGAAAGTGTAGAAGAAAGAAGAATTTTATTACCTCCACTTGACAAGCACACACATTCTGGAAAGTGTAGAGCACGTTTTTAGGGTTGACACAAGATTTGTAATGGCCTTTTTTCATTATACTTATCACTTTAAATTCTAACGAAATCAGGCAACTCATTAATTCCTTCAAAATATATAGCTTTTTGAATACATCTAAACTTCGTCTAACTCCAGTCATGTGTGCGAGAAAAGGATCATTGTCGATCCTCATAGCAGTGGGCTTATCCAAAAGGATCTTACCCTAGATTATTAGATCTTGAATGATATCCTTAAACTGTACACAGTTATTCATAGCATGAGAGAAATAACTATGCCACTTACAGTATATTTTGCCTTTCACTCCTTCTTGTTTGGGGAAGCCGTGCTTTTCATTGAACTAGATCACCTTGTTCCTTAACAATTCGTCAAAGATACTCTCGGCCTTGGATAGGTTGAAGGAATATGACTTATGTTTCTGTTTGTAAGGGATAAATCCTCTAGTAGGGGGAGGGTTGTTTCTTTGTTCTTTGCTTGGCCTTGTTATTGCTTTACAAGTAATAGGGGCTTGGATTTTAATGATTTCAGCTACTAGTATTTCGGGACCTAGATTCTCCCTACTTTCTTCATCAGATTCCTCTACAACTTCGACCTGATGGATCATATTCTTGAAATAAGCCGGCATGGAGTTATTCTTTCTCTGTATTTCTTCTTTTAATAACAGTTCATATTTCATAGCCCATTGTACCACATCTTGTAGGTCTACAAATTTTTTCCCTAAGGGAAAGCCTGAGAGCGTTCTGCGTCATTTTGATGAAATGTTTCTCTTCCATGGGAATCTTGTATTTCTAGCCTGGAGAGTGGAAAGGTCATCAGGTACCAATGCCTCGATTGGATTTCTAGCCTGCGAGAGGATTCTTTCAACTTTTGAACAAAATTGAAAGTTGGATCAGGTTGACAAGAGCGGGCAAGCTTGAGCTAGACCTTGATAACTTGTTTCTTCTGTCCTAATCGTGGGTTGGTAGGCGTGCCACAATTGGGTATGAGACTGGCCCAATAGATCTGGTATATGTAGTGTAAGGTATCGATTTATTGGATTTGCACTTGTTCTAGACTTCTGCTCAAGCGATTGTGCTCCAAGGGGCGTACTGGCCCGGATAAATTCTTTTCTATGCCTAAATCAATAGGACTTCAATATTCTTTCATTCGTGTGTTGTCAGTTCAATGGATATGAACCGTACCTGATCAAACAAGAGGGAAACCAACGTTGTGGTTAATGTTACCCTATTTGGGTTCAGAAACCTAACTTAAATCTGAAATGATCCTAGATTGGGTCAAGATTTCAGTCGATTTAGGCCCAGTGATATAGTTCGAGCCTGAACAAGCCCATACTTTTGGACAGACAGAGCCCTATTCGGGCCTACACCTTTATTTCAGGTTCGAATAATAGGCTTAAATAATATAAAGGCGGGAAAATAAATTATTCTATAAGAATATATACAAAGCAGTCAAATAGCAGATATTCGATAAAATAACTAAGACAAATTTCAGAGAGTGGGGAGGTTTCAGATGTTAAAGATATCTCTATCCAATTTTAGCTTGATAAAAAAAAAGGATAAGAGCCACAGATTTCTCCATTTAACTAATTTCAAACACCGATTACAATATATATAAAAACTTGAGATTTCTCTATCCAGTTTGAGTAGTACATATGTCTATAATAATTCAAACTGATTATTTGAAAGAAATCATACCATGAGGATGGTAGAGCAATAAAAGATTAACGCAGGAGTGGTCAACTAGTTATCCGAATATTAAGTAAGCTTATTTGAAAAGAGCTTGAACTTTTTCAAGTATTTTCAAGACGTTGCGTTTGATTTTTGGAGAGAGTCCTCTTTTGCTATTGCGGAGCTTCTATATTTATAGGCAACAATTCCTAATGATGAAGGATGGAAGAGGATATTTGGCTGCTATCCAAAGTCAGCTGTTGGTCTGTCTCCCTGAGCCGGTTTATAAGTGAGAGGACAGAATATCTCGGACAAAACTGCTGGTCACTAGGGATACTTTTCTGACTTGAGTATTTTGTAGCTGGAAATCCATTTGTTAATCAGTTTCTTCCGGTCTTGGTGGCTATTATCCAACTCGCTTTTCTTGTTGGGAGAAAAGGCGATCAAGTTGCCATTAACTGTGACAATCCTTCTTCAGACCCTCATGTGGGTCAATGTGCAATGGTTACCAATTCTCTTAACTTTTAGTGTGGACCAAAGTTAGAGATTTTTAGTACTGTGGGCCTCCACAAAGTTTTTACCCACTATTGGCCCAAAAAACAAAAGGTTTGTTTTATCTTTTCTAGAGGAAAGATAATGGGCCTGGGCTTAATAAACCTTTTCTGAGAATTAAACCATTTTTGGTCCATTTTCCAAATATGGTACAAACACCATGTATGTGTTTTCTCTGGTCCAGATAGAGATGCAGCAACCAACGCAGTAGGGGAAAGTTCTTGAGGAGGCATGCAACCTTCCAACAGATTAGTCAAGTATGGACAATTAATCGCAGTATGGAGAAAACCACCATAGAATTGGCATCGAACTTGGTTAGTAGGAGGAGCTGAGAATGAACCATAAGTTCCACCACAACCTTGAGAAAATGCAGCGGGTCGGGGGAATTGAAATTACCCCGAAAAGAATTGGAACCACGACCTGCAGAAAACGAATTGCCACCACGATTGACTATAGGGGCAGAGTTGGTAAAACTGTTGCGCTTGCGAGAGGAAGAACCTACGTGACTCTTAGAAAAGAAGGAACCACCACGACCGCATCCCTGATAAGAAGTGTATGATTAGGAGGCAAATAAAGCAATAGAGGTGCCATCAGAAGGAAGGGAAGAATGATAATCTTCCATTCAGGTCTCTGTTAGGTTCATTTTTACACATGATTTATCATGTTATTCACCCAATATTTTAAGTTAGTTCTTGACATTTTATAGCATTTTACTTCCTTTTTATGTTTTCATGGATTTTACCTTGGTTAGAATGAAAGTGAGCTAAGAATGCATTATTGGTTATAAATTAGGTTTCTGCTCATTTTCGTAGGTTACCTTTTTGGCCTTGGATCGGCATGCTCCGATGCCTGGATGAGGTGAAGATTTTCATGAAACTTGTTCCAATGGATGTTGACTACAACATATCTGAATTGAGCTCCATTGAGCAAGTATAACCCAGCCAACCAATCCAACAATTGATACTAGCTCTGGAAATCTGTTTGTGCTAGCTCCATTGAATCATTAGACATTTTTCAAAGAATATAGTAGATATTGGAGCTGGAGAGCTGGAGAAGGAAGACAAGGAGCAGCCAAGCAAGAAGGAGAAGAACATTTTCCACCATTGAAGACCTTGAGCTTCCATCACTTTCACAAAATTTGTAAACTCTTTCTAGTTATATTTTGAATTTGTGTTTGAAATAAGTACGAGGAACTAAACTCCATAGCTAGGGCTTAGGTTGAAGCCCTAAACATGATTACTATATTATTTTGATGCTTGAGTTTATGAATTCTAGATGTTGTTGATGAATTCCAATTCACTAAAATAATATGTCCTTCATGTATGTATTTCTTTGATTGATCACCTTTCAAAGCATGCTTCTTGAGATTGTTGGGATTATATGTACCCTCATGTTTTCCTAAGTAACAAATGGATGAAGTAAGAATCATCCATGTGAATTGGTTTCTTGAATGCCTAATGTAAACATCATACAATTAGAGTTCTTGTGATGTTTATATTCTCTTTGAACTTAATGGGTTTTCCATGTAATTAAATCGAAGTACTAAGCACACCTACATTGATTATAGGGAAGGCACAAGTATTGTAGCACTAGCCCTGCACTCTACTTATATTAGAGAGAATCAATATGTCTTCAGCCACTAGACCCGGTCTTGATTGCGAACATCTTCATCAACACATTTAGAGTTCATTTCTTGAGTGTCCATGAACATGGGTAGGATTGTTTAGGGTGGATTCCAAAAACCCTAGTGTTTGTCACATTTTAAGTCACACTTTGATATTCATCATTGTCAATCTTGTTAAAATAAGAGTTTGGTTACATTCTTCCTTTTTCTGTGCTAAATCCAACCATATAAAGAACGTGAAATTTGGATAAACGGTTGGAAAGTTATAGGTCAAAAACTAGACAGAGGTTGAAGCTAAAAACAAAGCACACACTCTGCTTCAAAACAATCGGTCATCACTGTTCATGCAACTGGTCGCCTTCCATTTTGGTTTTCAGGTCACAATCTGTTTCAAAACGATCGGTCATCACTATTCATGAGACCGATCGTGCACTGTTTGAAGGAAACATGCATCTAATGCTTAGGAAATAAACTTTAGCCACAACCTATACAACAAAAACATTCTAAATGGCGGATTCATTTTTTTTATACAAGTTGAGCTAAACCTTTTTCATTTTAAACCAAGTACCTTAGCCTAGTCTCTTTGAACATAAATAGAAAAAGGAAAAAGGTAATAGATCTTTAACTTAAGGCTGAACACCTTTGTTGGAAAGGCATTTTCTTTCTTTTGATTTTGACTTCTTCACCTTAAGGCTCCAAGATTGGAGTCCTCTATATCACCACACCAAATGCTCCTAGAGATGAAGATAAGGCAATCAAGAAGTATGGATGCTAGTCTACTTCTTGATTGGACCAATTTTTGGTTTATGGAAGATGAGATACAAAGATGATCACTCATCAACTAGAATAGGAAACCAAAAACTCTAGCTAGGTTTTCTCCAACACTTAGCTTATAGAGGACAGCACAAAAAGGCAACGGGTGGGTATTTGGGGCTCCATTTGGTCCATGGGTCATGTCATCTTATGCCACTTATCCCTTAGGCCCAATAGCCATTTGGGCTATTTTGTCCATTTCCTTTTAAATCATATTTAAAAGCCCAATCCAATATTTCTATATGTCAATATTAATTCCATAATTAATCTTTTAATTATAATTTAACTATTAAATTATAATTATAGTCTTACTTAATTGATCTGGTCAAACTATTTGACTTTGGTCAATTGCTCCGGTCAACATGTTGACTTTTGATCATTGACTTTGACATTTGATTATCAACCATTGACTTGTGTCTCCTCATTTGTACCTCTAATCACATTCTTTGGGTGTGCAGATCTGTAGGTTCCTTCTATCAAGGTAGTGGGTTAACTCAACTCCTCAAAGATGATATACGAATTAAATTCCACAATTTAATTCTTCCTATTAATAAAGATTAATTGAAACCTTTTAGGACATCCACAAACCATGGTTCTCGCCTAGCAGCAAGTCACGGTTATTCGAGCTAAATGAGACATTGTGAAAGAACCTATTCAAATTGGAATGACCGTGCAATTGAATCCTTCTTTTATGTCAATACTCCTTATTCACATTATTAGATCATGCAATCCGATTGTTAATATCCTAATGTGAATCATTCCTTTTATATGATTATCCTGGTAAGATTTGAAGACTTCTTCTTTCAAGTCTCATCCACTACTCTACGCAAAGATTTGACCAATCATATCTTGAAGTATTCTCTCTCCTTTGCTGAGAGTAGAGATTCATTGTTGTACATTCATTTGCTTCCATGACTCTATTGAGAATCCTGATAAGCACCTCTAAGCTATGCCTAATTCAGCATGACTGTATAGTGCCCTCAAAGATTAACAACATAGCCACAAAACATCTATGATGCCTCAGGTCTAAGGATTAGTTTGCAACATTGCAACTTATGAGTTCCAACTTGACATGTGAGCAAAGACTTCCATGCTGTTACTCATGTGTTGGATCGTGTTCAATGTACTTATTCTTCTACAAGCACCTACACACATATAGATGTGTCTACACACTTAATTACTTGAGACCTTGTCATTCCCTACATATAGGGACGATACTGTGTGTACTGGTCTTTGCGGAATATTGACGTCCAATCAATATTCCTATGACCAGAAACATATTCAGGATTTAGGGATGATGAGAAATCTTCATGTATGCAATCTCATTTCATAGCTCTCATATCCACTTGTGTATTCCTTGGACTATGGTTGTTCTATATATTGAAAGATAATATAGGATGATTTAATGTATAAAACAACTTTTTTTGCCCATAGATAACATAATATGTCTTTATCAAAGATGTCCTTAACTCTAACTATTACATAATTAGTTGGCTTCAAGGGCATATTTCTAACACTGTTCACCAGGTGATAAACAGGTGATAATAGGTGATACAGTGGTAATAGAAACGTGATCAAAGGGTGATAGAAATTTTGTGTTTATCTTTGGTTTCTTGTTTTGTTTCATTTCTTTTACTTTTCTTTATTCACTCTTAGCTTCCAATTTGCAATTTACCTGTCTGTTGTGTTAAATAAGTGTTCTTTATGTACTCAAACTAGAACTTTTAGTAAGTCGACAGTTCCTCATGAGATCAACCCCGTACTTGCAAATCTATACCCCAATAGATCCGTGCACTTGGGGGTATTTTTAATTGAATGCGTAGCACATTAATTTGTGCCAATTATTAATACAACAGTCTCCGCATTAAGTAATAAAGTTGTTACATTATCAAGTGTCACAGCTTTTTCCCGACTTAAAATTGAATTGACAGTGCTTTCAAATGCGCAACACCAACACCATTAAGTATAAGGTCGATGAAGTCTTCATCATCAACTGGCTTGCCTGTGAGGACAAGTTTATCAGCGATGTTACGCATCTTATCAATATAGGCGGTAATGGATAAATTACCCCTCTGTGTTGTTTGTAACTGATGCTTCAATTGGAGCACTCGAGATCGAGACTGAGAAGAATACCGGCTTTCCAAAGACTGCCACGCCTCTTAAGAGGTTGCACACCTTGTAACGGTGGCCAAAACAGTGGGACTAAGGAAACTATCCAACTTAGAAGTTGCTGATCTTGCTTCTGCCATATAATATAATCAGCTGATATGGTTGTACCATCATCTTGAAGTTTTCTTGGGCAGAGCTTTGTTCCATTGACATAGCCCATAAGTTCATTGTTGCGCAAAACGGGAAGAAATTGAGCCAGCCAAAGTGTGTAATTGTCGCATTCATGCTTAATAGACACAAGGCAAGAGACGTTGGAAAGGGAAGATGCAGGTTGGGAGGCCATTGGAGAATTTCAAAGAATTTTTCTTGGGAGTAGATTGGAGAATTTCAAAGACCCGTTTCACCCGTTAAGGAAATAAACTTTTTTTAAAAAATAAAATAAAATAACTATTTGAACAAATTTTAAATGCAAACAGTACATGCCTTGGAAGACAACTTCATCAAAGGTTGGGTTTCTTTCTATTTTCTTCTTCTTTTTTGACGCAATGTGTTGATTTTATTTTTTCACTCCTCTTCTCTCATTTCAATTTCTTACTGTTATAGATACACAACACAAGACAACACATCGTTTTTGTTGGCGAGTCCTATTCTATTTGGGTTTTATTTATTTTTCCTTTGTGTAGATATTATGTAATTAGAATTCCACTTATTTCCTAATTAAACCCTACTAGGGTTTGTAACCTGTATTATAAATACCTCCTTTCGGAGAATGAAATAGATCTGAAAATATTCTACCATATTGTTTGACTTGGTATCAGAGCCTAGTTTCTGGTGACCTGTGTGTGTTGTGCCCACCCGTGTTCTACTCTGTGCCCTAATTTCTTTTTAGGGTTCTTGTGCCGTGTTCTACTCTGTGCCCTAATTTCTTTTTAGGGTTCTTGTGCCGTGTTCTACTCTGTGCCCTAATTTCTTTTTAGGGTTCTTGTGCCGTGTTCTACTCTGTGCCCTAATTTCTTTTTAGGGTTCTTGTGCCGTGTTCTACTCTGTGCCCTAATTGGGTGATGATTCCATAGTTGTG
>NW_018922419.1:7989-23788 GCF_002207925.1 Prunus avium | reverse complement strand
CACAGGAGAGCAAATAAAACTGCAGAAGTATTTGTCTCAGGAATTTGAGATGAAGGATTTAGGTGATCTGAAGTATTTTCTTGGAATTGAAGTAGCCAGATCCACAACTGGTATATGTCTGTCTCAAAGAAAGTATGTATTAAATCTACTCACTGAAACAGGAATGCTTGGATGCAAACCTGCTGATACACCCATCGAGATGAATCACAAGTTATGTGAAGACATGAACTGGGTGTCTACCAATAAGGAACAATACCAACGCCTTATTGAAAGATTAATTTATTTGGCACACACAAAACCAGATATTGCTTAAGTTGTAAGTATGGTTAGTCAATTTATACATTCTCCCAATATTTCTCATAAGAAGTTGATCGGATCTTAAGATACTTAAAGTCAGCACCTGGGAAAGGATTAATGTTCTCAAAAAATAGAGATCTCGAAGTTGTGGGATATACAAATGCTGATTGGGCTGGCTCTATTACTGATAGACGCTCTACTTCGGGTTACTTCACGTTTGTGGGAGGTAACCTAGTCACTTGGTGGAGTAAGAAACAAAATGTAGTTTCTCGGTCTAGTGCTGAAGCAGAGTATCGAGGAATGGCTCACGGAGTTTGTGAATTACTATGGATCAGAAGATTGTTGACTGAATTGGGTTTCAAGCCAGATTAAGATTTCGCAGCCAGAAGATTACAGCATGCCAAGTGTCAATAAAATATGAATGAATGATGGAAGATGAAGTCCAAAGAAGTTTGATAGTACATATGATGATGAAGATTAGATTGAAACGATTGATTTTATATTGTGGACATTAATTATCTTTTATTTTTATTTTTTTATAATAATTTCTTCTCCCTAGAAGTTTAGACACACAAGTCTTCTTTTTCAAATAGGCTAATATACCGTTTAAGGTTACCTCTCCCAATCTCTCTGCATAAAAAATAAATATAAAGTATGATAAGTCTCGTGTAGCGCCCGTAATTGGAAAAAGGCATCTTACATTTGCGGATGTGTGTACAAAGAGACTAGTGTACCTAGAATAAATTGTATTTGGAAACTTAATAATGGTATACATTTACTCTTATCTTTATTAAATTGTCTATTATTTCACAACGTTCGTATAGCATGCATATATGATTTGTCTGACATATCATTCACTCACTTTCTCTAATGACCCCATAGTTATGATTAATGAATGTAACTAGCATGCATAACATGTCATATTTATAAATTAAGTGAATTGTATATGACAATGTACTTTTTAACGAACTCTTATCCACAACAAACGTGCAATATGAACCAATATAATACGCGTGCAAGTTGCTAATCAGATCAGTCCACTAATAAACTGTACAAATGAAGAATAGTCACAAAACCAATCATTTACTGGTTATTTATTGCTCTCTCTCTCTCTCTCTCTCTCTCTCATAGTGAAGAAAAACAGCAGCCTTGGTAACTTTTTTTGGGTACAAAGCAGCTTTGGTAACTTGATGTTTGTTTCAGTAAAAGAGGCATTGTAACTTTCTTTTAACATTCAAAACCAATCATCTGCTTGTTATTGTTCCCTTTCTCTCTCTCTCTAAGACTAAAAGAGTAAGGAAAAGAAGCAGCTTTGGTAGCTATTTTTGGGTAGAAACTAGAAAGCAAGCATCTTTTGGCAACCTGATTGCAATTTGCCAAAATCACTGGTGGATGATGGTAAATGCTCTTTTTGTTTAAAGCCAAACAGTCTTGTGCAGTTGACTACGGTATGATTTATCAAAATATCTTAATTATAAAAAATGAAGAAAAAAAATTGTTTTCAAGAATTCAACCAAACAAGTTTTCAAATTTTAAAGATTCAAAAACAGTTTTTAAGTTGCATACCAAATAACTTTTTGAATCTTAAAAAATGAATTTGAGAACTCCTTGTTTTTAAGAAAAATAACAATTTTTGAGTTCCCTTCTCGGATAAGATACCAAACAGGTCCTGAAAGACCCATCCATCCACCATTCCAGCTACCGAAGTCAGAGAAAGGTCATTGAAGGACCCATCCATGATCCATCCACCATTCCAACTACCGAAGTCAGAGAAAGGCACTGACCAACACAACAAAGTTGTTCAAAACAACACTGTTCTGAGATGGTGCGGCTTCCTATGAATGAAGGAGCAGGGATTGACGACGAAGAGGGAAACAGGTCGGTGAAGATGGAATAACGGCTACCGCCCGTAATTGGAAAAAGGCATCTTACATTTGCGGATGTGTGTACAAAGAGACTAGTGTACCTAGAATAAATTGTATTTGGAAACTTAATAATGGTATACATTTACTCTTATCTTTATTAAATTGTCTATTATTTCACAACGTTCGTATAGCATGCATATATGATTTGTCTGACATATCATTCACTCACTTTCTCTAATGACCCCATAATTATGATTAATGAATGTAACTAGCATGCATAACATGTCATATTTATAAATTAAGTGAATTGAATATGACAATGTACTTTTTAACGAACTCTTATCCACAACAAACGTGCAATATGAACCAATATAATACGCATGCAAGTTGCTAATCAGATCAGTCCACTAATAAACTGTACAAATGAAGAATAGTCAAAAAAATTTGGTAGGGTTAACTGACGTACAAACATATTAATGAATTATGTCACAAATTAACATTTATCCACGTTCGCATGATCGGGCCGATTGACAGCGCAATTGTAATCTATCAATCGGAGTGTGGGCAGTGAGAAAATCATGAGTACGATTGCCGCCTAGGGCAACATACTCACAAGAGGTAGGACCCTTGCATTTGGTAGGACCCTTGTGAGTTTCTTACCTCCTATCCTGCAATAACTCTACCCAAGGCTTTTTTGTGGGATCTACATAAGTTCAGTGTTGACAATTGCCTACCCACGCTCCGACGACTTTCCTTACATTCCTCCTAATATAGCATATAGAGTGATGTATATATATTATCTACTAGCAATAAATAAATTCTGAAAATGTTGAAAAACCAAGCCATGACAACAAGTCCGATATTTTAAGGAAATTAAACTCATTTGTTTGGGCAAGCAATTAAACAACACATATCGATGTTGCACATGTTTGGACTTACAATATCATTATTATCATGATTCATGAGTTGGTGGTATGGAGGCAGTTTTCTTTTTTCGGGTCAATGACGTATATGTTATAGACACATTAGATGAGCATATTCATAATCTCAAGAAGAATAATTTTCAAACAACCGGAATGTCATTGTGACGGTATTTCAAATCAATCAAGTACTATCTTGGTGAAAAGTTAAATCAAATAACAATACGTAAGTAACTTTGTGATGGTATCTCAGTGTAGTAGGTAGGTTTCTATCCAAGAAAAGCCACTACCTTGGACTGTGAAGGCTCGGAAAATGCACAAGCTGCTTTTTACAGAGACACATGTTAAAACTAGGTTTCCTTTTTCTAGAATCCATAGTGATGTATGGGGTCCTTCCCATTTCAAGTCTCTAGATGGCTATCCGATAGGTTTTTAACATTATTCCTATTTTGTAACTCACGATAAAAGGGAACAACAAAGGTAGTCCAACTGCATTGTGCAGTCATCAATTAAGATTTCGCAGCCAGAAGATTACAGCATGCCAAGTGTCAATAAAATATGAATGAATGATGGAAGATGAAGTCCAAAGAAGTTTGATAGTACATATGATGATGAAGATTAGATTGAAACGATTGATTTTATATTGTGGACATTAATTATCTTTTATTTTTATTTTTTTATAATAATTTCTTCTCCCTAGAAGTTTAGACACACAAGTCTTCTTTTTCAAATAGGCTAATATACCGTTTAAGGTTACCTCTCCCAATCTCTCTGCATAAAAAATAAATATAAAGTATGATAAGTCTCGTGTAGCGCCCGTAATTGGAAAAAGGCATCTTACATTTGCGGATGTGTGTACAAAGAGACTAGTGTACCTAGAATAAATTGTATTTGGAAACTTAATAATGGTATACATTTACTCTTATCTTTATTAAATTGTCTATTATTTCACAACGTTCGTATAGCATGCATATATGATTTGTCTGACATATCATTCACTCACTTTCTCTAATGACCCCATAATTATGATTAATGAATGTAACTAGCATGCATAACATGTCATATTTATAAATTAAGTGAATTGAATATGACAATGTACTTTTTAACGAACTCTTATCCACAACAAACGTGCAATATGAACCAATATAATACGCATGCAAGTTGCTAATCAGATCAGTCCACTAATAAACTGTACAAATGAAGAATAGTCAAAAAAAATTTGGTAGGGTTAACTGACGTACAAACATATTAATGAATTATGTCACAAATTAACATTTATCCACGTTCGCATGATCGGGCCGATTGACAGCGCAATTGTAATCTATCAATCGGAGTGTGGGCAGTGAGAAAATCATGAGTACGATTGCCGCCTAGGGCAACATACTCACAAGAGGTAGGACCCTTGTGAGTTTCTTACCTCCTATCCTGCAATAACTCTACCCAAGGCTTTTTTGTGGGATCTACATAAGTTCAGTGTTGACAATTGCCTACCCACGCTCCGACGACTTTCCTTACATTCCTCCTAATATAGCATATAGAGTGATGTATATATATTATCTACTAGCAATAAATAAATTCTGAAAATGTTGAAAAACCAAGCCATGACAACAAGTCCGATATTTTAAGGAAATTAAACTCATTTGTTTGGGCAAGCAATTAAACAACACATATCGATGTCGCACATGTTTGGACTTACAATATCATTATTATCATGATTCATGAGTTGGTGGTATGGAGGCAGTTTTCTTTTTTCGGGTCAATGACGTATATGTTATAGACACATTAGATGAGCATATTCATAATCTCAAGAAGAATAATTTTCAAACAACCGGAATGTCATTGTGACGGTATTTCAAATCAATCAAGTACTATCTTGGTGAAAAGTTAAATCAAATAACAATACGTAAGTAACTTTGTGATGGTATCTCAGTGTAGTAGGTAGGTTTCTATCCAAGAAAAGCCACTACCTTGGACTGTGAAGGCTCGGAAAATGCACAAGCTGCTTTTTACAGAGACACATGTTAAAACTAGGATTCCTTTTTCTAGAATCCATAGTGATGTATGGGGTCCTTCCCATTTCAAGTCTCTAGATGGCTATAGGTACTTTGTATCATTTATGGATGAATGTACCAGTTACTTGTGGTTTTTTCCACTATTCAATAAATCAGAAGTTTTCTCTAAGTTTCATCATTTCACTGCATATGTTCAGAATCAGTTTCAGTCTACTATTCAGTGTTTACAAAGTGATGGGGATGGCGAATATATTAGCCAATTGTTTTCTAAGTTTCTTTCATCAAAAGGTATTCTACATCAAGTGTCCTGCCCATACACACCCCAACAAAAGGAATGGCAGAAAGAAAGAATAGGCATGTTATCGAAACTGCTATTACTCTTTTGACTGAAGCATCATTACCAGGGAAGTTTTAGTTTCATGCTATTGCTCATGCTGCTTATTTGATAAATAGAATGCCTAGTTCTGCTCTGGATAATCAAGCTCCTTATTTTCGATTGTTTGGTACATACCCTAATCTTCACTCCTTGAGAATTTTTGGTACAAATGTATATCCATATCGCCGCCATTACAATGCGCACAAGTTACAACCTAGAACTACTTAGTGTGTGTTTCTAGGATATGCAGCAGGATATAAAGGGGTTATAGGCTACAATTGTGCTACTGGAAAATGTGTGATCTCTAAGCATGTAATTCATGATTAGTCTGTTTATGATTTTGTGTCTTCTGCTACTCCAAAGCAGTCTTCTATTTCATCTTATGTTGTGAACACATCTCCTATTATAATTTCTCTACCATCTCAATCTCATCAAGATTCACAACCTGCAATTAATGCTTTATCTGAGGATGAAGTCTCCTTAAGCTCTAGCTCCGTTCCAGTTTAATCTATTCCTAGAAATGTTTCTATGTCAACTGCGTCATCTTCATTATAGTCTGAGAATTATCAGGTAGTGTTAAAGAGACTAGTGTACCTAGAATAAATTGTATTTGGAAACTTAATAATGGTATACATTTACTCTTATCTTTATTAAATTGTCTATTATTTCACAACGTTCGTATAGCATGCATATATGATTTGTCTGACATATCATTCACTCACTTTCTCTAATGACCCCATAATTATGATTAATGAATGTAACTAGCATGCATAACATGTCATATTTATAAATTAAGTGAATTGAATATGACAATGTACTTTTTAACGAACTCTTATCCACAACAAACGTGCAATATGAACCAATATAATACGCATGCAAGTTGCTAATCAGATCAGTCCACTAATAAACTGTACAAATGAAGAATAGTCTGTGTGTTTCTAGGATATGCAGCAGGATATAAAGGGGTTATAGGCTACAATTGTGCTACTGGAAAATGTGTGATCTCTAAGCATGTAATTCATGATTAGTCTGTTTATGATTTTGTGTCTTCTGCTACTCCAAAGCAGTCTTCTATTTCATCTTATGTTGTGAACACATCTCCTATTATAATTTCTCTACCATCTCAATCTCATCAAGATTCACAACCTGCAATTAATGCTTTATCTGAGGATGAAGTCTCCTTAAGCTCTAGCTCCGTTCCAGTTTAATCTATTCCTAGAAATGTTTCTATGTCAACTGCGTCATCTTCATTATAGTCTGAGAATTATCAGGTAGTGTTTAGAGATCAACAGTTACAGGTGATAGTACCTTATGAAGCCTCTTCTTCTCTTACTCCTTCTCCTAATTCAGAACCAGTTAACACTCATGCTATGCAAACTAGATCCAAGTCTAATATTGTTAAACCAAAACAGTTTCAAGATTATCAAAGTTATTTCACCTGTTTAACTGCCATTGTTGAGCTAGATGAACCTTGTAGTTATAAAGTGGCTTCTTACTCAGCTGAATGGAGGAAAGCTATGCATGAAGAAATAGATGCCCTTCAATTACAAGGTACTTGGAGTTTGGTGCCTAATCCAGGCAAAAAAAATATTATTGCCAGTAAATTGCTATATAAAATAAAGAAGAATTCAAATGGCTCTGTTGCAAGATATAAAGCAAGGCTAGTTGTTCAAGGATTTAGTCAACAACCAGGATTAGATTTTGGAGAAACGTTTAACCCTGTAGTGAGGCATACCACAGTTCGGTTGATTTTAAGTCTTGCTGCTATGAATCACTGGTCGTTAAGGCAACTAGATGTGAATAATGCATTTCTCCATGGAGATTTAGAGGAGGAGGTGTTTATGCGCCAACCACATGGTTATGAAGATCCTGCTTATCCAGAATATGTGTGTAAGCTCAAGAAATCCTTGTATGGTCTGAAGCAAGCTCCAAGAGCTTGGAATGCTAAATTCACACTAAATTCACAGGATATTTACTTGGCTCTGATACCATGTTAACCAACATATTCAGAGAAGTATGAGGAAGAGACCTAAAGAAGAAGGAAAGAGAAATAGAGAGAAATTGCAATCCTGATTTCTATATTTTTTAATATGTTTTAAGCTACAACACTATTACACTTTATACTTGTTAAGTAAGGCTTAACCATCTAACCAATATAGTTGTCTAACTAACTCACATACACTACTAACAACTCACGTGCCTTGCACACCTAACTTACTAACTGTTTACAATGATATCAATAGTTAACAAACAAGTCCGAAATTTCAAGGAAATTAAACTCATTTGTTTGGGCAAGCAATTAATCAACACATATCGATGTTGCACATGTTTGGACTTACAATATCATGAGTTTGTGGTATGGAGGCAGTTTTCTTTTTTCGGGTCAATGACATACATGATATAGACACATATTAGATGAGCATATTCATAATCTCAAGAAGAATAATTTTCAAACAACTGGAATGTCATTGTGACCATATTTCAAATCAATCAAGTACTATCTTGGTGAAAAGTTAAATCAAATAACAATAAGTAAGTAACTTTGTGATGGTATCTCAGTGTAGTAGGTAGGTTTTTCTCACCTGTTCTTAAGCTGGTAGAAGAGTTCTACTTATTTCGGTGGTGATTTTAATTTCATGTCTTTTTTTGGGCAATGCATGAATAGTTCTCGACCAATATTTTTGTTGGACTTCCAACATGCAAACTTTATGGGTTTTGGAGTAAGCAGGAAGCCAAAATTTAATTCGGTTATGCATTAACACTTTCTTTTGCTTGCTTGCTTTGAAATTTAGGCCCATAGAGGGAGTTGCTATATTTGGCATATTTCTCTCAATTATAATCAAATCAAACCACATGAAATGAGTAGATTGAGCAAAGCTGTAAAGGTATTGAATACAATGTCAGAACAACAAATATATTTTCTCTTCCGAAAGCATGGGCATGCAATATACCCTGGAGGGTAACTGTTTCGTCATAAAACCAAATTGTGAAGGAAGATGACATGATTTGTTTGTATTCATGGGAAGAAGTTTTCTTGACCAAAAACTCTGTTATTTATTGTATATTTGGGCTGTTGAGGTCTATTTGGGCTATGTATCTTTAATTTGAGAACATAGAAGAATTCTAAGCCTTACATAAAAATATATTGAGCCTGTTTATTCATAATTAATTAGTTTTGAGTTGGCAGCTCTAATTCTAACATGATATTGGAGCAAGTGATTTATCCAGCACTAAGCTTAATATGTAGTTGCACATTGATGATTAACATGCTAGGTTCGTTGAATGCGCGCGATGTGGGAATTGGTTGCAGATGGTCAACCAAGTTTTTTTTTATTAAAAAAATTCAGAAATGGAATATTCGATTGAAATGGGTAATGAAAGTATTCAAACAAAGTACCTAAAGTTACAATCGTTTGTTACACAGGACTGTTCTAACGGTATCACCACGTCAGATGGTTGTACAATCTTTTTACAGATGAATTTAACACCCTTTTTTATATTTAAAAATAAAATTAAAAGAATTAAAAACTTTGAAAATAAAAAATAAAATGCCCAGCAACAATCTGCCTCAATGTCAAAACCCCCACCCCTACTGCCTGCCATGGAATTGTATCAGATTCTACATAAACTTTGGAGGGTGTATTCAATTAAGGTTTTAAAAGAGTTTAATGGAGTTATTAAGTTTATAGAGTTCCATATATTTCAATTGATTTCTATAAACTCCACATAGAGTTTGACTGAATTCCTGAATTGATTTGAATGGTGTTTGTTAGAGTTTTATCATAGATTTTAAGAGAGTTTATTAGAGTTCTAAAATGTTTTTTTCTTTTTTTTTTTCTTTTTTTTTTTTTTTGGGTTGTTTATCGTTTTTCCAGATTTTCAAAATAGAAAAGTACCTTTACAAAAATAGAACTTCCAAACAATAACATCAAAGGAAAATTAAAAAAGAGCATCTATTTTTTCAAATGTGCAACCAAATATTATGTGTGCATGTTTATGAAAAATGTGCAAAAGTAAAAACATAAAAGTTAATTCATGACAAAAAAATGATAAGTAAACTATACAGTCCCGATCTCTTGGACTACAGGGGTTCAAGATATTTGTGGTCACTCACCGTTGGATGTAAATTCAACGGTTCACTCACTCTTGCACTTCTTTTAAGAAACTTTTTTGAACCATTGAATTTACATCCAACGGTGGGTGACCACAATCGGGACTGGTAAACTATAATTATAAATGTATAAAAATGAATAAGTATCTGCTTCATTGCTCATCTCTAACTCCCATCATTCATAGCATCTCTCCACACATATGAAGATATTCCAACCCTCCATTGGTTAGCATTGTGGCGTTGTTGTTCTTGGGTTTGAAAAACTTGGTCATAATTATTTCCTTCATTTTCTGGTACTGATGACGATATTGAATGCTCGTTGTCTCCTTCAATAGGAAATTCATCAGAACAACACTCCCGGTGCAGAAAATTGTGTCGTGTATGGAAATGAAGGGGCATACATTCAAGTTAATTAAATATATCTAACCAAGTCCAATTGGAAATGGAGGTGTCTTATTTCTTCCTTTTGTTTTGGCGTGGACTAGATATATATACATTGTAGATTGATAAAGAAGGCCATTATATATATTTGTTGACATCACACATATATATTGTACATAAACAAATACCAAATAACAACAACTAATAGATAAATAAAGAAGTATATATATGATATTATGTACGGAAAACGACGCCATGGAAAACAACGCTATGATTTGCTTACTGTATATATATGTAGTCCTGGAGCTAGTAAATATTTAATTAGTTACCTATATATCTGGCCATGGTTTGCCATTATATATATATATATATTGTACAGAAAATGACGCCATAGTTACCCACAACCAAAATAAAAAAAAGAAGAAATAATAATTGGGATGCTTCTATACATGTATATATGATGTACAACAACTATTCAAAGACTATCAACCATACTTGCAAGAAGAGGGATATCAAAGATCATACATATATGAAAGCATAGAAAAAAAAAAGAATTTTTTTACCTCCACTTGACAAACACACACGTTCTAGAAAGCGTAGAGCACGTTTTTTGGGTTGACATAAGATATGTCATGGCCTTTTCTATTTATACTTACTACTTTAAATTCTAAAGAAATCAGGCAACTCATTAATTCCTTCAAACATTGCGTCCCCAAGAGGAAGCCCCATGGGGTAAAGATGCTCTATTGCTTTGTGTATATTCTAATTTCTTGATGACTTAAAGTGTTGCACAGAATATGTGCAGAAGAAAACATTAAGAAACAATTTATGGAATGATTGGCAAAAGTTGCTTGGGAAGGGCCATGTAATTCAGAAATTAGATGCTTGTATTTTAGCCCAATATATGACCGGTATGAGAATGAAAAGGAGAAAAAGAGAAACAACTGAGTAAGGCATAAAACATTGTGTGCCTTTCCTATTAAAGTACTTGAGAATTGAGATCAAGTTATAATTCATAAATGGGAAATTTAGTGCACAATAGAAACTTGTTACATACATTCCAATGGGATCGATACGGAAGAAATTAATCAGGCTTAGGCAAACTACTAAACAAACAATGAAAAGCATAAACTTGCGTGAGCAAGCACTAGTGTCGTATTTAGGACTACTTTTTAAACAAAGAAGCACGGATACTTCAATTCCTTCAGGATTTCTCTGAGTCTTGTGAAGAATCAGAACTTGAGGAGGGGTATCCGATTCCATGGCGACTATTAGGGAACACAACGAAAACAGCACTGGCAACTGCACCGATGACAGCAGGCAACGCCTGCAGCAAAACCTTCTCACTGGACTGAAACCCTGGATAGAAGCAACTGACACTGTTGGCGTCCAAAAGTGATACAACTGCAAACACAATCAAGGAAAAGAAGGCATGCACGAAGTCCCCAAACCTAAGCTTATAAGCAGACAAGTCCACAGAGTTGGAATTTGTTGAGGGCCAAAGACCCTTAGTTGTTGCAACCCCATAGTGGGTTTTTCCATCACTGCCAGTGTAACTGTCAGTGAAGGAAGCAAAAAAGCAAGAGAAGCCGGAAATGGCGATGAGAATGGCGCTTAGGGATTTGTTGATGACGGCGCAGTGGCCATTGTTGGTCAAGACAGGGTTGAGGAACTGGAACAAGAAGACGGTGCCGGTCGGGAGGACCTTGATGAGGTTGCCTGCTCCTGTTAATGTTCTGTCTTTGACAGTTTTCTTGGAGGAAGAGCTAGTAGAATTCCCCATTTGGGAATTAATGTATTCTTGAGGGAGTTTAAAAGTGTTCTTTTGTGTTGTGTGTTGTGGTTCTTGTATAAAAAATATGTCTTGTATTTATAGAGAAAGTGAGGGAATTGGTTTGTTTATGTGATGGTACTCCAAACCTTAGACTAACATAACATATTATTGAATTTGCTGGTACTCCAAAGACCATCAAGAAGATAAGTACAAATATATGTTTTAATGAAGAGTGGGTAGAGAATCATAAATTGAGGATTTTTTTTATTTTTTTTAAATGATAAAGACGATATATTATATTTATAATTCATGCATAAAGACCATCAGCCACAATAACCAAATAATCACAAGGTTATTATAAAAAGTGTCAATAAATCATAAAAGAAAAGAAAATGTTAAATGAATTTTAAATGATGTGATGTTCACCTCATTTGCCACATAATGTGGTATACAAATGTAGTAAGAGTAACATTATTCGTTTAATAAACAATACATTATTTGATATTGTAATGTATGCATATGAGTTGTTGACGATAAATAAGCGTGTCAAACTATAATATTGCAATGTATACTATTAAGTAACGCTACCGCATAGGGCAACATCCTCACAAGAGGTGTGATCATTGAATTTGGTGGCGCCCGTCCCTCAAGACTTTTTCATGGACAGAACGATTGTGGGATCTCTACATAAATCTATTGTTGACAGTCATCTAACCTCCCTCAGACGACTTCCCTTAACATTCCTCCTGATATAGAATATAGTATATTATCTACTAACAATAAATAAAGGGAAGAAAAAAAAGTTGAACAACCATGCCATGGTCGTCTTAAACAAGGCCGATATTTCAACAAAATAAATTAAACTTTGTTTGTTTGTGCAAGGAATCAACATATATATATTATCTGTTTTTTACGGAATCAATATATTTTAGATGTTGCACGTGTATCATGCCGTGGCATGGAGATACATTTCTTTTTTGGGTTAATGCCGTACATGATATAGAGACTTATTAGATGAATGAGAGAATAATTTCTATGTAACGGGATATCACTGTGTGATCGTATTCTAATCTAATCAACCAATCATACACTGACATGTGATAAAGTTAATATAAATGATCATATGTGATTGACTAGAAGTACCGGCACATAAGTAAGTTTCTCTCCTTCTTGTGTTAGAGCTTTACTAATCTTGGTGATGATTTAATTTCATATATTTTTTCCTTTTTGGGCAGTGCATGAAGTAATGCTCGACCAATGTTGTTGTTGGACTTGCAAAATGCAAACTTATGGGTTTTGGAGTAAGCAGGAAGCCAAAATTAAATTCGGTTAAAATTACCAACTTTTTTGCTTGCATGGACTTTAGGCCCATAAGGGAGTTGCTAAATTGGGCATATTTCTCTCAATTATTATCAAGTGATGTTACTTAGACTAATCAGATGAGCTACTTAAGCTACTTAGACTAATTTGGGCCATGTGTATCCTTTGTTTTGAGAGCAGAGAATCTCATATCTAGAATTCTAAGCCTTACATAACAATATATTGAGCCCTTTTTATTGATGGTCAATTAATTTTGGGGGTTGCATGCTCTAATTCTAATATGACATTCATGTGATGAGCTTAATGCGTGGTTGCACATTGAAAATTCACATGTTAGGTCTGTTGATGCATGATGCGGGAGTTGGTTGCATGGGCTACAAGTCACCCAAGTTATAAAAATTGGCGGAAATGGAATATTTGACTTAAACCGGTAATGAAAGTAAACTACATGAGTAAAATCAACAAAATTCAAACCGCAATACCTAAAGTTACAATTCCCTCAAATCGCACGGACCATTTGTGACTCTTTGGCTTATATTGTAGATGAATTTGAAATAATAGAATTTTTATTTGACAAGTAGGTTTGTAAACATAGGCCCAACCTAAAAACCGTTGCCTAGGCTTTATGGCCCGATCCTAGCTTGCTCTAATTGTTGTCAGTTAGTTACTATTATTATCTTTCACCTTTATTTTTCAGATGATCTAGCTCTCGTGGCACCTTAGAGCACTTCCACCCATTTGCCATGGTAAAGGGTAAGGCAATGGTTGTTACTATTCACATGAATAGTTGCGGCCATTGCAAAAGGTTGTGGTGTTTTCACTCATTGCCATGGCAACCAATATTCACATGAAATATGAGGAAAGGAATTTGTATAGAGTTTTGGTGTGGGAAAGGAAGAATATGACTAAATATTTATTTTTGAAATTTTTTTTGAAAATTTTAGTATTTTTTTAGATTTTTTTTTGTTGCTGATGTCAGCAAACTCATGCTAGAGGTCAAGCTGGTTTGGCCTACAGGCTGGCCCGGTTGCGTTAGTCCCACAGCTTGCCCTGGCAAGCTTGACCTGCTGGAAGCACCTCCCTGGACTTGGGCCCTGTGATTTTATATTATATATTTAACCCCATTCTTAGTATATTTTGGTTAATATTTTGGAAGAATTTTGATACTTTGAATTATATTTCAAATATAGGACTTTTGACTTCCTCTGGAGCAAAACATAATCAAATGAACGAATTTTGGAGTAATTCTAGTTGGAGGACGTTCGTGAGTCACTTAGCTCGATCTTATCAAAATTTCAAATTTTTCTACCAAGTGGTTATTTTCTAGCAATAAAATAAAGGAGCAGTACGTGGTGCTAGAATAGTGACGTTTTGGGCTTTTATTGCGTTTTTGGAGCCCAAGATTACCTCAGATGGGTTCGTGGCCTTCTGTTCATAGCCTAGGTCCCTCTTTCGAATCCCAAAAGTGTTCATTTCCCCCTTGCATCTCTGGTGTGTTAGTTTTTTGTTTCTTTTTCTTTTATTTTATTTTATTATTTTTCTCGTTTTCTTTCCTAATTGATTTTCTTAGGATATTGAGGACAAGTTGTGATTTAAGTTTGAGGGTGGGAAAGTAAATTTTAGATTCTTAATTTTTTTAGTCTTGTTTAAAATTTTCGTTTTTAAGTTAATATCCATATATTATTTTAAACGTTAGAACAAATGGACATGGTGAAGATTAATCCCACAGTAGAGTCTTTTTTATTTATCGTTGCTTAGACACTAATTCATGAATTATACTTTGAAATTTGCACATCACACCAACATGGTTTGTAGGGAGTGAGATTGAAATACTTACTTTTTGTCTAAGTGTGTTTTAATTTTTGTTCTATATAAAATGAAGATAGTATGTGTTATAAAGTAATAATTGTCTCACCCGAGGCTTTGCCTATTAACCGGGCCAATCTTGCCTAATCAGCAGTGATTCTCGAGACAAACGGTAGAGTTTTGGCATGGGACATGGTGGTTAGTTGGTTTCGTAGCTCTTTTCAGCTCGAGTTAATAAGTCCTTAGGGGTGTTCTACACCTAGTGCCCTAGAGCCCTAGTGGTTTGGGAGACATTGACCTAAAGCTCGCTAAACGGGTTGAATTGAAAGCTTAAGGGAACCGACATTGCATGACCACTACCGTTACTAAAACAAAAACAAAAACAAAAAAAACAAAAAGGAGAATGATTCTATAAGTATGTGACGTATGAATAAAAGGGATGAGAGGTAAGGGTTTTAGTCAAGTCTCCTTAATTATGATGGTTCACTTTACACCGAAGGAAGTTTATGAATTCTTTTCTAATTGACTCTAAATGACTTAGACTCTATAGTGGGATTGGTTGGAACTTTTGAAAAGACGTTTTGGTTTTTAACATTTTCTATGGATTGCAACTTGAATGGAAATTTTATTTAACTAGGTTTTATTTAAAGTTTTTAGTTCGTTAGTTTTGTTTTTATTTTCTAGATTTGTTTTGCTTGAAGACAAGCAAAAAGCTAAGTTTGGGGGTATTTTGATGGGTATATTTTATATTATATATTTAACCCCATTCTTAGTATATTTTGGTTAATATTTTGGAAGAATTTTGATACTTTGAATTATATTTCCAATATAGGACTTTTGACTTCCTCTGGAGCCAAATATAATCAAATGGACGAATTTTGGAGTAATTCCAGTTGGAGGACGTTCGTGAGTCACTTAGCTTGATCGTATCAAAATT
>NW_018922418.1:44968-67596 GCF_002207925.1 Prunus avium | reverse complement strand
GTTGACGGTACTCGGCCTCAGTGCTTGATCGGGAAACACCTCGTTGCTTCTTAGAACTCCAAGCAATAAGATTAGTGCCCAAATAAATGCAATAACCACCTGTAGAGATGCGTGTATCAGGGTTGCCCGCATAATCAGCATCACAAAAAGCTTGAAACTTTAAAGGATCAGGGCGATAAAGAAGGCCATGAGTATAGGTGAGCTTTAAATAACAGAGTATGCGCTTGACAGCCACCAAATGAACAGTTGTAGGGCTATGGAGAAATTGACAAACTTGATTAACAGCAAAAGAGATGTCAGGACGAGTAATAGTGAGGTATTGAAGAGCACCAACAATACTTTGATATTGAGATGGATCACGTAACGGATCTCCATCAGTTTAACTCAAGCGGCGACCACTGATAACAGGAGTAGGCATGGGCTTGGAGTGAAGCATATCAGTGCGCTTCAGTAAATCCAAAGTATACTTGGATTGAGAAAGAAAGAGCCCATCTGCAGAACGCATTGCCTCAATGCCCAAAAAATAATTCAAAGGACCTAAGTCCTTCATTGAAAAAAGATGTGTACTGAAGAACACCAACAATATTACGGTACTCAATAGGATCAGAGAGAGGATCGCCATCAGAGAGGCTAAGACGACGGCCACCCACAGCCGAGGTAGGCATGGGTTTGGCTTTGTGCATGTTAACACGCTTGAGGAGATCCACAACATATTTGGTCTGAGTAAGAGATAGACTGGACGAAGTAAGAGCAAGTTCCATGCCCAAAAAATAATGAGCGGGCCCAAGATCCTTCATAGAAAATTGACGACCCAAATCAGAAATAAGTGTGGTGATGAGAGCGGGATTGGAGCCAGTGACAAGAATATCATCGACGTAAATCAACAAATAGATGCGAACAGAACCATGAATGTAGATGAAGAGGGAAGAATCAGACTTAGAGGCAATGAATCCCAACTGAGGAAAATGAGAAGAGAAACACTAAAATCAAGCACGAGGAGCCTGCTTGAGACCATAAATAGAGCGACATAAACAACAGACATGATCAAGATAGGCGGGATCCACAAACCCAACGGGCTGACGGATATAAAACTCTTCATCTAGGGAACCATGCAAAAGGGCATTTTGAACATCCAATTGACGAACGATCTAACCAAACTACACAGAGAGAACCAAGATAAGACGAATAGTAGAATGATATAACAACTGGACTAAAAGTTTCACCACAGTCTAAGCCCGACTATTGATGAAAACCATTGGCCACTAAGCGAGCCTTGAACCGCTCAATAGACCCATCAGAACGCCGTTTAATGCGAAAGACCCATTTGTTTGGAAGAATATTCATAGAGGGATAAGGGGGAACAAGAGCCCATGCCCCAGCCTTCTGAAGGGCATTGAACTCCTCACTCATGGCATGCCGCCATTCAGCCTGCTTGTTAGCCTGAGAAAAAGAACTCGGTTCAACAACATCAGTAGCATGAACATGTAAAATCAGTTTGGGATTTGGCTTACGAATGCTTGCCTTACTCCGAGTGGTCATTAAATGAGTATTTTGTGGTGGAGCAACTGGATATGTCGGTTGGGAAGGAGTAGGGACATGAGTGATAGCTGGAGGAGGAGAAGGAAACCGAAGAATGCTACAGGTTGAGTCTCTTTGATAGGTACGTAAGAGTGGAGGAGCAACAGTAGAATGAGTGGGCTCGACAGTGGGAGTGGTGGGGCATTGAGAATGTGTTGGACTCGTAGGAGGGCCTGGAAGGGACAAAGAGGCTGGAGCAGAGACGCTAGAAAGTGTAGGAGTGGTGCTGGAATCATGTGAAGGAGTGGTGCTGGAACCATGTGAAGAAGCTGTATTGGAAGCATGCGGAAGAGAGGTGTTGGCAGACAAGTTAGTGAAAGTGAGTGGAGAGGAATACACAGGAGACACTTGGGGAGTTGGAGCAGCAACTGAAACATGGAAAGGAAAATGGGACTCTTCAAAAATTACATGGCGAGATAAATAAACACAACCTGTGGTTCTATCCAGACAACGATAACCTTTATAATTTAAGGAATAACCAAGAAAAACACATTGTTTAAACCGAAAATTAAGTTTATTATTATTATAGGGACGAAGGTATGGGTAACAAGCGGATCCAAAAATACGAAGAGAAGCATAGGATGGAGGATAATGGAATAACTTTTCAAAGGGGGAAATAAAACCAAGAACTTTTGTCGGTAAACGATTAATTAAATATAAAGCAGTGTTAAGCGCATCCACCCAATAAGTAGTAGGCATAGAAGCATGAGAAAGAAGGGTAAGAGTAGTATCAATGAGATGACGATTTTTACGCTAGGCCAATCCATTTTGTTCGAGATGGTGAGGACAAGAACGACGATGATGGATGCCGTGGTGCTCTAAAAAAGTGGTTAAAGTCTGATTGACAAATTCACCCCCACCATCAGTTTGAAGAACTTTGATAGAAGCTGAAAATTGGTTAGAAACATAGGCATGAAACTTAATAAAGAGGAGAGAAACTTCATGTTTATTTTTCATAGGAAACAACCAGGTATATAGAGTAAATTCATCTACAAAAAGCACATAATATTTAAATCCTTGAAGAGATAAAGTAGAAGAAGACCAAACATCCGAATGTATATCAAAAGGAAATGTAGTCCTTGACTGAGACAAAGAAAAAGGTAATTTGGTGGCCTTGCCTAAAGGACATGATGGACAAAAAGTGAAATGCTTAGAACCAGACATAGGTAGACGCCTAGAAAGAGAATAAAAAACAGCTGGAGAAGGATGAATGAGACGAGAGTGCCAGACATCAGCGTCGCTCTTAACACCAAGAAAAGCGAACGGACGAGACAAAAAGGAAGAGGAAGCAGACGGTGAGAACTGGATAGGATAGAGACCCCGGCTACTCGATCCTTGGAAAAGCGTCTTCCCCGATTTGAGATCCTTAACACAAAAGAAATTGGGAAAGATGAGAAAATAACAATCATTATCCTTGGAAAACTGGTGAGCAGACAAAATATTAGTTGAAGCAAAGGGAGAAAAAAGAATATTATTAAGAGAAAAAGGATGAGAGGAATGAGTGACGGAAGAGGAACCAATTTTGTTAACCGACAAACCTGTACCAGCAACAACACCACCAACATGAGAACCATGATAATCACGGGCATCATTCAAGTTACCAGCATCAGGAGAAATGTGGGCATTTGCCCCGGTTTCCAAAAGCCAAGTGCGGGAAGCAGCAGGAGAGTATGAATGGGCAGCCATGGCAGAAAGTTGGGGAGATGGAATACGCCCTTCATAAGCAAGATTCATACGGTTATAACAATCTAAGGCAGTGTGACCAGGACGATTACAAATCTGACAGTTGACACGCCCAAAAACAACGGAGTTGCCGGAAGGCTGTGAGCTGCAGGAAGTTTGCGATGGAGAAGAAAACTGACGATTGTTGGAATGGGGAAAATTTCGGTTATGCCCATTATATCCACCGGTCGAAGAGGATGTAGACTGAGGACTAGGAAAACGACCACCACTGCGGCTGAAGGAGGAGCCACCACGAAAACCACCATTACGACCACCACGATAACCATCGCCACGGCCACTGCCCCGACCAGCAACTAAAGCAGTGGGTGTGACTTCATTTAAGTTAAGACCTTGGGATTGAAAACGACGTTCAGCCGTCAAAAGTAAAGCCTCTAAACCTTCATAAGTGATTGGGGAATCCCTGGCTTGAGCGGAACTGACAGTAGTTTCATAGAGAGGACCAACGTTGTTCATAATTATAGAGACAAGTTCTTGATCATTAACGAAGTGGCCAGCAAGAGCAAGAGAATAAGAAATACCATTAATCTGGTCCAAGAATTCAGAAATTGAGAAATCACCGCGAGTAGTGCGGAGAAGCTCGCCACGAAGGTGAATAATGCGATGCAGAGTTTGAGAAGCAAATCGTTTCTCAAGGGAAAGCCAAGTGTCACTAGAAGTAGTATAGCGTGCAATCGTTTCTCAGCTTATCGTGACACCTGGCGAATCCAGTCATCATAGGTTGGATTGACTTTTTCTGTGTTGTCTTTATCTTTGACAACAGAAGGAGGGCATGTGGTTGTCCCTTTGACAAAGCCCATAAGACCACGACTCTTTAGAAGAGGAGTAATTTGAGCCAACTAGAGAGGATAGTTGGTGCGATCCAGTTTGAGAGTCAGAACAGAGGCAACGGAAGAAAAGTTGGAAGAAAGGGCATATTCAGAGGAGGTAGAGGAAGCCATTATGATTGGACTGTTTACTGAATAGGAGAAAGATGCAAAGAAAAGGAAAAAAAATATTTAAGAGATCGTTTTCTGCTCTGATACCATGAAAGATTTACAGAGAGGAAAAGATAATTCTTTCATTGATTTAGGGACTATATATTTACAAGAGAGAGAGCAGCCAATATGGCTTACAGCACAGCATGTGAACATAGTTATAGGAAACAATAAAGGCCTTGGAGTTACAAAACAATTACGGGAAATCAGGAGAGAGAAAAGACATTGGAATTACAAAAAGAAAACATGTATACAGTAATCAAGGGTTGATTTCCTGATTTACAGGTAATAGTGTAGATTCTCCTCTATCATTAGAAACTTACTTCTCGAAAATCAAACAGTAACCAGCCCACAAACAAACACCACAAAGAAATCTTCCTCTTCCATTTCATGTTTTGAAGGCTTGTGGTCCAAGATGGCTGAGGCTCGTACGGATGATTTGGTAATAAGGTTGGAGGAATCGCTGGAAATATTGAATCTAGAGAGTGGGCCGAAACTGGCAGGAGCAATTATCGCAGGAAAAATCTCAAACAGAGGAGCCATTAAAACCATTCTTCAGAATGTGTGGGCTATGTTCGGAGAAACAAAAAGTTCTTACATTAACGATAATCTTTTCACTGTGATGGTCCAAGATGAAGGCATGGCTGAGCAAATTATAAATGAAGGTCCCTGGTCTGTTATGGGGTTCTGCTTCAATGTTCAATGTTGGCCAAACAACATGGCCATTGAGGAACTCCCCCTCCACAAGGTGGCTTACTAGATCCAAGCCCATGAGATCCCTTTGAATTTACTCACTGCAGGGAATGCTCTAGAGATTGGTGAAAAACTGGGAGAGCTAAAAGAAGTTGAAGCTCCTTGGGAGAAAGGCTCGATAGGCTTTTTGCGCATGGGAGTAATGATTGATTCCAACAATCCCCTTCCTCAAGGATTTTGGCTGCCTTGTACTGAAGGACAAGATACATGGGTGGAATTCAAATTCGAGCGGGTATCAGATTTCTGTTTTAACTGTGGTAAGCTTGGTCATCTCCAGCGGAATTGCATATTCAGTGTAAGCCAACCGGGAAACTCTGAACATACAGCCTATGGTGATTGGATGAAAACCAGAGCAATTCGTGATAGTAGGGCTCCAGTCAACCTACATGTTCCGAGAGGAGTTCGAAGGAGAGTGGGTCAAATACGGGTGGTTAGCACAGGTGTGCTGGTGGCATGTGTAGCCCAATTCAAAGAAGAAAGTAGTAGTATGTCCCATATCACACGAGCACCAGCTCCCACAAATCAAGAAGTCTCGAAAAATGTGCTGACATTACAAGAGGAGCCTCATCTCTGCCAAACCATTGGCACAATAGATCCTTCCTTAGCCAGTTCAAGTCACCAAAGCTGTGTGTTAGAAACTAAAGGTAAAGAAGTTGCTAATCCCTCAAACTTAAATACTGAATTGCAAATTTTCAACTGGAACTCTGTGGGTGTCAGATCAGAAATTATTGCTAGACGAGAACTGGTTATTTTAGTGGAGGAAAACTGTCCAAGCCATTGGCCTTGGCCCATAGGGAGTGTGAGACCCATTCCTTTTAAGGAGTGTCTAAAATGGGCAAAGACTTAGATTGCTTTTGGAAAGCATTATGTCATAGATTGGGCCATAACTGGACCATTAGAGAGGAGGCATAATGAGAAGAATATGGGCCTCTCAAATGAGACATCCATTAAGCCAGTTTTTAACAGTCCTTTTGACATTATTCCTGCCTCTACATATCATACCCTCCATAAAGACGTTGATGAGGCTTTTGTAAGGATGGGTCTTAAAAGAGATGTTGATCCAGGTTGGCAGAAGAGTAAAAATGAGATTAAAAGGGCTAAGCCTCAAAGTGTGAGGCAAGAGACAAAAATAATCCAAGAAGGAAACCAGAGACTGTGTAGGAATTTCACAAGTCCAAGAAAGCCAAAGTGTGTGGTGAAATCACGGAGGCTCTCTCACGAGGATTATCTAAGGAGGGCTTAACTGACATCCATGTTGGTGTGGCTGATGAAATTGGAGAGGTAAGGTCTTTACAAAAGGACAATACAAATATTGGATCGAGAATTGGTGGTGGCAACTGGCCAGGAACAGCCGTAAGATTGCCATGAGTTATTTGTCTTGGAATTGTCAAGGGCTTGGGTTGGACCTGACAATTAGATCTCTAAGGGAGATCATAAAAAGAAATAGACCCTCTATTGTGTTTCTCATGGAAACAAAATTGAATCACAATAGACTGAAGAAGATTAGTCAAGATATGGGATTTCCTGATAGCTTTTTTGTGGAACCGCATGGACAAGCTGGAGGTTTAGGGCTTTGGTGGGACAACAATGCGAAGGTTCAGATCATAGAATTCTCAAAATATTTAATTGACGCTGAGGAAAAGGAGAAAGGTAGGGAAAGAAGTTGGCGCATTTCCTAGATCTACGGCACTCCCTATAAAGAAGATTGATTGATTTCTGGAGATGGATTGGTAATTGTCTTCATCCTGGAGTGATCCCGTAGATGTGCATTGGGGATTTTAATGAGATTATTTGAGAATTTGTGAAAAAATGGAGAAGGGCCTTCAATCACAAAAACAGAAGATATCTCTAGGAATTCATGAACTAGATGCAGCTAATGGACATGGGTTTTCAAGGGCAGGTGTATACTTGGAGAGGGCGCAGGGCAGAATGAGTGTTGATCTGTTGGTCATATTCTTAATAACTAAAATGAGTTATTAAAAATAGCAACTTTAATTCTCGCAAGTGCACGAACCGTTTATAGTATAGCTTATGTAAATATGAGGTCGATCCAACAAAGAATGGTAACTTGGTTCCAAGTTAAATTACTTAGAATGCAGCAAAACAAAAAAACAAGGAAACAAACTAACTAACAAATGGAAAGGTCTAGGACAAAATCCTAGCACCACACACGCACTCAAAATAAGGGGGCTTTGTTGTTAAAATAAAAACAAGAAAGTGAAATGAAAGTGTTGGAAAGTAAACATCGGCAGCAATCAACAAGTTGTGAAACAATGATTGAGAGGTGTTAGTGTTAACAGAGCTTAAGAAAATAGAATAAAGGAGAATTTGATAAAAGATTGTATTGTATTATTATTAGCTTTTTCATATCATTCATTTCTATATATGGCTCCAGTATATAAGAGAGAGCTTATATCTCTTTCTATGGCCTAGATTATGACACTTGTCAACATCTACACATTAAACCCTTTATACTCTAACATCCCCCCTCAAGATCATGGTTGGTGAAACCAAGCATGATATTGCAGCAAGGCGAGGTGATGCGCGGGTCCATGACAGAACGAAGAAAGAACGAGAATGACTATGCCATTGATCCCAAAATGATCAAGGAGTTTGAACAAACCAACATCAACAGGCAGACTTCACAGGAATGCTAAATACTGCAACCGAGAGGCAAAACTCATGCTGCAGGGGAGGCATGACAGCATCTGCAAGGGCTGCTATATCATCTGAACCTCCATAGCAAGCACGACCAGAATATGCAATCATTATTTCTTCAGCAAGCAATGGACAGTGAAACTCCTTGAATGAGAGCATACTTTCTCGGCATTGCATAACACACCAATTTGATAAAAGATTGTATTGTATTATTATTAGCTTTTTCAGATCATTCATTTCTATATATGGCTCCAGTATATAAGAGAGAGCTTATATCTCTTTCTATGGCCTAGATTATGACACTTGTCAACATCTACACATTAAACCCTTTATACTCTAACAGTTAGAGCCTCGGAATGCACCGCTAGTCTTCCTATCCAAGTTATGAATGCATACAATTGACTCAAGCTTCATCAACAATAGATTATTGCATACAAGCCTGTGGTATCTAGGTCAGGATGCATGATTCTCTTAAGGCATGTGATTGTGCATGGTATCTACACAACACGTGATCTCTAATATGCAACCAAAGCATGGTGTCTACTTAGAATAAAGCATACAAGAGTCATTAAGCTCCTTGAGAATATGATAATCACACAAGTCCTAGAACATGGTATCTGTCCTAATCAACCTATGGTTATTAACCCCTTGAATGATTCTTAGGCCATTCATGTGTTGCTTGTGAAAAGAGAGTAGAATTGGTGAATCTAAACCCCTTCCCAACATGTGCTAGATGTATAAAATCCTAGTTAGTTACTCCAAGAAAACATACATCAAGCACATAATAAACTGATGGTTAACAACTTGATAATGAAAGCAAGGAATTCAATTAACTATGAAATCATCCATAACACTAAATATTCATGACTAGGGCTTCATCCTAAGCCCTAACTAAATGGATTAGTTAGATATAACTATGAATACAGAAAATAAGAAATACATAGATAGAATAAAGAGAAGAGAAGAACTAGCTGGTGGCAGCAAGGTAGTTCCCAGGACAGCTCCAAGCTCTCCCTCCTTTACAACTAGCTCTCTTCTCTCTTTGTGGTGAATGATGGAATCTGAATGTGTGTATGAGTAATGGATGAAATGAATGTATGTGTGTCCTTGAATGAGTGTGCAGCTCTCTATTTATAGAGTGCCAAATCCATCCTCCCTTTTGGCTAGTGAAACACACCTCTTTTAGCTACTGCCCAACAGCCTCAGCTGCCCAATAAATACTTTTGGTGGACTATTCTTAGTCTCTTCATGGCAAACTTGACTTTTGTTCATCTTTCTGAGTTCCCAAGCTGATTTGTCTCCCATGTGTGGCTTCTCTTATGTGTAGCACATGGCTCCAAGGATGTAGCCACATTAAATGTGATGGCAGCCAACTATGACTTTTCTGTGAACTTGGTTCGGTCTTTGACGTGTTGAGGGCTCTAGATTTATCTAATGGGGCTGAAATTTGGATAAGTTATAATAGTCCTATAGGCCATGTGCTCAAGCTCTACTGGTAAGTGACAAGGTTTACCGAAAACAAGTCTATACGAAGATATACCTATAGGGGTCTTATAAGTAGTCCTATAAGCCCACAATGCATCATCCAAACGCATTGACCAGTCATTCCTTGTGTTGTTCACTGTCTTCTCAAGTATGTGCTTAATCTCCCTATTGCTAATCTCAACCTGTCTACTAGTTTGAGGATGATAAGGTGTTGCCACCTTATGTGTGATTCCATATTTATTCAAGAGTGTTGCAAAAGCTTGGTTAACAAAGTGGGAGCCACCATCACTAATGATTGCTCTAGGTGTACCAAACCTTGTAAAAATATTTCCTTTGAGAAAACTGATCACAACCTTAACATCATTAGTTCTAGTGGCAATGGCTTCCACCCATTTGGAAACATAATCGACAACAACTAATATATATTCAAATCCATAAGAGGTAGGAAAATGGCCCATGAAATCAATACCCCAAACATCAAATATATCAATGATTAAGATATTAGTGAGAGGCATATGATTTGTAGCATGTAAATTACCCATCCGTTGACATCTATCACATGAAACACAAAGCATAAGCATCCTTAAAAAGGGTAGGACAAAAGAAACCTGATTGTAGCACTTTGTTGGCAGTTTTCTTTGCTCCAAAATGGCCTCCACATGCATGGGAATGGCAAAACTCCAAAATGCTCTTAAAATCACCTTCAGGCACACACCTTCAAATTACTTTGTCTGGACAATGCTTGAATAGATATGTATCATCCCAAAAGTAGTATCTTGATTGCTTCCTAAGCTTGTCACGTTGGAATGTAGATAACCATGTAGGGAGTTCATTAGTGCACAAATAGTTAACAATATAAGCAAACCAAGGCAATGGATTGAGAGAATTCAAAGCACATATAGAGAAGAGTTGCTCATCATGGAAGCTTTCACACAATGGCAATGAATCCTCCTCTTCATTAGATACATGCACTAATCTACTCAAGTGATCAGCCACCACATTCTCACTTCCTTTCTTATCTTTTATCTCCAAGTCAAACTCTTGCAACAAGAGAATCCATCTAATAAGGCGTGGCTTGGCATTCTTCTTAGCTAACAAGTATTTCAATGCTGCATGATCAATGAAAACAATAACCTTGTTAGTAATAAAATATGATCTGAACTTCTTTAAAGCAAATATGACAGCTAACAACTCATTTTCTGTGGTGGAATAGTTGAGTTGGGCATCGTTGAGGGTTCTACTAGCATAGTAGACGACATGTGGCTTCTTATCAACTCGCTGCCCCAAAACAAATCCAACAGCATAATCTGAGGCGTCACACATCAGTTCAAAAGGCAAGCTCCAATCTGGTGGCATAATGATTGGGGCAGTTGTGAGCATCTTTTCCAAAGCATTGAAAGCATTCTCATAGTCTTGATCAAACACAAAATCCATGTCCTTGGCAAGGAGATTGCACAAAGACCTTGCAATCTTAGAAAAATCCTTAATGAAACGCCTATAGAAACCTGTATGGCCAAGGAAAGAATGTACTTCTTTGACAGAAGTAGGTGAGGGCATAGAGGCAATCAAATCAATCTTAGCTTTATCTACCTCAATTCCTTTACTAGAGATGACATGACCAAGAACTATGTCTTGGTTAACCATAAAATGACATTTTTTCCAATTAAGCACAAGGTTACTTTGTTCACATCTAGCCAACACTTTCGATAAGTTATGCAAGCATTGATCAAAAGAATCACCGAAGATAGAGAACTCATCCATGAATACCTCAATGAACCTTTCTACCATGTTGGAGAAAATGCTCATCATACACCTTTGAAAAGTGGCTGGGGCGTTGCAGAGACTAAAAGGCATCTTCCTATAAGCAAAAGGGCCAAAGGGACATGTGAAGGTCTTCTTCTATTGATCGTCTGGGGCTATGGCGATTTGATTGTAGCCTGAATATCCATCAAGGAAGCAATAGTGGCTATGGCTAGCCAATCTCTCAAGCATCTGATCAATGAATGAAAGAGGAAGTGATCCTTGCTTCTTGTTGTGTTGAGCTTCTTATAATCAATGCACACTCTCCAGCCCGTGGTCATCCATGTAGGCACAAGCTCGTTTGCTTCATTCTTCACCACTGTGATACCTGACTTTCTTGGGAACAACTTGCACTGGGCTCACCCATTTACTATCAGAAATAGGGTAAATAATACCAACATTTAAAAGCTTCATTACCTCTTTCCTTACCACCTCATTCTTGTTTGGATTAAGACGTCTTTGGGCATCCCTTTTAGGCATTGCGTTGTCCTCTAATAATATCTTGTGCATGCACAGTGTTGGGTTTATGCCTTTGATATCTGCAATGCTCCACCCAATTGCGGTTCTGTGCTCTTTTAGAACTCTCAAAAGCTTCTTCTCATCATTTGGTTTAAGGTGTGAGACAATGATGACAAGTAGAGTCTCATTTTCACCTAAATAAGCATATTTAAGTTGTTTTGGCAATTGCTTTAATTCCAACTCTAGTGCCTGCACAATAGAAGGTAAAACCTTATTAGTAGGTGGGGGTAATGATTCAAATTGGTTTGCATACCTCTTTCAAACTTCTATGTAGCTATCCATGTTGCAAACAAGCTCAAGAAGCAAAAGAGAGATCACAGCCTCTAAGCTGTCCACTTCTTCTTTCCTTATGCTTTGTGTGATGCATGCTTCAATGGGCTCCAAATAAATCATTGGCATTGCTTCTTTTACCATAGTGTCAATTGCATCAAGCTAGAAAACTTCATGCTCATCTAGGCCTGGGCGCGGATCGGTTTGGAATGGTAGAGGGCTCTTCCGTTAACCAAACCAAAGACTTCGGTAGACTTCGGATCGGTTAATCTAACATTCGGTTCGGAATGGATTGGTAGGCCGGTAGTACCGTAATAAAAATATACTAATAAAAATACAATTTATAATAATTTCACATGGCATAAATTCTTGAACAAATACCCAAATTATCCTTGTAAAATACAAATCAAATAACTAAGTTTTAAAGTTACAAACGAACATTAAAACTAAATAATAAAATAGCAAATAACGTTACAAAACAATAAGAAATTAGTTTAAACGCTTCAAAGAACCAAAAATTGCAGCATAGAGACCTAGTAATCTTCAATTCAAATCTGATTTGTGTACTACAGCCAAAGAACAACAAAGTTAAGAATTGAAACACAACTTGCGTTTGACATAGGACTAGTAGATGAACTGAAGGTTTTTGCAATTGAAAACACAAATTAATTAAAGTAAATAAAAAGACATGAGTGATATTACATATAGCTCTCTGCAATTGAAACTAAAGATTAAAGCTATTAATGATTCATTCCTTAGAGCATCCACAGTGGGGGGATGTATATGGGGGTGTATGTTAAATATACACCCCGAGTCACCGGAATCGTCTCCAATGGTGAGATGTAAATGGATGTAAATATACATCACCACTATGGGGATGTAAAATAAAATGTATATTTACATCCACTTTTACATCCCTTGCAGGTGGGACCCACCCGAGAAAAGAGAAGAAAAATAAAGAAAAGTCAACATAAAAGGCTGGGACCCACGGCTACACCCCCGAATTTACACCCCCCCACTGGAGCAAAAAACATATTTACACCCCCCGGAGGTGTAAAGGGGATGTAAAAGTGGCTTTACACCCCCAAATTTACACCCCCCACTATGGATGCTCTTACAATATTTAAATACTAAAATTCCTTGTGCACATTTGAAAAGTCAACATATATTCCAATTCATATAGCTTTAATCATATTGTATTTGCTGTACCAAAAAAGAAAGACGGAAAGTTGCAAGTCCTTTTGCAACTTCTCATCTCCTTTTCGTTTTTCTCATTTTTTTCCTGCTGGGCTAAGAAAAAATAATAATAAGCAAAATACCTTGTGGAGAGATTGCTGAAGATCAGTGTGAAATGAGGCTGGGTCTTACAAAATGCTGAGTTAACATCCTGCTCAGAGAGATGAAAGCGATGGTTGTGCGGCTAAGCTAACAGAGAGAAGAGAAAGTTAAGATGTTTGGGGGTTAGAGGGCGGATGGATGAAACTAAAAGATGGAAAGTTAATTTTAGGGTTAATGTAGGTAGTGTTTCAGTGTTTTGCAGTCTATAATAACTTAATATCCAGCAACTAATAAACAGATACATATATTAGTATTTAAATAATAAAATAATTATAAATATCGGATCGGTACGGGTTTCCGTCGGATTAGTGATATTGTTAACCGTTAACCAAACCAAATGTTTTGGTACAGATCGGATCAAAATAATTAAAATTAATAATAATTATTTAACCAAACCAAACCAAACCGTCAGTACGGTACGGTCAGTACGCGGATAATTCGGATGAGAAGCCCATCCCTATGCTCATCACTTGAAAACTTGGAGACTTCAAACACTTTGAATGTTATTGTCTCATTAAACACATTCATGGTCATTGTACCCTTCTTCACATCAATAATAGCACCGGCAGTTGCCATGAATGGCCGACCTTGAATAAGTGGTAATTGATTGTCATGAGTTGGTGCTTATTCCATTTCCAACACCAAGAAATCTACTGGCAAAATTAGCTCTTCCACTTTCACCAAAACATCTTCTAGAATGCCCTTAAGGTACCTAATAGTTCTATCTGCCAATTGAATGCTCATAGATGTGGCTTGCAACTCACCAAGGTTAAGTTTCTCATAAACATGATATGGCATAAGGTTTATAGATGCACCAAGATCAAGCAAAGCTTTTTGAAACTTAAAATCACCAACTATGCAAGGTATAGAAAACGAACCTGGATCCTTTATCTTTGGAGGTAGCTTTCTTTGTAACACTGCACTTACCTCTTCACCCAATTCAACCTGTTCATGCTATTTGAATCTCCTGTTGTTAGTGCATAAATCCTTCAAATTTTTTACATACTTTGGAATCTGAGCAATGGCATTGAGCAATGGGATGTTGATTTGCACCTTCTTGAATGTTTCCATTATCTCATCCAAGTCTTGATCTTTTTTTGACTTTGACAACCTACTGGGAAAGGGTGCAATAGGCCTAAAAACATTAGATGAAATTGGAACTTGATTAGCATTAGATGATGCCTTAGGGCTTGTGCTCTTTCCAAAAGGATTGAGGGACTGTTTGTTGGAAGCTGTGGGCTGCCCTTGTGGTGCCTGAATGATATCCACGTTTTCTTCCTCTTTTTGCTCTACATTGGCATCTCCAACTTTATTATCAACTTTTTTACCACTTCTCAAGACGTGCACTGCTTTAGCATGCTCTTGATGCCTTGGATTCACCTCCGTTTGGCTCGAAAAAGTTCTAAATGCTCTATTGCTCAAGGAGGATGCAATCTGCCCAACTTGCACTTCTAGTTTGTTCACTGCATTTTGAAGATTCTTATTGGTTTGCATATGTTGCCCCCATGAACTTCTTGAAGATGTCTTGCAATTCTCCCATTTGATCACCCTTTTGCTCTTGCACTTGTTGGGGAGCTTGCTAGAATTGTCTTTGTGTTGTTTGGAATCCTAGGGGAGGTCCTTGAGATTGTTGCACATTTGGATTATTGTTCCACCTGAAATTAGGTTGATTTCTCCACCCCGTATTGTACGTGTTTGAATAAGGATCATTATGAGGATTCCTTGCTTGAAGGGCATTTGCTTGTTCCAGCATGTGCTCCGCAAAAGATTGGTCTTGAACTTCCACTTTGTTTCCTAAAGGGCTAGTCACTGCCTGTTGAAGCAAAGAACACATAACATCTAGTTTTATAGCAATCTCATTATTAGTACTTACCTCAGAGACCACAGTTTTCTTAGGAGCTCCTCTTTCTTTATTGTAGCTCCATTGTTGAGAGTTAGCGCTCAAAGATTCAAAGAGAGTAAAAGCCTCATTTGTTGTTTTGTTCATCAGTCCTCCTCCACTTGTTGCATCTACCATCATCTTTTCAGAATCAAGCAAACCCTCATAGAAAGATTGCATTTGCATCCAACTCTCTATATTGTGGTGTGGGTAGGAATTTACCATCTTCTTGTACCTCTCTGAACATTCATGAAAAGCTTCTCCTTCTTTTTGTATGAAACCAAGAATTTCCTTTCTAATCTTGTTAGTCTTTTGAGTCGGAAAGAATTTATGTAAAAACTTATTAGAAAGCTCAGCCCAAGTATGAATTGAAGCATTATGTAAAACGTATAACCAATACTTAGCTGTATCTTTTAAACTGAATGGGAATAGCCTCATCTTAATCTGCTCATCATCAAGGCCTTGAATTTTGATTGTAGCACATATTTCAAAGAATTGCTTAATATTCATGTAAGGATCCTCCGTGGTATTACCATAATAATTTGAAAAAAGATGAATGATACCACTTCTAAGCTCAAACCTGTCAATTGTGAGTTGAGGAAAGACGATGCACGAAGGTTGATAAGTGACTTTGGGAATGGAAAACTCACGCAGGGATTTTGGAGATTGGACATCAAGTGCACCACCTTCTTCAACATTATCGTTGTTGTTTGGAATCTCCACCATCGTGCTTGAACCTTCATATTCGTAACTCTTAGATTCAGCGCTTGAAGAACTATAATTCCTCCTCAACCCAGCACGTACAGCAGCGGTTCTTGGTGAAAGTGGCTCAGGTGAACTTTGCTCCTGGTCAGATTCGGACATACATGCATACACAAAGAAACTAAATTTAGTGTCTTCAATGGAGATAACAACTAAAAAGAAAAACTGAATACTAAACGAAAAACAAATGAAAAAAAAAACAAATAAAATTAACAAAAACAAAAACACTCAAAGTAATCTAACTATAGACCATCGTTACCGGTTCCCCAAGAATGGCGCCAAAAACTTGTTGGTCCTATTCTTAAAACCTAAAATGAGTTATTAAAAATAGCAACTTTAATTCTCGCAAGTGCACAAACCGTTTATAGTATAGCTTATGTAAATATGAGGTCGATCCCACAGAGAATGGTAACTTTGTTCCAAGTTAAATTACTTAGAATGCAGCAAAACAAAAAAACAAGGAAACAAACTAACTAACAAATGACAAGGTCTAGGATAGAATCCTAGCACCACACACGCACTTGAAATAAGGGGGTTTTGTTGTTGAAATGAAAACAAGAAAGTGAAATGAAAGTGCTGGAAAGTAAACATCGGCATCAATCAACAAGTTGTGAAACAATTATTGAGAGGTGTTAGAGCCTTGGAATCCACCGCTAGTCTTCCTATCCAAGTTATGAATGCATACAAATTGACTCAAGCTTCATCAACAATAGATTATCGCATACAAGCCTATGGTATCTAGGTCAGGATGCATGATTCTCCTAAGACATGTGATTGTTGATGTGATTAATTGCAAGTGGACAATAACGCTCAAATTAGTATAGTAGTAAATAGAGTATCGTTCCAATAGGGATAAAGTTAATCTATTAAATATTAGGGTAATTTATTTCTAATTATATTTGAATTAAACAATAAGAGAATTATGGTGATTAAAATCTAATTAAGCAAGTAAAATAAATTGAGATTAAGTAAATAATGTAACGGATGAAAACAAAGATGATAAAGCACTAGGGCACCGATTTCACCTAGCTAATCCCACCCAAATCCTTCTAGCTTGTTAATTCTAATTACCTAACATGTTGATAATCGTTTTCCCTTACCTCACTAATACTCTCTTCCGAGTTATATTAGTTGTATTCCTTACAGTCAACCCACTCTATTCCTAGTTATGGATTTAGATAGCTAAGAACCCATTAAGATTTGTGGAAAACAATGAAGATTACACAAACTATAACCTAATCTTCCGAGTCGACTATGTAATTTATGGTACTTGTTACTAGAAGCTTTTTATTAGGAATCTCCTTCCGATCTCAACCCAATTCTTCCAATCATGCAATTAGTGGCCAATTAATTGAAAGCATTAAGAACTCATGATAAACAGTGTCATAGGAAAGAAAAAACCAATTGAAGATTTGATCTCTGCACAACAGCAACTCTCGCTTCAGGTCGTCTTCTTTGTCTCTCTAAAACTCTCTCTCCTTTGAGTGTTTTGGCTATGAGTCTGAATGTGTAGGAATGTGATGGTAGATGATGGGGGATCGCGGATGGATAATGGGTAATGGATCCCTCGAACAATGACCTAAACTCTCTATTTATAACACTCCTAGAAATCCTACCTAAGGTATAATTACAATTGGTATAAAAATAGGATTCCTTCTAAAATAAGGTCTTCTTTATTTCTCCTTGTTTGACTTGATAAGACTTGAGCCATCTTGAACTAGGAAATTTGACAACATTCCTTGCAACAAAAGGAATGACTTGGCTTCATTTTAATTAATCTCAAATCTTCATCTTCTTGCCCTTTTTAGCACACTCTCCTATTTCACAATTCCTTCACAAATCTCACAAAACCAATCAAAACAAACAATTTAACCCAAGAAAATTAACAAATAAATAAGTAAAGGAGGCATAAAATATATATAAAATATAGGCTTATCAAATACCCCCAAACCTATCTTTTGCTAGTCCTGAGCAAAACTGAAAAATAAAAAATAAATTAAAACAAACAAACTAAACTAAACCACTTTCGCAAGTAATCTCGATGGCACTTAGCATGTGCCACAAGCCTTTAAACCTCTATGAGTCCCTAGTAGGAGGAGTTGTGTCTCCCGAGGGTTTACTAGTCACGACACCCACAAACGCTCCTTGCAAAAGAAATTCGTTAAAGCAATACTTCCAACAAACTAATAATAACCAATGGATGCCAATCACAATTCAAAAACTAAAGTTATGCCACTACAAACTAAAGTGTAAAGCCAATACTCCAAGCACTCGAATCTTAAAGATAACCACACTCGGCGTGTGTACAAATTCGCCTTGACTCTAGGCCTCACTAGATAACTCTCAATTTTCTCACATAACCTAGGGTTGCACTCTTACCACGCATATGTGAATGAAGTTAGGTGAAGAAATCAAAATATAAGACACATATGCATCCAAAATGAATAGAAGGCAATTTCTAGAAATAGATCTCATGAAAAGGAAATCAAATACTAAGAACCATAGATGAAGTACATACCTCCACTTCCGAGTAAGAAGTCCCCAAAGATATGTTAGGTCTTTACTATGGTTGTAATGTAGGGCTAGGTTATGGGTTATGAAAGAAAGGATAGGAAATGCTAGAACTTGAGACATACCAAGGCATTTATCATGTTATAAGGCTTGGCTCTTAAAATTTACTTTACAAAGGCGTCCAAGATTTTTGATATGCTTCACTTTTTTCTCTCTTTTTTCTTTTTTTCTTTTTGAATATGTATCTTCTTCTTTTTCTTCTTTTTTCTTTTTATTTTTTCTTGAACTTTAAGCACATATTCCCTCGGTACATGCCACCTCTTTTGTTGATGAGCTTAACCTTCATCCTTATCTTCATGCTTCATGTGCTATGGCATATCCCAAGTTATAGGGTATGGCTAAAAATAGGGTAAAAAGGGTAAGGAAATATTGTGGGTGATGAAAGAAAAGGTTAAGTGTTTGGCTTCAAAGGGTTGATGGCACACACAATGGGTTGGACATGAGGCTTTATTTAGTGGTTAGAACATGCATAGCCTAACATCATCTCTCAAGGTCCATCTAACTCAAAAGTAAAAGCATTAGATGATTCATACAAAATAGAGATTAGTTCTTAGTATTCAATTCAAAAGCCTAATTGAGATCAATCTAAATAAGAAAGAATGAAAATAGTGAATAAGAATAATTCCAAATACTCTCTCAATAAATGACAATTCAGCTCAAGTATCTCACAATGGTAGTCTCCACTATTTCTCCACAATCATCCAAGTATAACTACCTTGTTCATCAAAATACTTGAAGCATGGCTATGTGAAGTGCTCTAATTATGATGCATAAACTTTCATGGCAACACTCTAGTTAAAGAAATATGATCAAACATCACATATACATCACTATTAGTAAGAGAAGGTAAAAGCTTTAACAAATTTCTATTTTTTCAAAAGTTAAAGGAATTTTGTGATTTTGCAAACAAATATACATGAATTTATAAGTCCTAATTGCTTAAGAATAAAGAAATTTCATCAAAAGGAAGAGGACACACCTGGAATAGCTCCTAGAAATCTCTGATCACAAATGGAATGGATTTGAAATGATTTGGAATGAAATCAAAAAAATTATGGGAAAATTGACCTTTAGCGACGAAAAATCTGACGAACATCGTCGCTGAAATACTTTAGCGACGAAACATTTGATGAACATTCGTCGCTAAAGCCCTTTTGTAATGAAAAATCTTCAATTTTCTAGGCAAACAGTAGCTTGGCTTTTTTTAGGTTTTAAGCCACCTTTTTAGCTTCAAATCATCCTAAAACGTCATGTAAACCACTTGAGACTCCCAAACCTGTTTCAAATCATCATAATAACCATTCTAAACATGTCGGTGACTTCAAATTTATCTAAAAAACATAAATAAAAAATTAAAAAAAAGAGGCAAAAATTTTGATTTTGACCAAAATAAGAACATAATAACCTCTTTTGCTATTTTCTGGGTTTTAAAGTCATCTAATCACCAAAATAACTTTTGTAACACATCTACAACATGTTGCAATCATCTTGGGGCTAGAACCAATCGAGAAATGTTCTTTGAAACATAATATCCTTTATTTGGAACACAAAATCTGTTGCTAACCCAGAATGTGGAGAGGTTGTTCATAGGAGCTCGAATATAAATAATTGGAGGGGTATAGTGACATGTTGGAGTCAAAAGCAAAAAAGGTGCAAATATGAGTTAAGAAAGTGGAGCAAAGGAAAATATCCAAATGCCAAGATGAAAGCTGAAAAGTTAACAGTTGAGTTCGAGTTGTTACAAGGTGATTGGGAAGGAAATGGAAGAAGAATTGATCAGATAAAGTTGAACTAAATGAGACATGGGGGTAAGAGGAGAGCTTTTGGAAATAGAGATTGAGGATCCAATGGTTGAAGGCGAGGGATTCCAATACTGCTTTCTTCCACCATAGTACTCTCCAACGAAGGAGGAGAAACAAAGTTAGCAGGATTAAAGGTGTGAATGGGGTCTGTGGGGAAAATGATAGTCAGGTCTGAAAGGCTTTTGAAGACTATTTTAAAGACCTCTTCTTTGCTGGGGGAAGAAGAGATTGGGGGGATGTTCTTACTTTTATATCGCCAGTGATTACTGAGCATATGAATGATAGCCTGTGCAATCTAGTGTCAGTCGAGGAGATAAATGAGGCTGCTTTCCAGTTGGGAGCAAGCAAAGCGTTGGGTCCAGAGGGATTCTCCGGAATCTGTTACCATAATTATTGGGAAACAAACGAAGGGGATTTATGTTAAGATGGTTAAAGGCTTTTTCCATGGAGAGGCTTTTGCTCAATGTTTAAATATGACAGAGATTGCCTTAATTCCTAAGGTCCTAAACCCAGAAGTTGTAACTTAGTTCCGACCTATAGCCTTATGTAACTTCACATATAAGATCATCTCAAAAATTCTTGCTAATCGTTTGAAGCCAATTCTAGCAGAGATTATATCCCTTCAGCAGAGTGCCTTCATCCCAAGAAGACAAATACAAGACAATATTATGTTAGCTCATGAAGCTTTTCATGCTTTGAAACTCCGGAAGAAGACAAAAGTTTATGAGATGGGGCTCAAGCTGGATATGAATAAGGCCTATGACAGAATTTAGTGGGATTTTGTGAAAGAAGTGTTGCTAAAATTGGGGTTTGATCGAACTTGAGTGCGCTTGGTTATGGGGTGTCTCACCTCGGTCCGGTTCACAATGCTCTTAAATGGTAAATCTGGGAATTCTTTCTAGCCTTCCAGGGGTCTTAGACAAGGAGACCTTATTTCTCCGTATATTTTCATTCTAGTCAGTGATGTTTTATCATCTATGCTTAACAAAGCTGTGGAGAGGGGTATTGTGCAAGGAATCAAATTCAGTGGACACAGTCCTACCTTATCCCATTTATTCTTTGCAGATGATTCTATCCTATTCTTAAAGGTTACTGAGCAAAATTGCACTACCGTAGAAAGTATTTTGACATCTTATTGCTATGCCTTGGGTCAAGTGGTAAATTTTGAAAAATCAAGTATTTATTTTAGTCCTAATACTCCTCAACAGCTCAGGGAGAATGTAGGGCACATATTGCATGTCAACATTACCGATAACCTAGGGAAGTACTTGGGATTACCAACGATGTGGGGCAGATCAAAGCGCGAGGCGCTTAACTTTGTGAAAGAAAGAATGATGAGTAAAGTAGAGGTTTGGAACAGAAGCTTCTCACTCAGGCTAGTCGTGAAATCCTTATCAAAGCAGTGGCCCAAGCAATTTCCACTTATCCCATGTCTGTGTTCCTTTTCCCAGGAGGTCTTTGCAAAGAGTTGGATGTGATTCTTGCTAAATTCTGGTGGGGGGAAATGAAGACAAAGATAAAATCCACTGGATTAGCTGGTCCAAATGGAGGGTGGTATGGGTTTCTGTAACATTCATGATCTCAACTTGGCTTTACTTGCTAAACAAAGCTGGAGATTGCTTACAGATCCAAATTCCTTTTGGGCTTTGATAATGAAGAGCAGATATTTCCCTCCTTGCAACTTTCTTCAAGCTAGCAAAGGAGCTCGAGCATCTTGGGCGTGATTTAGTATGTTAGAGGGCAGAGAAGTGATTGTTAGGGGTTATGAATTGCAAATTTTAAATGGCACCAGGGTTAGGCTATGGACTGATAAATGGTTTCCTGTGTCGTTTGATGGTTTGCTTCACCCTATTAATAATGAGCTTGTGGATGAAAATACCTTTGTGTCTGAAATTATCAACCTCATTAGAAAAAGTTGGGACTTATCGAATTTCAATGGTAGTATCTCAGATCAGGATGCTCAAATGATAAAAGCCATGCATGTTGGAGGAGGTTGCGAATCTGATCGGTTGGTTTGGCCTTTTAATGTTTTTGGTTGCTACTCTGTTAAATATGGGTATAATTTGATTCACTCTTGCCATCATCCCACTCAAAGAAATCTGCGTGCTTCGGGGTCTCATTTTGTTTCTAAGAAGGTGTGGAAGTTAATTTGGTGCTCCCCTTGGCTCCCAAAAATTAAAAACTTTATGTGGCGTGCGATTAAAGGTTGTCTTCCCACAAATGCTCTCCTCTTCCATAAGCATATGGGATCCTTCCCCTTGTGCCCGGTATGCGAAGACGCTCAGGAAACTGTCAAGCATTTACTGCTGCATTGTAATTGGATTTCAAGTGTTTAGTTTGGGAGTTCGCTAAGCTACCGAGTTGATAAACAGAGTATAACTACCTTCGATGATTGGCTGCTCTGTGTGACTAGTAAGTTGGGTAAGACTAATCTTTTGTGGGTGTTTCTTCAAATTAGTTTTATATGCTGAAGTATATGGAGGAGCAGATGTGCCT
>NW_018922417.1:15934-38900 GCF_002207925.1 Prunus avium | reverse complement strand
TAAGGGAAGAGATTGAGAGTGTGTTCATTGTGTTTTTGTCGGAGTTGTGATAAATCTAAAATTTATTCGTTGGTTTTACTTTAAATAATTGTATATGTCGGAGTTGTGACCGTTGATGATAAGAACTACGTGTGGCTTGATCCCTTACCCAAGGGTACGTAGGTAGCCTGGGGTCTCACCTAGGTGCAGCTGCAAAATATACTATGTTTAAAAAGGGTTTGTTCAATTCTGAGTATGTGAATGGATTTTGATATGACAATGTTTTGAATCCGGTTTAATGTTTCCGGTGGTATTCGTAAAGTTGTTTGAGATCTTTAAATTACATTGTTTATGTAGTATTCGACTTAAGAACTTTGCTGGTTGGGTTTCGAACCATTTGAAGGCCGGAGGCCTATTATGAAATTGCATGTTGTTAACTTGTGTATGCTGCCAGTTGGTGTTTTAAAATGTGCTTCTAACAGGTTAAAAATTTGGGGAAAAGTCCAATTTTCAGGGGAGACTGTCGAAATTTCGGCAGAAAGTCTCGGTTCTTAGCAAGTGGGCCCGACATCAGTGTGATGTCGGAATTTCCACAGGATTCGTCTCGGGTTCCGAGGAATTCGGGTTAGGTCCTGTCATTAACACTCTAATTGATGTTGGTAGTTCCGAAAATTTCGTATGTATGAAAGATAAAACCTTGAGCTTCATACCTTTCAACATGCTTTCCAGGGCAAATTCTGAAATTTCGCTATTCTTCAAGTTTTTGATACTCTAAACCATCTTTCAAAATGCGGTCGTCAATATTAATGGCATTCAGTGAAATTGTAGTGTACTGTTTGCATGTAGGTCTTATTTGCCAACTTATATATTCAGCTTGACCTTGTACCATTAAAATATCCATATCTTGTGCAGCAATTGATATGGCACAATAACGCCACGAACTAGGCCATGCATTTTGGAACAGCCTTCCTTGCTGCTATCTAGCAGCAAAACCCTCCTTTTTAGTTTGACAACCAAAAAACGTACTCGCATTCATGCTACCTACACTGAATCAAACTTGTAAGAAATTATTCCTTGCCCCCACGCATATCTAACCAAATAATAGATTGGAATATCGTAATATTGTGGAAATAAACAGCATAGTAAAAAGCATGACTTGAGTTCATCATTCTCCAATATTTCATAACAGAGTTTTATACTAGAAAAATACGATTGGGATGAATTTCATGAAGGAAACTATTTAGAAAACTTGAAGTTGCATTTGAACATCAACATAGAAAATAAAATCATAGCAATGGAAGCTTAATCATAAATCTATGGAGTTCAAAAACCAAAACTTTACCCAAGTATCTTTTAAGTCAAGTGATTTATGTGCAAGAAATTCCTAGAACATATTTGTTGTGAATTTAAGACAACATGAAAAATGGAGATTATAAAGATTAGTCCACTACTACAAAAATGAAAAAAGACAACCATAAAACTGAAGGAAGTTGAGGTTCCACCCCAAAACCAATTGGCAATGGGGGGAGTAGCCCAACTCCTTATAAACCCAGGCTTGGTCCCTTAACATTTCAATGTAGGACAAATACTCTCAACAAAAACAACTACGGAATAAATATACCGTCGTTGTCTTTAGAAAGACGACGGTAATAGAAAACCGCCATGGATAAGTAACTTATGTTGGAAAAATGGCTCACCTAAGGATACATGTGTGTTTTGGCGCTGAAAGGATGATTTTGAATCTGTCTAAAAGCGACCGGTCGCTGGACATTTGCGACCGGTCGTTTTGAAGCAAATTCGAGAGCGACCGGTCGCCAGTTCTTTGCGACCGGTCGCAGGAAGCTAGCGACCGGTCGCGTAGCATTTGCGACCGGTCGTTTAGAAGCAGATTCAAGGTCTGGAGGAAAAACCAAAAGCGACCGGTCGTCCCAGTCGAGCTGTGACGATTTCTTACGTGTTTTCAACTGTGTTTTCGATGGCTATCGCTTTCCACAAGTTTTCAGAGGCTTAGTGGGTCACTTCTGAGTTAAATGAACGTTGACTACCTGCTGGATAGTTGGGAGAGCACTCATGGCTAATTGGTTATCTTATTTCAAAGATATCACTCTCCATTTTCTGGTGTAAGTGGGAGGTGGCTGAGTTGGATTCTATTTACCTACTTGATCTGACATTTAGTCTAAGTGGTGACTAAAGGGAAGAACGTGGAGGACAAGCTGATATCTTATCTCTTGTCTATTGGCTTGTGTAGGAAATGGGGTGAAGTAAGATAACACAAGAGGAGAAAACAAGTTGAATAATTGTAAGTGGAAGAAGCTGTAATTCTGAGTTGAGAGAGTTAGAGTTTTTTCAGTTTTGTCAAGATAGCCAAGGGGAGAGCAAGAGAGTTCTCTAAGTGTATCAAGGTGTTGAGCAAGGGTGTGAGAGAAACAGATTGTGAGGGTAGTGTTCTAAGGGGGTTTCCTTTGTAAACCAAAATTGTAACCTATCTTCATTAGTGAAATTTCTCAAGGTGATCACCAAAGAGGATGTAGGAAATTTGCTGAACCTCTATAAACACTTGTGTCATTTGTGCTTGGTTAATTTCTGTGTGTGTGTGTAAGACTCATCCATCATTGAGTTCTTTGTCTAAAGTCCATCAACAACAAGATCTTAAAAGGGCAGTGAGTTAGTCATTAATTCACAACAACTTAAACACCTCAAAAATCGAGATCCACTTGGGTATTTTTAAAACACGGCGTCTCAAGACAACGACAGTAGGAAAGCCCCCTTAGAAAGTAAAGACGTAGAAAGTAAAGACGTTGTTTTACCTAAACTGCCGCAGTGTTAACTGGTAGTTAACCACGACAAACTCTTCTTCATTAGCGTCATGTAATTTTAAGGGAATCCACTTTGGTAGGAAGAGAAGTGCCCAAAAGGAGTACTAGGAAACTTGGAGATTTTGGTCTCGCAAAGCTAATAGACGGAAACTGCAGCATGCCGACAAGGATGAACTTGGTAGAGCATGCAAAGTCGCTTGTTGGTGCATTCAAGATGATGAGAAGGATAGGCCAACCATGGGGTGTCACGACCCGACTTCCCTAGCAAGATATATGCTATCTTGCCCAAAAGGCCTCTTGCTAGGAAGAGAAGTGCCCACACATCTAAAGCACTTCACATTTCCCTCCCCAAGCGATGTGGGATTGCTCACCGTTCTTGTTTCCCCAAGACACGGGTCTTACAATCCACCCCCCTTGGGGCTCAACGTCCTCGCTGGCACACTACCAGTCGGGGTCCAGCTCTGATACCATTTGTCACGACCTGACTCCCCTAGATATTGTCCGCTTTGGGCCTCGCCCCACCCTCACGGTTTTGTTCTTGGGCTCAAACTAATGTTATCTTGCCCAAAAGGCCTCTTGCTAGGAAGAGAAGTGCCCACACATATAAAGCACTTCACCTTTCCCTCCCCGAGCGATGTGGGATCGCTCACCCTTCTTGTTTCCCCAAGACACGGGTCTTACATGGGGTAGGTTGTTCAAGCTCTCTCTCTTTCTCCCCTGCGCGCACAGAAACACCCCCCCCCCCCTTGCTGTTACTATTCATTCGGAGGATTTTTGGGCCACCACCGGCACATTCGGCCACCATTTTGGGTGATACCGGTACCAAAAGAACCAGTGCGACGTCGCCTACCCATCCCAACCCTTCTCAGCCGCCACCGCCACCTGTGCTCGCCGGAATATCGAGAAATGTCGCCGGTTTTACCCAAAACTTCACGGGGCTCGTTCGGGTGATTCCGGCAACCAAATCTTGCGATCCAGGTATGTTTTCTCAACCTCTCGTGGTGTTCTAGCTGCTGGTTGAGTTGGATAGGCGAAATTTCTGCGTTTTGGTAGTTAAATAAGCGATAGAAAAATATGCCGGTTTTGACCTCCATTTTCAGCCACTTCCGTCGACTTTTTGGGGTATGTCCAAGAACAAAAGTGGCTCCAAATTAGGGGTATTACCTAGGGTAGGAGTCTTGGCCCGAGATTATGAGATTTTCCAGCGATGCGATATCGCTTTGGACACCCACGCGCTGCCAGCGCGTGTGGCGCCGCGTGGGCACTGTATCAGAGGGGCATTTTGTCCCAATGCGATCTCCTAGTTGTCACGAGCGCGTAGGAATTCACGGATCTCAATTCGGATAACGTTTGTAATAAGTTTTGTGTTTGTTTCAGTGTAATAAACTTAAGGACTCACTAATTGCATTTTGGAGACAAGTTAGCTCAAGCGGTGTCTGCAGATCAGTCAACTTCACGGATTGGACTGTATTTTCTCAAGAAGAACCAGATGATGAGCCATACATCATTGGAAAGATACGTAAGTCTAGTTTCTGTATAATTTTACGGTTCATGATTCCGAGTCTTCTAGAGAAAGTTATACATATTTTGGCAACTGAAGGTCAAATTCGGCAGTATCTGCGTTACTGGTCCAAAAATCACATTTGAAGGGCTTTCCGATTTTTCCTTGAGCTGGGCTGCATATGCTTGGAAATATAAGACAAAGAGCTTCAAGATCCATATTTTTCCAGATTTTTCAGATTGGAGCCACAAGCCCAAAACGAGCCCACAAGCTGGCTGCAATGCATTGTCATGCATGACATATGCATGATGAAGTGTTGTTGATTGTGGGAAAGTTTGGTGAAGCATATTCAATACCTATTTTTGAGTGGAATTTTGCAGCAGCCAAATGAATTAATTGAAGTTGAAGTGGGGGTGCAACACTAAGCCTAAAGACAAGAGGAATTGTTTTCAAATGCAATTGTGTGTTAGGTTAAGTTGGTGAATTAAGTGTAGTGTGTTAGGTGAAGTTAGTGTGTTTAGATAATTCAATTGTATAATTCAGATTTTCAACTTCCTTAGGCCTATAAATAGTGAGGTTTCCTAATCTTGTAAACACACCCCAAGGGGGGGAGCTCTCGAACACTTCTCTAGAGCTCCCTTCCCTTCTCTCCCTCAAGTTCTCTTAGTTTCATTTTCTAGTTTTCAATTGTTATAATGAGATCTTTGTGCTGAAATTTTCCTTTAAGTCTTTCCACGTTCTACTTTAATTTTCATTGTTATGTAAATTCTTTTCTTTAGTTTCCAAGTTTCAATTATGGTTCATGTTCTTATTCATTATTCTTATAAGTTAATATGCTAGTTTGAATGATTGATCACTATTTAGGCTTGCATGTTAGCTATCTTGGTTTGAATTAAGAGTATACACCATGCTTTAATTCGAATTGAACTATGAATAGGAAGAGTATGTATGGACATTCGACAACAGGGATTAGATACATGCTTGGTTGTTTAAATTGTTCTTCTATGCTTAATGGGTTCCTAATGCTTAATTTTAGGTTAGACAACAAATGATCAAATTAGGGAATTAGGAACACAAGGTTATGACCACACACCATGGCTTAATCATACATTAGCTAGAATCAATCCGTTAATCTAATTGAACTTGGGAACTTATCTGCTTGAGTTAGTTATTTTCTTTCTTCCTTGTTTTATTTATTTCCCTTCTTTTTCATTTCTGTTTTGTGTAGGGAAAATGAATTGAATCATTCAATCACCAATCCTCGTGGGATCGACCTCGCACTTACATACGCTATACTACCGAACGGCTCGTGCACTTGCGAGTATCACAAGTTGAGGATGCAGCTGAATCCATTTTGGTGCAGCTGTATTTACACAACAAACCCCGAATGGATTTTACATATCGTGTGTTATCCGGGTTCGATATGTTAGAACCGTAGGATCACTTCCAAATTAATATATGTTGATCTAGGTATTCCTAGGATCATGTAGGATTCAACGGATTGTGAATTGGAGCCCCGGATGTTCCGATTCAATAACGTAAAGTTTGTGTTTTACGATAACCGTCCGATCGTGCGATCGTGAGCGATCCGACCGTCCGATCTGAAACAAACTTGTAGGATATGTTTCCTAAACCTTGAGGAGTCCATAGAAACGTTTGGATCGTAAAACGGAGGTCGTGGGCCCCGCGGGCCCAGTTGACCAAGTGTGGAAAGTTTATGTATATTGCTTTAATGATTCATTTGAAATATATTATATATTTGATTAATGGATTCGATATATTATGAAGTATTTGTGTTGTATATTTGGGTTTGGATACATTTGTATATCTTGAGTGTAGATTTACAATAATTGAGAAAGTGATATCTTTGTTGATTTTGTATGGGGTACTTAGAATGTTAATTTGAGTGTTATTAGCACTACCTTAGGTACCTCCCCGGTTGTGGGTTTTATGTTTGAGATTGATTTATTTTGCCCAGGCCCTTCGGAGATTGATTTATTTTGCCCAGGCCCGTCGGAGTTTGTCCAGGCCCTTCGGAGATTGATTTATTTTGCCCAGGCCCGTCGGAGTTTGCCCAGGCCCTTCGGAGATTTGTATTTCCCAGGCTCGTCGGAGTTTGAACAGGCCCTTCGGATGTCTTCTTAATACGATGCCTTGGGAAGGAAGTGATAATGTTTCAATGTGTTTTTATCGGATTTAGATTTGTGATAGATCTGAAATGTATAGTTGGTTATGTTGTAAATAATTGTTCATTATCGGAGTTGTGACTGTTGAGATGAGAACTACGTGTGGCTTGATCCCTTGTCCAAGGGTACGTAGGTAGCCTGAGGTCTCACCAGGTGCAGCCGCGGAATATTATTGCGTTTAAAAGGTTTGATTGATTCTGAATGTGTGATCGGATTTTGATGTGGTTAATGGATTTGAATCCGGTTTAATGATTTTTGGGAGTAATCGTATAATTGTTTGAGATCATGAATGGTTTGGTTTGAATTATCTGAAGGCCGGAGGCCTATTATGTGATTGCATGTTGTTACCTTGTGCATGCTGTCAGTTGGTGTTTTAAAATGTGTTTTATGCAGGTTGGAATTTTTGGGGAATGTTCAATTTACAGGAGAGACTCTGCCGAAATTTCGGCAGAAAGTCTTGTGCTCTTTTCCCTTAATTTGGAAAAGAGGCAAAATTTTTAGTAAGTGGGCCCAGCATTGGTGTGATGTCGAAAAAACTCCACAGGATTCGTCTCGAGTTTCGAGGAATTCGGGGCGGGTCCTGTCAGAGACCACTTCCGGTTCATATTCGTTTTCATGCAATGATGTCCCATGTGCATTTCAACCTCAAATTAGAAGCTGTTCAAAGGAAATGTAACAAGGATGCAGCTTTTGCAAGCTAAAATCAGGAACTTCCATTTCTATGTTTCCATTAAGATCACATTTCTGTTGCATTCTTGCTACCTACACAAGATTTGCATCGAAAGCAGAACCTAGGTTGATATACTTGTTAACAAATTTGAACTGAACCCCATAAGCATCCTACTTTCTTATTTAAACATCAGCAAAGCACATTCTTGCGCTGAACAAATTCAGTTGATTTAAAATCATTTTGTTCGTCAGTATTGCCTCTCATACCAGGGCAGGGGGTTTTGCAACTTTGCATAAATAACATCAAAAGCTTCAACAACCAAAGCACTTACAAATTTACACGGAGAGCATTAGCCTCACCAATATTACATGGAAAAATTATCCAAAGAAGAAAAACAATACTTAGAAAGTGATTTGTTGCCAGGTGAGAAAAATTGTTCCTTCCTCTGTCTGCATTAACCATCTTGTTGAAGGACTGAGGTGTTAACTAAATCAGCAACCTAGAATGAATGTGGGGTAGAGATAGCAACAACATAAACATTAATTGTCATTATCCAACGGGGGTCAAGTCCGGTGGAAAAGGGCATTGTCTTGCAAACCAGTGGTCTCAAGTTCGAACTCCCATGCCACCTTGACAATGTGTGTGAGAAAACCACCATCCACCTTCCTAACCTTGGGCAAAAAACAAGAAAAATTTTCATCACATAGAATATTTAAAATAAAAAATAGTCACGACTTTTTAAAGGGGAAGAAATCTTCCCTACACAGTACCTGTTCTCTTTGTTGGTAACCACCACTCTCATTATCTCTCACTGGTATCTTAATCTCCTCTCTGGTTAATACCTTTAAGGAGAAAATAGCCATAGAAAATAAGTATTAAATGCAAATTGGGCCTTGTTTCAGTAAGTGTCATACAAGGGTTTTTCGCAGCATTTTTAGCATGGATCATTTCTATATAGACTCCAAAATATTTTTAGTGAGAGTTGATGTTGACAGTACAACATACCTTTGCTTCAAGACAGATGCATTCTCTGCAGGAACTGTGCGTAGAACCCCGAGATCAAGTTTTATTTTCAGTTTTGGATTGCATTCAATGTAAACCAATTCTGCCAGGGATGGGCACTTTAAAGTATAAGCTTCAGTGCACACACGCTTGAAGTTTGGTAGATTACGAAGCATGATGGAATTCACTAGAGGAAGTTCAATTTCCTCTGCATGTTCTGCTTCTGTCTCTGCAACAATTTCTTCCATCATCCAACAGTCCATAACTTTTATCTGCTCTAGGCTGATAAGAAGTTTAACTATGGAAGGTGAAAACAAATATGTCATTTGCTCACAACCATGTACTTCTAGCCATCTCAAGTTCCGAAAGCCATCGATTTGTTGCGAACCCATTTCCCATATGTCAATTAACATTGGCAAAGCTTTTAATACCAATCGTTTGATCTTGGTAAATTTGTGTGCATAATTGCTTTCTTTAGGTTGGAATATCACTTGCAGTGACTCGCAGTCTTCCACTTCAAGACATTCTAGATTATCACTGTCATCTGACTCATTAATAGTTGTCGACGGTGTAACCTGAAAATTAAAATGGCCCACTAATCAACAACAAATCAAAATAATAGGAACTAAGTAAGAGAAAAAGAATAGGTGGATTCATGAATAAGCATTTCATCATCTAAAGTTCAGACATTTTATTCGGGAAACATTTTAGGCAGTTCATCTTCTAAAGTACCAATAGATGCCCATGCCCATTGACCTTTTTTTAGTACTTACCAGATCTTTGAGCATATTTACACCCGCAAGCCCGCGCAGATGTATTAATACATATTGATATGGAAAGTATATATTACCAACAATAGGTTAGTCATTTAAATGCTTGCCTCTTTTTTGGAAGTGTGTTCACTGGAAACTGATGGTTGCGAACGAGTACTAGGACCTGCATCCAACTTTTGGATTCGTGGAATATTCTTTTTTTGTTTTTGTTTTCGTGGAATCAATGAACCCAATGTCTCCAATTTGGGACATCTTCTCAGGTGTATTACTCTTGTGGATGGCCATACAAAAGTATTATCAGCATCTACACCTTCACTGAGGCTCACAAGGCTTGACAGGTCTTCTAGTCTAAGACTCAGTTTGGGAAACAAGATCCTTGTGGACTCTATCTCTTCTTTATACTGAAGTTCGACTATGGTTTTCATAGTCCTGCAATAAGAGATTTTTAATTCTTCAAGACCCACAAGTTGCTTGGCCACTGAGTAGGAGAACAGGTATTTCAAGCTGTCACAACTTAGGACTGTTAAAAACCTTAAATTTTCAAAGCACCGGATTCGACATGGAACGTTCTTCCACAAGTGTGCAAGCTGATTTAGATTTGTAAGGCACACTTTTCGTAGTTGAGTGAAGGAGACCGGAATTTCTTCAGTGTTCCCCTGAACCATCTGGCCCTCTAGATCAAATAGAACTTCTATTTTTGATGACAGCTTCACTTCTAGTTCTTCTAGATTTTTTAACCAGGAAATGCAATATGGTGGAAGTAGTATTTTTGATTTCTTAGAAGAGGACCCGCCAGCTTCATTTCCTTGATTTGACGACCAAGTCTCTGCCATCTTTGCCAAATGGGAGGAGTTGATCAGCATATTATTATTCGCAAGTCAACCAAATATGTAATAATGGATTAATTAACTCTCAGAGGAAAAAAGAAATTTGACACACATTTAATTATCAAAAAGAAAATGAACAATTACTCAATTATATTTATAGACACACACACATACCTCAGGTTTTGAGTTACATGGCTGGTTGGCTATGTAGAAACTAACCAGGTTTGATACACCAGACAGATTGAGCTCCGTTAAATTAGGAAAAGCAACCTTGGAAGGTGCATCAATCTCATCTTCCATCCCCTCATTTGAGACAATTTCTTGCATTTTTTCGCATAGATAAACAACTAAGGACTGGAGTTGTACCAAGTTTCTTGCTATAGACACTGGAAAGGCACATCTTAACTCAGAACAACAACTGATCTGAAGGGATCTTAGGTTGCCAAAAGATTGATGATTTTGAAGCTGCCCTTGCCATATTGCTATTAAATCCGGTATCTCGTTTAGCTCAAGTGACTTCAACTGAAGGAAGGCAGTCTCACCCGTTCGATCACTTATAAGAGATTCTGTGCCCTGCTTACTATTTTGAATCGATAAAGCTTCCAAGCCTTGAAAACTTACTTGGTCATTGAGGACACAGTTCAGATTTTTAGCTTCTCTAAAGTACAAAGCTCTAGAGTACTTCAACAGAAATCTAATATCTCCATTTTTAATGAACTCCTTTGCATCACCAACCAGCTTAACAGTATTTTTAAATCCGTAATCCAGGGGTTGTGGCATACGAAAAGTATTAGCCTTGCATATAGATATATGAAATCTTGTTGTTTCCTTTTTCAAGAGCACTTCATCTTCCGGAAACAACTTGAAATCTGGTATATCTATGGCTAAAACTGTCAAATTTTTAGACGTTAGAGACATCACCTCAGCTAAGCTTGCCATCCGGATCTCACCTTCTTTGCTTAGATCTACTTCCTCTGCAGGCTCCCATTTATTAAAGCTGCGTGTCATGTACAGCTCTTCTAGTTTACTTAAGGTGGATAGGATACCACGAGGAATTTCCTTTAGATAAGAACAATCTGTCGTATCTAACAACCTTAATTGTTGAAGATGTGCAACTTCTTTCGGTAACACTTTGATGTTGGAACGCGCAAAACTGAGGATCTCGAGATTCTCCAATTTCCAAACACTAGATATGTCTCCCAATGCACAATCATCTAGAGATAAGGTCCGAAGGTATCTTGGCAGCACTCTAATTGATGTTGACAGTCCCGAAAAACCTGTATGTAATAAATATAAAACCTGGAGCTTCATCATCCCTGCCAACATGCTTTCCAGGGAAGATTCTGAAATGTGGGTATTTTTCAGTTGTAGAAGTTCAAGTTTTTGATACCCCAAACCAGTCACAATGCGGTTGTCAATATTAACATCATTCAGTGAAACTGCAGTGTACTGTTTGCATGGAGGTTTTATTTGCCAACTTCTATATCCAGCTTGATCTTGTACCATAAAAAGATCCATATCTTGGGAAGCAATTGATATGGCAACGCCATGAACTACGCCATGCATTTTGGTACAGCCTTCCTTGCTGCTATCTAGCAGCAAAAACCTCCTTTTTAGTTTGACAACCAAAAAATGCACTCGCATTCTTGCTGCCTCCACTGAATCAAACCTGTCAGAAATTATTCCTTGCCCCCACGCATATCTAACCAAATAATCAATTGGAATATCGTAACCTTGTGGAAATAAACAACATAGTAAAAAGCATGACTTGAGTTCATCGTTCTCCAATCGTTCATAACAGAGTTTTATATTAGAATAATAAGCTTGGGGAGGAATTTCATGCGCTTTTAGTTGCTGAAGGGCATTAGCCCATTCATACTTACTCTTATTATTTTGTAGCTCTTTCGCAATAGTTACGACACTAAACGGTAAACCTCCACATTCATTTGTGAGCGCTTTTGCAATACCACATAAATCAGGATCAGCATCCAAGGGTTCACCTATTGTCTCCTGGAATAGCTCCCATGCTTCTTCTGTAGTTAACATCGGGAGTGTAAAGTTCTTTTGACTCCCCATCTCATAGCACACATCCAAATTCGATGATGTCAACAAAACTTTGCAACCTTTATGTGAAGGTCCAAGCGGAAGTCCTATTGCCTCAAAATCAAGAACTGACCATACATCATCTAATACAATGAGGATCCTTTCACATAGGATTCGTTCTCTTCCCTTATCTGCAATTTCAGCTTGTATTTTTGTAATGTTTGGGTTTGGGGACACAACTATCTTCACAACCGCATCAAACAGCTTTCCTTGTACTATTTGAATGATTTCTTCCGCCATTAGGGTTTTACCCACACCGTCCATCCCACAAATCCCAACCATTCTTATTTTTTCATTCTTCAAAGCCTCCAAGACATGATTCATGACTGTTATTCTGGATTTAGGGCCTCTAACGCCTGCTGTTAATGTTGGCCGTATCGTCTGTGGAGCTGCTGGACGGGCTACATTTTGGATCTGTGGAGCTGCTGGATGGGCTATATTTTGGAATTTTCCTTCTTTAAGGAGATGAAGAACATGTTGTTTAATCTTCTGCGCTGTCCTACTCAAACTCAGCCAATTCAAGCATCGTCTTCTCCTCTTGACTTCATCTTCAAAACGCGAGACTTCGCTGTTCATCTCTTCCACCATGCTTAGCCAATTCAAAACATGAGGGTTGATCACTTCCCCTTTCCTTTTGGCCTCATTGACCAACTCTTGCAACTCATCTTTCTTCACAATTAATTTTTTAAACTCATCTTTAAGATCTTCTATGTTAGGACCACAGTAGGTCAAACAACCAAACTCTGTCCCCATCAGCGCCACTAACTACCTTCCCAACTTTGTTTTGGGGTCAGATTTTTCTTTCTTTTTGTTGGGGAAAGGAAAAACTCAAAGGCAATGGGAATAAATGCTCCTCTTTATGTATTTGTACAGTAATTTGAAGGCTTCTCCCGGTATAAAAATCCACGGAGCTGTCAAACAAAAATAAATAAGTAAAATAAAAATGAAAGATTGTTACTAAGAAAAAAACCAGGTGCTATAAAGAAATTGGCTGATGTCTAAGGGGTGTATATTGTTGTCCCATCCCTGTGGTGGACGGAACTATAATCCTTCAAACCCCCACGCATAAATTTTCAAACAATCCCAAATGACTCACTTAGGTACACAATTAAAACAAATGTAGAAATAATTATTCGTCTCACAATATTTGTAGGAAGAGACTTAAATATATCGAGAGACTTAAATATATCGAGATACATGATCTTCACCTCGAATTCATATTATTGACTAGTCTCAAAGTCTAATAGAGCTAGTTGATCGTTGGCTAACGTGACATTATGGGTGAGAGGGTTGATATTGCCTGGACCTAGGGTATAATATTAATATTAATAAATTTGATTTTTCCACCTCAAACTAATTTTTTTCTTACCAGCATGTTGCGCAGCCCATCCCCTTATATTTCTATAAATAAAACTCAATTTGTTTTACACATAGCCCAATATGTATTAATCTATTACTAGTTCAGAAAAGTTCAATTTTGTCACATCCCAGGACCGGTTCCGGCATAGCACGATATTGTCCGCTTTGGACCCCCTCTCTGCCCTCACGATTTTGTTTCTGGGAGCTCACGAGCAACTTCCCAGTGGGTCACCTATCCTTGGATTGCTCTAGCCCCCAACTCGCTTAACTTCGGAGTTCCCATGAATCCGAAGCCAGTGAGCTCCCAAAAGGCCTCGTGCTAGGTGGAGGCGGGCATGTACATATAAGGCACATCACCCCCTCTCCTTTGGTCGATGTGGGATCTTACAAATTCTTTATGAGTTTAGTTGTAAGACATCAATAAAAATACACATTAAAATAGGTACACTTTCAATTATGTTGTCCAACATATTTTTCATTTTATAATATGTGCCTGTTGGTTTCATTAATATGTATTTGTTTTATGTTAAACCTTATTGGAAATTAGCATTTAGCCATGCACTCGAGGTCCTAGGTCCGATTCCCCCTCCACAAATATAGCTTGTATAAAAAGAAAAAAAAGTGTATTGAAAATTAGTCAATGAAATTATGAACTACCGCAATTGATATGATTTAATGTATATTTTTATTTCTAGAAAGACTATATAAACTGGAAGTAAAAACAAAAAATATCATTAGATTTTAAAGTAATAACTTTAGCTAGCCCACCCTTTAAAAAATACTTGATTACGCCCTCGGACTTAATCTGCCAAATTTAATATATTTCGAATCCCCTACAATACCCACACTTAATGTGTTTTTTTTTTAATTGTCTATGTTTATTGTGCTGATTTTAATATTTTATTTCAATATTTTGACTTTTATTTTTCACTAATTTTGTGATATTTAATGTGAACGACTTGTAAATAAGCATATCCATTATCTTATGAATAATAATATACCCTATTATCTTTTATGGATAATAAGTTATCTATTTTTAGGGACATTTACAACATACTCAAACTTGCTGAAAACCTACCTCTTCGTTACCTAAATCGTTAGTGAATCTGTTAAATGCTTACGTTTCAAAAGTGGGACTCATTTCTTAATGACAAGGACTTCCGGGTGGACAAACAAATAATTAAAAATTCTCTAGTTTTTAAAAATAATTTTAATAATTTATAAAATAAAAAAAAAGCTAAAATCATTACAATTTTAAAATCACAAGAAAAATGAAAAACAAAATCTATTTCCTCTCATTCTAGGCCCTACCCTGCGAAGCCATTGCGATCCAAAGACCCTCGTTGACCTCATCAACTCCATCCTCTACCTCATCCTCCACTTCTCCCTCACCGTTTGATCCTTCGTTGGACTGTGGTTCACCTGCCATGCCAAAAGCTCACTTCCCTCCACTCCTCGATTGCCAGCATCTCCGACTCTCCCCACTGGACGACCCTCCACGTCTGATCCTTTGTTGTTTTTGTTTGTAAGGCTATTAGAGCATCTACAATCATGCTCCCTATTTTTCAGTTAAATTTTAGCTAAAAACATATAAAAGTTATTTTAGAAGCTCTCTATAAAATTTAAACTCCAATCATGCTCTCTAGTTTAGGGAGTCATAAATGCTATAACTCTTTTGTAATTGGTCCATTTCTATTAAAAAATAATATAAAAAATAGTTAGTAATAATTAAAGGTTTGAAATACTCATTAAATAAAGCAGTATTAAATTATAGGGAGCCACTAGGAGTCCTTTCTCTCTCCTTAGATTTAGGAGCTCCTACAGGTCTCCCTATTTTAGGGTTTAGGGAGCATGGTTGGAGTTGTATTTTTCCAATTCCTCCCTAAAATTTGTCTAAAAGGTGGTTTAGAGAGCCCATTGTGGATGCTCTTAGGAGGTCACATAGGTGATATGTGAATTGGCTATTTCTAGTCTTTCCTTTTGGTTGGTAAGCTAACCATCAAGTGGGCTTTAAAGAGCCTTGTAATAGATATTTTGTAGGGAGAGTTGCTCTCTATTGTGAATCAATTAAAAGAAAAAAAAAAAAAAAAAACAAGTTTGTACTTCTCTCTTAAGCTACCTCTGAGTTCCAATTCCAAAATTATCTCTCTTATCTTTGCATATTAATCTCCTCAGTGATTTGCTACTTGTATTACCAAAAAATTCCAACATGGTATCAGAGCTTAGTCTGATCAACTAAGCCGGGAGTATTTTCTGTGTTCTTCAATTTGGGATTTCTTTCTGTGAAACCCTAACTTTAAAACTCAAAAAATTTGATGGCAAGTAGCAGCAACAATGATAGGAGTTCCTCATTTCCGATATTTGACGGTGAAAACTATGATTATTGGAGAGTGAAGATGAGGACCCTATTCACCTCTTATGGGTTGTGGAAATTTGTTGATACTAGGGTTGTTAAACCTAAGGAGGAAGCAGAGCTCACTGTAGCAGAGAGAGCATTGGTGGAAGAAAACCTCAAGAAGGATGCCAAAGCTCTATATCTGATTCAGATGGGCCTTTCCAAAGGCTTTTTTCCAAGGATCTCCAATGAGACAAAAGCCAAGGATGCTTGGGATGTCTTGGAGAAGGAGTTCAGAGGTAAATAAAAGGTGTGAAATTTCAGACACTTAAAAGAGATTTTGAATATGCAAGAATGAAAGATAATGAATTGTTGAAAGATTACTTTACTAGGCTCACTGATGATAATCAATTAAAGTCATATGGTGAGGAGTTAAGTGATAGAAGGATTATAGAGAAAATATTAATTAGTTTATTGCCTCAAAGATATGATTCCATGGTGAATGTTATTGAGGGAACTAAATACTTGAACTCCTTGACTATTCAAGAGTTAAAGGGTTCACTTCAAGCCTTTGATCAAAGACTAAATAGGCATGCTGAATATTCTGTGGAGAGTGCATTTCAGACGCTTACTATGAATTCAAAAGGAAAAGAGCAAGCTCTGTCATCTTCTCAACAAAGCAAGCCTAGTTCTAACAAGTCTAACAAGAATCGGAAAGGGAAGAATCAGAATGCCAAAGGGAAAAATTCCTTTGAGAAGAAATCAAATTAGGCTATGTCTAATTCACAACATGTTAATAGCAATCAAGCTAAGTGCAGTGTTTATGGAAATAAGAATCATTCTGAGAATACTTGTTGGTTCAAGGGGAAACCAAAATGCTATAGATGTGGGAAATTTTGTCATATACAAAAGGATTGCACAGTGAATGTGAACAAAAGTGCTAACTATGTAGAAGAAGGAAGCAATGAAGGCAATCTTTTCTATGCATGCCCGACAGCTAAAATTGAGAAGAAAGACGATAATGTGTGGTTTCTTGATAGTCGTTGTAGTAATCACATGACAAGCAACAAGAACCGGTTTTGTAACTTTGATGAGTCGAAGAAGACAAAGGAAGATGGGAGTTGCATTTTGGGTAGATGTGATTGGAATAGGCAAGGTAGCAATTGAAACAAAGAAGGGAAGAAGACTCGTCAGGGATGTGATGCTTGTTCCAGATCATGATCAAAATTTGCTAAGTATTGGCCAACTGAATGAGAATGGTCTTCATGTGTATTTTGGAGACAACTTCTGTGACATATTTGATAAAGTGGACAAAAGTCAGGTTATTGCAAAGGGTTAGAAGGAAAGGAAATATAAGCTTTCCACTTCAAATGAATTATTCTAATTCGGTTGCAATGAAGGTGGATGTAGTTGAACTATCTTAGTTATGGCATAAAAGGATGGGGCAGCTCAATTTCCAAAGTCTGAAAGCTCTTCAGCCACATTATTTGGTGATTGGTTTACCCTCAATCCAAGAAGCAAAAGAAGCATGTGAAGGGTGTGCGCAGGGGAAGCAACATCAAGACTCATTTCCAGAGCATGGAAAGCATCTAAGCCTTTGGAGCTCATCCACTCGGATGTGTGTGGACCAATGAAGACCACCACTCATGGAGGTAATAGACACTTTATGATTTTTGTAGATGATTTTACAAGAATGACATGGATATATTTCCTAAGGCAAAAATCATAGGTATTCTCTGTTTTTAAGAAGTTTAAGGCGATGGTGGAGAATAAAAATTGTTTGAAAATTAAAACTCTAAGGGGTGATAGAAGTGGTGAATACATTTCAAATGAGTTTGGAAAATTTTGTGAGGATATGGGACTTAAGAGGCAACTCACTGAAGCTTATACTCCACAACAAAATGGAGTAGCTGAGAGAAAGAACAAGACTATTGTCAAAATGGAAAAGTCCAATTTACATGAGAAGAGACTACCCTATGTGTTTTGCGGAGAAGAGTTTATAGAGCTGTGTATTTGTTGAATCGTTGTCCTACTAAAGCTGTTAAGGATTGGACACCATTTGAAGCAAACGGTGGCAGAGAACAATCTGTGAGTTATTTTAGGGTGTTTGGATCAATATGCTATGTTCATGTTCTGAAGAACCTCAGGTACAAACTTGAAGAGAATAGTGAGAAGTGTATCTTTGTGGGGTACAGTAGTCATACAAAGGGCTATAGGCTCTATGACTTGAAGAAAAAGAAAGTGATCATTTCTGGAGATGTTGTCTTCAATGAAGAAGCATGCTGTGATTGGAAGAACAAATCTGTCTAATATTTTCCACTTCATGTTAATAATGACATTGAAGTATAAGAGAACGACGAGGAAGGACTTCACACTCCACCACAATCTCCACAATTTGCAAGCCCTTCAACCCCTCAATCTCATCAAGTAGCAAGTCTGGATTTCTCTTTGAAGCTAGACCTCTGAGCTCCAATTCCAAAAATTCTCTCTCTTATCTTTGCATATTAATCTCTTGAGTGATTTTCTACTTGTATTACCAAAAAAATTCCAACACTTCTCTGGTCTCCAACTTTACCAAATCAACCCACACCACATTCCCACCCAGCCCCCACCAACATAAAATCATCTTCTCTGAACCCAAAGTGAAAATCACTCCATCTCAGTCCCCAGCGTCCCCATTCTCTGAACTCTCCTAAAGTTACTCCCTCATGCTACTTGCCTGCCTCATCGTCTCGACCTTCTACCAGTACCTCAAGGACCTCCGCGTGCGCCTCAAGACCGCGTCGTCATTGGCCTCTAAAGCCTCGTTATGGTGAAATTTAGATTCTCAGTGAGTTGAGTATGTAATTGTAAATGTCCCCAAAAATGAATATGAACTTGAAAATGACCCCCTATTCTAGACATAATACCTACCTATCTATTCACTCATCATGTATCAGATATGTAGGTAATTTATCTATTTTGCATGTATGACCATAAGTTTCCAACGGACAATGACCTAACCAATACTTTTTAGGCAAAAGATTAATTTGTATTAGGTATATAATTATCATTGTTTATTTAGCTATATTATTATTATTATTATTATTATTATTTATGTGTATTATTATTGTACATAAGTAATTTGTATTCAATTATTATTTATGTATATTAGGAGTTTACTTTTGTTTGAAACGTTTAATTATTGAATAGGTTTCCAAATTTAAAGGAATTAAATTTAAATGCTAAATAATACTAGGACAACTATTAACCTGTATTAAAATTTGGGCTTTTCATAAATGTTAAAACATAGGTAGGTTTATGTCTAGAGATAAGAGTTTATTTATTTTTTTAGTACAAGAATAGTCTAAACTAGAGGGGTGGAGTTACACACAACTAATGTCATAGGGGTTCGAACCTGAAATCTGTGGTCTGCAAGTCAAGGTCCTTTTCCACTGACCTAGACCCCCCATTGGCTAGATTAGAGTTTCAAGAGACTATCTCTTAACATATAATTAATACTGAAGTGTGAGAGAGTTTCAACGTCGACGTACCTCTAATACCAATATGAATTAGGGTGTAAGAGAATCTGAGAGAAATTCTGTAGAATGCGATGTCATGAGACAAAAGTGCTGCAGGTGCTGTACAAATTGAATAAGAGAAAAATTTAATTGTTTGAAGGAATAATCACAAGGAGGATAATACTGATCAATTCACATAAATTAAAGACTAACAATTGATCATACTAGCTTAGAACAATTTATAATATGAGTTGTGTAAGCTATAAAAAGGAAAGAAGTGGAAAGAAATACAACAAGCATCACTTCAAGAGAAGTTTATTCCTTGAAAAACCGAACTCTATAGTACAGAATACTAGAAGCATATCCAAGCTTAGAGGTTTCCTTTTTCAATCACAAAAGAGATAAAATATGAACCCAAGCAAGGTATAAGATTCATGTGATGGGAAAACAAAGGAATACATAGATACATCAAGACTTTAAATAAGCACTGACCCAATATGAATAAGAAGGAAATTGGGAAAAGAAATCTAGGGATTTAGATGACATTATAACGTTAATTTGTTTATTTGAGTTTCAACGTGGTCATACCTCTACTACCAATGTGAATTAGGGTGTAAGAGAACTTGAGAGAAATTCTGCAGAATGCGATGTCATGAGACAAAAGTGCTGCAGGTGCTCCACGAATTGAATAAAAGAAAATTTTAATTTTTTGAAGGAATAATCACAAGGAGGATAATACTGATCGATTCACAGAAATTAAAGACTAACAATTTGATCATGCTAGCTAGAACAATTTATAATATGAGTTGTGTAAGCTATAAAAAGGAAAGAAGTGGAAAGAAATACAACAAGCATCACTTCAAGAGAAAGTTATTCCTTGAAAACCGAACTCTAAAGTATAGAATACTAGAAGCATATCCAAGCTTAGAGGTTTCCTTTTTCAATCACAAAAGAGATAAAATATGCACCCAAGCAAGGTATAAGATTCATGTTGTTAAGCTATATCAATTGAGTAAACCTACACTATAATCTTGCAATGACAGAGAGTAGAGAAAGAGAGAGTAGAGAGAGAAGCTGGTCAGAGATGAAGAACAATCTGATATTTCTTTCTTAATGAATCAGTAATTACAAGAGATAAGTTTACAACCCGAGGAAAAGGGAAAGTAGAGAATGATAAAGGGAAGTTCCTATGCTGTGAGCTTATGGAGCGAACAACGATGATCCCTCGACATGGCACTACTACAAAAATCGAAATAGACGACGGGAATCCAACGTTGTCTAGAAGGTTTTCAAACAGTCGTGAAATTGACCGCCATCTTTTGTTATATAAAACAAAGACGGCTAATAACCGACGTCGTTAAAACCTTCAACGTCACAAAATATTACAAACTGACGTCTAACTACTATATATATATATATATATATATATATATATATATATATATATATATATATATATATATATATATATATATATATATATATATATATATATATATATATATATATATATATATATATATATATATATATATATATATATATATATATATATATATATATATATATATATATATATATATATATATATATATATATATATATATATATATATCGTAAAATGAAAACTTCGACAACATTAGATGACGGTTTTATTGAAACTCAAACGTCTAAAGTTTGTTACATGTCAAGATAAAAAAAAAACCGATGTATAGATAACTATCCACTTCCATAATTGAAGGAATACGACTTGTATAACCTAGAAACCGTCGTGGTTAACGTATACTACGTTAAATAAATAAACAAACCGCAGTCTAACTTATAAAAGACGACACATAAGCAAAAGAACGGACGTTTAAAGCATATTACATGTCAATAATTACACAGGCACAAACGTACAGATAATTATCCACGTCCCTAATTGAAGGAATACTTAGAAAACCGTCGTGGTTAACATATACTATGTTGAATAAATAAAGAAACCGATGTTGAACTAATAAAAGACGACACAAACACAAAAGAATAGACGTTTAAAGAATATTACATGTCAATATTCACAAACGAAACGCCGTACAGATAATTATCCACGTCCCTAATTGAAGGAATAAAGATTTGTATAAACTAGAAACCGTCATGGTTAACATATACTACGTTAACTAAATAAATAAACCAACGTTTAACTATTAAAAAAATGTCGTATATACAAAAGAACAGACGTTTAAATCATATTACATGTCATTAATCACAGAATAACCGACGTAAAATATTTTAACCACGACATACTGGTCGAAAAAACGTTGCTTATAAGATTATCCACGTCGAACTGTAGAGAAAAACGCCTTTTTAAATATATTCCACGTCCATCACTTACTAGAATCGTCCTTTAAATCATATGAAGAAGTCCCTTGGACAGTTTTAGACGTCGCTTTTTTCTACAAAGCAGTCGTCTGAATAAATTAAAATGACACAATATTACTGATTACCGCCGTAAACAGTCCTATCCACGACTACTTTTGTTAAATGTTGACGTTACAAATAATATTGAAGTCGTGTACATGAAAAGAAACGACGTGGATTATATTTTGAACGTCGGTTTTTGTAAAATAAAGAACGTGGTTAATTATTCACTACGTCACGAGGATTCAATTATATGACGTTGTAATTCTCTACCACGGCGGTTTCTAATACATATTGACATGGTTGGTGTTTTACAAGTCGCTTGTGTTACCATCCTTGACGTATGTTTTCTTTGAGACGTCAGATGTTTTAGAATAACTGACGTGCAGAATATCTGTCACGGCAGTTAATGGAACATACGTCGTGCGTTTGTTTCTTCTTTAGATGACGGTAGATTTTAATTGTGGAAGTATTGTTTCACAAATTCGTCGGTTGGAGTACTGTAACGTCGTGTTATAGTGAAATATACGTCGTGCGTTGTTTTGTAGGCCATCGTTGATGTTTATTACACCCGCTTATTATTTAATTTTCAATAAACCGACGTGTTTTCATTTTCAGATGTTGATTTTAATTTCTTTACGGTCTTTTGCATTTTCTTTCCACGACGTTGGTTTTATTGTAGATGTCTGTTTTTCCAGTTTTTTAACTGGACCGTCTTATTTTCCTCCTTTAATCCAGTATTTTAAATTTTTTATTTGTTGTGCCCAAAACCTATATAATGAAAATGTTATCAGAATTAAAATGATATACAGAGCTATTAATTAATGTCATACAATTAACTGCATAACTAATGTCATACATTACAACAATCAATCAATCCATATATCTGTTGGCGTTCATGAATCTCACGGCCTGGTGTTCCGGGCCGAGGGAATCTGTGTCAACACAGGTCGTCCTTCTTCTGGTGCCGTAAGGTTTGTGCGCGGGCGTGCCAGCACGGTTTACCGTGTTGTTAATATTATGTTAACTCGAAATTGTACGGGGCAATTAGTAGTATAGCAAGACAAGTACGAGGTCGTACCCATGAAGACTGAGAAGTTAAAACTAGTTATGTACTTAGATTACCAAATTCAAGAAAGTAAGAGGTTATGTCTAAAACAGAATTTAAAGCAAGAGTGGTTGTGATTGTTGAACAAAATAAGCAAAATGAAATTGCAAACAAAAACAAGTAAACAAATGTAACAAAGAGTGGTTTTAAGATATGGAAAACAGATTTGGAGACTAGGGCATTCGAATCACCATAACAATTCAATTCTGGGTTATAAGGAGTCAAGTAACAAGTCTAATTCATATTCAAAGATTGATTCTAGCTAAAGTATGATTAGGCCATGGTGTCTGGTTCTAACCTTGTGTTCCTAATTCCCTAATTTGATCATTTGTTGTCTAACCTAAAATTAAGCATTAGGAACCCATTAAGCATAGAAGAACAATTTAAACAACCAAGCATGTATCTAATCC
>NW_018922416.1:31642-68970 GCF_002207925.1 Prunus avium | reverse complement strand
GAAGATCCCAAGATCCACTTGTAAAAGTCAGACCATGATCCAAAGTACCATGAATATATCTCAAGATTCTCTTAACCAACTGAAAATGTAAATCTGAAGTCTAAGTCATATACTGACATACTATATAAACAGCATAACAAAGATCAGGTCAAGTAAATGTCAAATACTGCATTGCTCCAACAATACTTCTATACATGGTTGGATCAGATAAGGAGTCACCCTCAGAAGCCAAAACCTGACAATGTAGCTTACATGGAGTAGCACAAGGTTGACATGTATCCATACTAGCTTTTGAAAGTAAATCTTTAGCAAATTTTGTTTAATAGACACAGATATCTCCATTATCATTATAAGAAATCTGTAAACCTAAGAAGTATGTTAACTGTCCCATGTCTTTCATTTCAAACATAACACTTAATTCATTAATAACCCCTTGAACTAAACTATCTTTAGAACCAGACAAGATGATATCATCAACATAGAGTAGAAGGATGACATTATCTGAACCAACATGCTTAAAAAAGATACTCGGATCAGAATGAGAAACAGTAAAACCAATGGCCGGAAGATGACTTGTAAATTTAGCATTCCAAGCCCTTGGTGCTTGCTTTAGCCCATAGAGAGATTTTCTCAATCGACAAACATAGTTTGGATATGCAAAAACTTCAAAACCTAGAGGTTGTCTCATAAAAACTTATTCTTCAAGGTCACCATGAAGAAAAGCATTCTTCACATCAAGTTGTCTAAGAGACCACTTGATCATTGCTGCAATACTCAAAATTAATCCAATTATTGTGAGCCTTATAACATGACTAAATGTCTCACTAAAATCAAGACTAGGAGCTTGATTGAAACCTTGTTCTTCTGCTCGCTCGTTTTCAGTCTTCACTACCTTTCATTCCCTCTCTTCCCAGAGCTCTTCTCTCCCATTTGTTCTTCTTTTTTGGTTGTCGAATCAATTGAAGTAAAGCCACAAGACATAGATAAGATACACATTATGTTTATTTATTCTCAATTTCATTATTCCCTTTTGCTTTAATTTCTAGGGTTTTAATTTCTGCTTTGTGATGAATTTTGTGTTTATATTTGTGTTTGTATTGTTAAGTCAAAATCGAAATTACTCTATATTTTTCTTGTTGCTTTTACTACCCACATTGTGTTTGGTGTTTGGGGTTAAGTAAGGGTTTGGGTTTTAGGGAAAAGAAAGTTGTTGCATATCGCTTGGCAAATTGAAGTTTTTAGTCTAGCTTTGGGGTTAGCCATTTTGATGCGCCTCCAGTTTGGCTTAGTTCTTTTTTGATAGATGATTTGACGGGATTGCTACTTTTCAGATGATTAATGTGGCTCAGTTGTTGTTTTTCTTAGGCTTTATCCTCTCTCTTTGGTAAATTGGAGACCATAAAAACTTATTCGAGCATATAACTTTTAGTTTATTTTTGTTCTACTCTAATATGCAGAAGGTCAAAATTCATCACAAATACAGAAGCACGAGTACTCTTAAATATGTATATATATCCAATCGGCAGAACACATGCTTCTGCCATTTTATTCTTCTTTAGTTTCTCAGTCTCATGCTTTTGCAGGGTTGATATACTTGCACAATTGAAGGTCAACTCTTCTATATTGATATGGCATTTTTCCATATGCCTGTCAACTTATGTACTGATATATGTTATACAAATTGTTTACAAAGATTATAATAATTTCGTTCAAACTACTGGAGGACATGGGAGAAAATCGAAAGTAGTTTGGCATGCTTCCCCTGTCTGCAACATTGGTCAAATAAATTAGATCAGTTTTTTTGTTTTTTGGGTGCATTTATTACCCACCTTGCTCTTTTTGGTTTTTGGGGTTAAGTAAGGATGTTTGGGTTTTAGAACTTGGGTGGTTTGATGTTTGCAAGGAGTGATTGGGGTTAAGTAAGGATGTTTGCAACATTTTATGTCTCCCTTTCCCTTTCGTTCTTTCCTTTCCCTTCCTAGCTCATAGCTCTCAAGCTATGTCATTTACTTTTATGATAAGGTTAGTTTGCCAATCTTTGACAGCTATTATGGTTCTGTTATACCCTCTACAGATTTAACATATCGTAAAATACCCTACTCTAATTAACAAATTAACTAATAATTTGTCTAGTTGTCTGATTCTTTTCTTGTTCTCTTTGTTTTGTTATATATCCCAGTGTCTGATCTTGCAATTGGCTTAGATCCGACCGCTCGATCGAGACCAAATCTTCGAGACTTGTTTAGTAGACTTTGTTAGACCTATAGGAACTTTCGGATTGGAAATCGGAGGTCATGGGCCAAACGGGCTCGATTGACTAATATGGAAAGTTTGACCGCTCGGTTGACCATAAGTCTTCTGACCGGCTCATCCTTCGGGAAGTACTAGAATGACCCTATAAACCTTCTTAAAGGTTGTGCACACTTTGAGACCCGGAAACTAGAGTTTTGAGTTAAAGTCTGTTGTGAGGTGCTTTTATTAACTAAGTCCGTTTATTGTCTCAAATAGGTATTCATTCTTCGTGTACTCCACATGAAGAGCCCTCTCAAGGTTGGTTATCATTGGACTTGTTGTGATTGGACATTTGTTTTTAAATGTGCATTGTTTTTCAAATATGGAATTACTTTCATAAATGTGATTTGATTGGAAATTGGTTTATTTTGGGTTAATGAGGTTAGAGGATTTTATTATCGGGGTAGTCTTGGCTTTTACAACATGATATGGGATTTTCATGGATTATTATTATTATTATTAAAGTATATGGATATGGGGTTTTGGACTATGGTGATTTTGGATTTGGTGATATGTGATTTGTTTATGAAATTTAAACATGAGATTTTGGTTTATATGGTTTTGGAATTTTAAATATGGTCTATTGGATTTTATTATCGTTCTCTTATGGGATTCTTAGAGGATGTTATATTAACTACGTATATGAATATAGTATTTTGGATATTATCGAAATCGAATTGGTTTATTTTAGTTTTGGTGTTTTTCTTGATTATGATTTTTTATGGTTTTCATAAAGGAATTATGGGTGTTATTTTATTATATATATTATGTTATTTCGAAATGTATTTATGGAAATTGCAATTATGGATTGCACAATTACATGTACCTCCCCTTGGATACGATGGATACTTAGATACATTCAACACGCGGTGACTCTTCAGAGGTGTGTCGAGATCCAGGCACCCTTGACTGGGTGTACCGTAGAGCCCTTGACAGTGCTGTCTACGCATCTAAAACTTATTTCAGTTGCACGTGTATTGAGGATTCTGTCATGCGTGTCTGGGGAGCAATAGTCCCACGGTTGGACTACTCGTCCCTAGTCACATGAGTATGAAGGATTCTGCCATGTGGTCTATTCAAACAATCCTCGTGTTAGATTGTTTTTCCCTAGTACAAGATGATGGTGTGGTGAATGTGTGTGTGTGTGTGTGTGTGTGTGTGTATATGGATATATGTGTGGATTTATTTCCAGGTTAAGGTTTTTTAAGCATGTGCATTAAGAGTACTCTGCACAGGTATGAACATTTGAAATGAATTTCGGAATTGAGATGGGATATTTGGAAATTACTTGGCATATTGAATTTTTGCAAGGGTATAGTTGTGGGAAAAAGGATTTTGGTGGTGTTGAATATACGATTTTACAATAAGGATTAAATTAACAAGTTTACATTATTTTCCAAGAATTTGAGAAGTATTAATTAAATGGGTTTCCTTATTGTATGTCATGATATGAAATTTTATTGAACTAAAAGATTTTCTAGTATTGGATGATATTTCTGTACGTTTACCGAAGAAGTCTATTGCATGGTGTTTTGGGCATTATTTTCTAAAATGGAGGGGGTTATTTATGTTAAATCTAAATTATGTTTAACGCTTTGTTTTCGTCCACTCATATTTTTTATTTGTGCCCCCTAGGTTCTAGGCATCCGAGGTCGAGACCACCACGTTGAGGCATCATCGTTGTCCGCTTGTAGGAGTGTTCTACTATCACTCTCACCTTTTATTTTTCCCGAGTTGCAAACTAAATCTTTAGTTGCTCTTAGTTGCTCGTTTTTAAGTTCAAGTAGAGAGCATGAGGCTCATTTAAATAGTCTTAATTGTTGTGCATGCCTTTACCTTGTGCATGCTAGAAGTTGGGTTTGTTTTGGCGCTTGTTTGCATGTACTGTAAATTGGGAAATGTTTCAGTTACAAGGGAGACTCTACCAAAATTTTGGTAGGAGTTGAATTGTTTATCAGTTTAAATTAGGGCTAAAAGGCTTTTTAATAAAGTGGGTCCAACATCGGCCAGATGTTGGACGGGCAATAGGGTTCGTCACGGATTCCAAGGAAGAGTTCAGGTGGGTCCTATCATGATGCACACCAAGAAGATGGTATGGTAGCACAAAATAGAGAGGCATTGAGAAATCATATAGCCGCTAGTTTAATGAGTTCATCTACTTAGAAATTGTATATGATTCCTTGTTTATGACTGACTTGATTTTTGTTAAGACCATATTATTGACACTATATTTTTGTTATGATACTTTATTTATTTTGGGTTTAAAATAATTTTTAGGGTGTTGGAAACATATTTAACACAAAAAAATATGTAAGAGAAAGTGAAAGTAATTTTTTTTTTTACCAAACACTTGAATAGAAAAATGGGTGGCCCGGCTCGACTCGATGGATGGGCTCCAATCAATCCCTTTCAAGCCTCAGCCCGACTTAAAAATTTAGGGCCAACCTGAACTGTTGAAAACCCTAAAATTAATAATTTTATGTAGTCTACGTTTGAAACCCCAATATATTTCGGAATTCGGAATTTTTCGGAATCTCAAGATAAATTCCAATTTCAATCCAACTTTTTTCAAAATTTTAGGATTTTGGAACTTTCGAATGTTGTAATTATTTGGACTTGTCAAAATTGGAAATTTTCGTATCGAAATCGAATTTATTGATCCAACTTGCACACTTAGTAAAAGCATTTTCACCCATTCCTTTCTGCCAAAAGAGGGCCTAGGCTTTAAAAATCAACCCCCACAAAGGAAAAGTTGCCATGACAAGAAGTGGGCCAACCAAACTTGGCAAGCCCGAAGGCAAGACTTGCCTGGCCTACTGCTGAGCAAGTGTGACATCATGTTGACGTTGGCGACCAATTTAAATACAAAAAAAATTAATTAATTTTTTCTATAAATACCTAGTCATATTCTTCACTTCCCACACCAAAATTCATACAAATCCCTCTCCTTATATCTCATGTAAATAGTGGTTGCCCTTAGGTTGCCATGACAATGGGTGGGAATGCATCAAAAAATTGCTAGGGCAGTCACTATTTATGTGAATAGTATTTGCCCTTACTTGCCCTTTGTCATGGCACAATGGGGTGGAAGTGCTCTAAGCGCATTTCCAAAGCACAGTCCCAGCCTTGGCAAGAGGGGGCCTCGGCCCATGAGGGGGCTTCCAACGTGCAAATGCAGCTTGGGCAAGACTTGGGCTCCACCAACCCGCGCAAGGCCTGAGGCAAAATCAACCCGTTCTCATGCCTGAGGGCTATGACATCAACGCACGAATTCGAATTTTTTTACTGTTAGATCAGGGCGTACTTGTCGGGACATCACGTGATGTACACACAGGGACCGCGTGTGTCACGCACACCAACGGTAAATTTTTTTTTGAATTTTTGCATTAGCCTTGCTTTCTTCCAACGGATAAAAGCCACGTAGCGCTTCTTGGGGTGTCCGATCCATTCTTTGTGCTCCAATCCAACGCATGCCATTTTTTTTTTCATAAAAATTGAAAAAAATTGTGGAAAAAAAACCAAAAAAATTTTAAAAAAAATTTCTATAAATACCTACCAATATTATTCACTTTCCACACCAAATCTTCATACAAATTCTTCTCCTTCCAATATTATTCTCTATCCACACCAAATTTTCTACTGCTAAATTTTATTTGTTTAAAAATACAAATGACCTCTTCCATCAAAATTGAAGGTTCGTGGACATCCATGGAAGATGTTTTGTTGTGTGAGTGTTAGGTCCAAGTTGGTCATTGCCCGATCACGGGCAATGAGATTAAGCTCGCTCATATGTGGAGAAAAATTCATAAGTTTGGCTCGTACGGAAATGGCCTTGGCTAGTAAGTGGAAAATTTTGTATAAGGAGTTTGGGAAATGGAGAGATGCATTAGCAAAAGTAAGGGACAACTTTCGAGGCGGCGAAAATCTTGGCAACGAGATAAATTTTTTGTAATTGCCGTTTTATTAAATTTAATGTCATTTTTTAAAATATATTTTCTTGCATTTCCAATTTGTGTGTTTTTTTTAATATTATAGATTATGCAGGCACAAATGTGGTTCGGTGCCATTGGCCAAGGCACAAAATCTTTCAACAATCACTAATGTTGGGAGGTTGTGAAGAATTGTTCGAGATTCAAAATTATTCCCATGAATTCGACTGTTATGTTGAATGAGACGCCGCTCCACGATTCACCGGCATCGGATTCGTCGTTGGATTCCCCAATGAATCATGGCTCACCAATTCAAAGGGAGTTGGGGCCTAGTAGGAGAAAGGCGACAAATGCCAAGCGAGGGAGCACTTCGAATAATGATTGTGCAAAAATTTTGAAGCAAATTTTTATCAACGACACATTGAGAATTGAGAAAGACATGAAAAGAGATGAGGCTGATAAGGTAAAAGATGAAGCATTTGCATGAGAAAAGGAGTATGCACACAAACAATACATGGACAAGAAAGATTAGGAAACCATGACCATGGATACAAGCCATATGTCCCCTGAAACAAAGTCATTTTGGAAGCAAGAACGAAGGGATGTTATAAGAAGAAGGCTTTTCTGTGATGATGGACCTAGCAACACAAATTGGTTAAATGATGAAAACCATTGGGTTGTATTGATAGAGTTGTCATTTCTTAATTAGTTGTATTGTTTGTCTTTTATTGGATAAAGAAAGCATTTAATAATATATCTATTTATTTAAAACATTGCATACATCAAAACAAAGCATAATTCCCACTACCATGGCAACTTGATCATCGTCTGCTTCCCACTCCCTTTCTTCTTCAGCACGTTTGCGCATTCTTTCTTCATTTTCTCACTTAGTCCTATCCAACGTCCTCCTCGTGTCAGACATTGAAAATAAAATGTGTTTTGTAAAATTTGAGAAATGAAAGGATAGAGAGGATATGGATGATTGTTGTGAGTGGAGGCTGTAGTTTTATATAGAGATTTAGAAAATAGAGATGACACATGGCGCATTTGTAGCAATTGAAAATCTTATCCGAAATCTAAGATGTGAATTTTATAATAAATATGGACACGTGGGAATCAAAAATCTTATTTGAAATCTGATATGTAAATTTTATAATAAATATGAACACGTGGCAATTAAAAATCTTATTTGAAAATTTTATCCGAAATATGATATGTGAATTTTATAATAAATATTGACACGCAGCAACCGAAAATCTTATCCAAATTAATCGTTTAAGTATAAAAAAAGAAATTTAATTTAAAGTGAACAATAAATGCCCTTTGACATGGCAATGAGTGAAAACCCAATTTCCCTTTTGCAAGGATAGTCACTATTCACATGAATAGTAACATCGTTTGTCTCCCCCTTGCCTTTTGCCATGGCAAGTGGCAACTCAGTAATTCAGTGGCATATCCTGTAAATATGAAAATCTTGTAGGGTCGTTTTCCCAACCCAGTCATCCTCAACCTCTAACTCCTCTCGCACCACCTTTTCTTTGCCTCCCAACGCAGATTGAATTCCCAAATTCACGGTCCTCACTCTTTTCTCTCAGACAACTTTATCTTTCTCTACAACCAAAATTAGGGTTTGTAATTCCCAATTAAATGCCCGTTTTTTCAATATATATTTTTTTTGACTCTGATGATATCCTTTTGAATTGGGGGTGGGGTTGTGGGTATTCCTTTTTGTTTCAATTCTAGGTTTTAGTTTTTCAATTTCAGCTAAAAATTCCCTTTTTCTATTTGGTTGTGGGGCTTTTCATTGTTCGTGAAATTTTTGGTGGCTTGGAGCTGTAAATGTACTATTAGAAATGTCAGAATCCAATCACCAGAACTCAATGTATGGCTCAGGAGGTGCCCCGCAGAGTAACCAAGTTGAGGAACAAGAAGACGACGTTGAAGAATCCATAGACAACCCTCACATACGCTTCGAAGATAGTAGCGCCATTCCTCCCAATCCACTGTACCTTACCGGCTCAGAATACCCTCCGGCGGCGGCCACAAACGGCGGCTCTGATCAGCTTACGCTGTCGTTTCAGGGCGAGGTTTATGTCTTCGACGAAGTTTCTCCTGATAAGGTAAAGTTCTTTCGCTTCTGGGTGGTGCTCAATTTGAGTGTAACTGTTTTTGGACTTTTGGTTCATTCTGTACTGGTGATTTCTGCTTTGTTTTCTTTGTTATAGTGGTGTTTAGTCTGATGGTTCTTGTTTTGTTCTTGGCTAGACCTTAAATTACTTGCTTTTCTTTGAGAAAATGGGTTTTGATTAGTTTGTGGGAATCATGCAGTTAAAGTAAGTTCTTTGAGTGGTTCAATGTTTGCTGAACATCATGATTGGGTTTTTTATTTATTGTTTATGCATGTGGGAAACCTGTCTTATGAATTAAAGTCTATAGGTGTTAATGAGAGGGGTTGTCTGACAGACTTGAGCATCTGTGGTTGTTTTTCACAGGTGCAGGCCGTACTACTACTTTTGGGCGGATATGAAATCCCTTCTGGCATTCCTTCGATGGGGCCGGTTCCTCTTAACCAGCAAGTGTGTACTTATATATATATATATTTATGTATAAATCATGCAAAAGTTTATTGGAATTAGTAGTCTTTCAGTTGGTGTTATTTTCGTTCACTTTGTTGCGATAATGACATCTCTTACAGGGTATGAATGACTTACCTGTAAAGCCAATTCAACCGCAAAGAGCTGCATCTTTAAGTCGGTTTCGTGAGAAAAGAAAAGAACGTTGTTTTGATAAGAAAATTCGTTACACTGTGCGAAAAGAAGTTGCACTCAGGTACTACAAGATTATCTACTTGTTTATTCATTTTCCTTGGCCTTTCAGTTGAAAGTTCTCTATCATTCTCTGACAAAGACTCTATGCCACTTTTGTAAATGCATATCCTGATTTATAATGTTGTTTAGCATCCTTTTCATGATTCCTTATTCAAATATACAGTTTCTGATAAGGCTGTTGTTTTTTTGTTTCTGAGACAAAGTATATTGGAGAATGTGAATTTATATAATTTGTAAATCAGATGATTAATCTTAGTTTAATTATGATATTGGTATCCCCATCATTAAGCATTACATATTATTATAAATATAGTAAGCTATTTTCCATAGCAGAATATATGCTGTACATATTGATGTATGCATGCCTCCTATTAAATTCGTTTGAATAAATGTTGTACATGTTAATACAACCAAAACTGGAAATTGCTATCAACTAAGGATAAAAAAAAAATCATTCTAAAAAACTTCATTATGTATACAGCCCTTGAATTTGCAAAGAAGATGAAAGATGCTGATTCCTAGAATTCGGAAGAAACCGAAGCCCAAAGTGAATTGCAATGGACCAAATAAGGAATAGTTTTTCTTTAAGGAGCTAGGTCTCAGAATAAATGCTGTGATACCATATTGAGAATAATGGGAAAAGAGATGCCTAAATTGTCACTCTAGATAGGGCCTAAACGGAGTACAACCCTACTCATAGTAGGATATGGTAACAGGCCTTTCTTAGAATGAAATGTAAAGGTATATCATTTAGAAAAGTCTTTCTCAGCACACTGAAACTCCTGAAAGACATAGATTTTTTTATAACAATAACCCTCCGATTGGATGAGGGAAAATAACTCAGAATTTAGCTAAAAGTCGGGAATTTAAGAGGAGAAATTGACAATTCCCTTGTTTGGCAACTTAAGTGCGGATTTTATTAAATGACGCGTGGAAAAAATCGTGGAAATTGGAGCATCAAATTCCCAAGTTTAATTCCCACCAAAATAGGCGTCTTTTAACAATTTCCATAGTGCCATTTACAAAATTCGATATACAAAAGTCCAAACACTGAAATCTTCAATTGCCAGAAATTGAAATGATGGAAATTTAAATTCCGTCATTTTAGAATTCTATGTAATTTTCAATTCCTTCATCCAAACGGAGGGTAATGGAAGATCACTTTTAACTCCTCAGCCTTTTCTTTTTCTTTTTCTTTTTCCTTTTCTTCCCACCTTGACTGTTTTGTTATTTCATAATCCTTTTCCTTCTGGCCATCTTTTAATATGTTGTGCGTACATATTTCAGAATGCAGCGTAAGAAGGGTCAGTTTACATCATCTAAGGCAAGTTCTGATGATGGGGGCCCTGCTTCATCTGGTGCAACACAGGGCTCTGGACAAGATGAGAGCATGCAGGAAACTTCGTGAGTCCATCTTCATGTATCGTTACTTATATTTAGGACCATTAGATTTTTGATAGGACATAGGATTGATGGCCGTTAGATTGATTCTTTAAAGTGATTATGCTTTATGTTGCACTCTACAATCATGTTGCATTGACGTTGAGCTGTTTATATACAGGTTTTGTACTCTAATTGTTTATTTGTTATTTCAAGAGAAATACTTATATTCTCTGCATTCTGAAAATTTATGCATAATGTCTTTTCAGGTGCACGCACTGTGGGATAAGCTCAAAATCAACTCCAATGATGCGTCGTGGGCCAGCAGGTCCAAGGACTCTATGCAATGCATGTGGGCTCAAGTGGGCTAACAAGGTTTGAGAGATTATAAGTAATTTAATTTATGCTTTAACTCCCTTTTGGGTATTGATGGATATCTAAAAGAATTGTTTGCATTTTCATAACTGTCTGTGTATGCACATGTATATATATATATATATATATATCTCATATAATATATACATATATATTTCCATGATCTCCGTTTCTGCATTCTTTTATTTTACTGCCCCTCCATATAACAAGTGTTTTGAGAGATTTTGAGGATTTAATTGTAAGCTTTTCAATTTTTCCTCAACCTAATATTTCACGTTTAAATGTACAATGGATCAGTGCATCGTAATGTATTTCAGTCATTTATGTCTAATCTACCACCTGCCTTGTTGAGGACCTTAACAGAGAATAACTCTTTTGTCTAAAAGTTCTTAATTGAACTAAGTAACCAGTTCTTATCCTATAGATCTTCTTCCACAGTTATGACTAGAACACTTCAAGTGCGATATTTTTATTTTTATTTTTCTTTGCTTACTCCTTGTTGTGGATGTATGAATACACATATAATACACACACACACACACACACACATGTGTATATAGGAGTCCTAGCACACATGAATGCAACATTCATGGTTTAACTGTTGGATGAAAATCCAAACGTTCAGTAGGATACACACAATTTTTTACCTACTCTGTCATTGTCATTGTTATTTTTATCGTGAATTTTCATTCCCTGGTTTAGAGCATGGTAGATGTCTTATTAGAGTACTTAACTAGTTAAAGTTGGAGCATCCAGCCCAAAACCAATTGGAGAGACACAGAATTGTATATATTGAGATGGAAGGCTTAGAATGACTGATGTGGGACTTTATGTTTTCAACATGCCCCTAACGTTTGGCCAGATTGAGCCAACACGTACTGAGGTGTAAGGCTTATAGTGCCCAATGCGGAATTTGAATTCTCAACATAAGGTTGTGTGTCTAAACACTTATACAGATCGATATAATTACCAGGTTGTTGCCCTGGGCGATGTGTGACTAGAGAAACTTTTTATATAGAATATGTCTGACAAGGTTTTTGAATCAGCAGATGTTTCTCAATCATAGTCTAAGACCATCCGATCTACTTTGCATCTCAGTTGTTTGTATCTGAGAAAACTGTACTTAAGAAGAACTTTATTAGAGAATATATATATATCTGTCAGGCAATCTAGCATGCTGTGTTGCTAGACATTTTATGTCTGAATGCGTGGCCCTTATTGACATTTTAGCAATAAACCAGGTTAGATATCTAGCAAAAGAAAATTACTAATATATATTGGAGTTAGCTTTGTTGGTGGTGGATACTAAAATTTTGTAGGAAGTGATTGCTGGTGATTCTTAGTCATCTCTTAATGTATGCTCAACTTTTTGCAGGGAGTTCTAACAGGTGGTCCTAAGGTTTCAAATATAGGTATGCAGGATCCTTCTGCAAAGGGAATTGAACAGGTAAACCACCTCAGGCACCCTGAAAAAAAAAATTAAAAATCTTGTGATTTTTCTTATTTCTGGCATTTTCCTCATGGGTTATTATCACAGGGTGATGGCGAAGCTAAAGACCCAGTTGCTATAACCATGGGTGCCAACATCGCCCCTTCCTCTAATGGTGACAACTCAGCCATGACTGTGGACAGGAATTTATGAAGTCCCTTGCAGCCTGGTTGATTGCCATTTGCTGTACTACAAAGGGATGTCAAATAGATTCAAGTACGTTATCGAGTGTACATATGCTTTAGGGACTTGGAGCTATAAACTAATATAGATTTGAAACCCTATTATTTTATGTGATTGTAGTCTGAGGACCAAATTTAGAACCTCATGTCATTGTAGCATTTGCATTCTATTATCCATGTTGAATATGGCTGCAATACTATTGCCAGTTCTTTCCTTGTCTACAATATAATCAAGAAAGGTTATGGTGATAAATGCAACCTGATTATTGTGAAATTCGTATCGCCAGACCAGAAAAGCAAGGATTAAAGCCTATTTTCAGAGGCATGGCCAGGTAAATTTGCAGTTATTTGGGCGCTTTTTAAATTTAATTTTAAATATAAAAGTGTGCCTTACAACGTACCAGGTGGAAAATTCAAAATTGAGTGACCAAGTTTGGCTAGTGAATCATCAGCTGCATAATTTGTTTGTCAAGGTCAACGGACGTGGTTTGTTGTGCTTCAGATTCTTCCACATTCTTCTACAGCTATGAATCAAAACTTGCATTTTTTATAAAAAAAATCTAGTGATTGTACCCTCTAGGTAATTGGGGTTTAGTGGAAAATAAGATGAGAAAACAGAGAATGATCAATTAAAGAAGGAAGTAACAATGCTGAGCTTAGTAGCGTGGGCTTGTAACCTGAATCGGTGTGGATAGCAAACAAAAGAAGGAAGTAACAATTTCAATTCTCTTCCGAAGTTTCACTAGTAAACAAAAATTGAAAAATAAATAGGCTGATGTCACCGATTTTTCTCATGAGCATATGAAAAATTATGAATTAGTAATTTCTTGAGATACAAGTTGCCATAATATATAGTGGTGCTATCCTAAGTCAATATCTGAGGGCCCTTGTGATCTCATTTATTTGACGTTTCAAGGGATACCAATAAACTTCAAACACTTCTTCTCAAATGCAAGTCATCTGCAATAGGAAATGAAACCAAGTAAACTTCTGCTTGCTCATTAAATCTGCAACAATTACTTGGCTCCATCAAAGCAAAAGGTTTATACACCTTGACTGCAGGGCAAGCAGCCTTGGAGAGGTACAAACGATGATTTCGATTCTATTTCCTTGTCGAAATGCTGCATATACAGTTTAGTTTGATTTTCTTTAGGCGAGAGTGGTAGGACAAGGATTCTTCCATTACCACCACATAACAGGAAAAAGAAAACTCACGCTAATATCTAGTTTGTGACAAAAATGAAAGATTAAATTATATCTCATTGAATTTCATGTGTTTGTTTATACGTACTGATATATTTTTATGATCAAGTTCACATTCCTTGCTTGTTTGAGAAGGGAGGAAAGAGATAGATCATTCTTGAATAACGAGAGTATCTTATTGGAGGATCTCATTGCTTCTTGTGATGAAAAATAAACACCCAGATGTATTTTCTTGGACCATGACTTTGTTCCCAAACTCTGCAACTTCTTACTCTCCAAAACCATTCGTCCTATGCAATCGCATGCCGATGAAGACGCTGTGAAAGGAACATTTGGGTACCTTGATTTTTTATTTATTTATTTTTAAATCAAAGATAAACTTCACTAGATAAACTTCAACAAGACATCGAAAGTAGAGGATACCTTGATCCTTCGTACAAGATTTCTGGTTACATTTCAGAAAAGAATGATGTCTAATAGCTTTGGCTTTTACTTATATTCTTGACGGGACGAAAAGCTTGGGATGAAAATTAGGCAGGAGAATATGCATAAATTATTTCGTACGTGAAATCTCATGCTTGTGATGGCTAGATTGAGACGATTGTGGATCCTAAAATATCCTTGAAGAGGTATAGGGCTAATGCTAAGGCACTATTTTGTACATGATGAGAGGAATGTGTAACAATGGCACTATTTGTACTAAAGATTGGGGTCTCTCTCTCATACAGTGCTAATGTTAAGGCTTTCTATACGAGAATACGTATGTATAGATACATATATATACACATGCATATATCAAAATCCTTGATGGCCAGTTGTGATAACTCATCCATCTTTTGTAGATATTCCGTCAAATAGAACAGTCTATTGTGATTATTCCCATAAAACTAATACCCAAAAACATAAAAAAATAATAAGGTACTCTTATGTTACTAGCTACCAGTTTGGTGGGGATTTATTTTTCATCAAAAGCTCATGTTATGCTTAGCAAGGAGAAATGTAGGATACCAATTGCAAATACTTCGTGAAGCCACATTGTCCATATTGCTACTACAAGAGCAAGTTCTATGCGAAGAAAGTGCTGAATGTTTTTTTTTTTCTGAAGTTCTCCCGGCCAATTCAAATCATATTGGCCGGTTTGATTTGGTTTTAATCAAGGAAAAAGTCAAATAGTTTTAAAATTGAACCTAATTATAATAATTTGATTTGGAGCTTTTGCAAAATGGCCTAAACCGGACTAGACCGTCTACTTAGGATCCGTCTGGTAACGTTTTCGGAGAATGTTTTCTGAGAATATTTTTAGAAAATGAAAACGAGAAAACAAATTTGCATTTTCAAGATTCGAGAATGCGTTTGGTACGCTAACTGGAAAACATTTTCCGAGAACGAAAACAGAGAAAACGTGTCCAGTACGAACATATGAAAATGACAAAAATAGTGAATATGCGTTCGTCAACAGTAAAATTGTGCAATGGTCAAATTAATTATCATTATCCAATACATGCATTAGCTAACTAAAAATGGTCTCATGTCCTCCAAGTAAATCATATTAAATCATAGATCAAATCTCTCATAGTCTCACAAATATCTGAAAAATATGCAATAAAAAATTTAAAATCATGTTGTTATATTTTTGCTTTTAATTCATTTTATTTTGTAGTTCTCTCATTGGATAATAACTAAATAAGGATGTTGAATTTGAAGTGTACTTCTATTAGTTATTGAACTTTGAAGTTTTATAGCATTTTGAATTTTAGGATAGTATGATACGCTAGAAATTGAAGATTTGTGTTGCAAATGAACTAACAAAGAGGAGATAATGCAAAAGAAAAAAGAATTGGGCTTATGTCCAAAGGGTTTAGGGATCGTCCAAACTGGCGGAACGAAACTGAACCAAACAGTTTTATTGAAATTGATTTGAAGAATAATTTTAGAGTAAAACCAATACAATCCGGACCGTGGCCGCTCCTACTGCTAAATTGAGTCGGATCTATAGAGTTAGAAAATAAATGTTTTTATTCTTTTTTCCATTTTTGCGTCATAGTGATTATGACTTTCCAAACACGTTTATCTAGGGGCTTAACGTTTAAATTCGGAGTCAAATCTTGGTCAAAAGGGGTTCAATCTATTTCTCTTTGGCAAAGCAATAAACTTTGCAGAAAAAAGAACTGAGCGAAGAAGAGTGATGCTTTAGAAATGGAGATGGTGAACGCTCAGCCACTGCAAGCGAGGGCTTACGAGGGGGAAGATCAACTGGTGCATATACCGGCAGAGTTGGAAGGGGACTATGGCGAAGGAGGTGGTGCTAAAGCGGCCATGAATGGAGGGGACCAAGCTCGGAGGAGCTCTGGAGTAACTATGAGTCGCTGCAATTCGGCTCTGCCTTCTCGGACCAGTGAGCTCACCATCGCCTTCGAGGGCGAGGTCCACGTTTTTCCCGCGGTTACTCCCGATAAGGTTGGCTTTCCGTGTTCTGCTAATTTCATTTTGAGTCCGTTTGGTTCGTTTCGCTCTGTTTGGTTCCCGGGAAACATGAGGAAAATCAAGGATTATAAATTGAAAAACAAAAGGAATCTCTCTCTGTTTTCTTGAATGTATATATTTGCTTGTAGAACTCTTTTGTCGAATAAATAACATACTAGCTAGCAACAATAGCTAATTAAAGGCAGACTTGTGAGGACTTCCCTTCTGGTGCAAAACTTAGTCTTGGATAGCAATAGAATTTTCCATAGCAGGTTAGACAAGTTTGAAATCCGTTGATGATTCAATAATTTTGGTCTCTTTTGAGTTCATTCTCAAATTATAGTTTAATAATAGTGTCCCAGTATCATAGAAATTAGTTGCCCGTCAGTTACGGGAAGTAAATGAGTAGATTTAAGCCCTTTCAGCAAGATCAGTCCACGTTATAGTTCTGGAAATTATCAGCAATTCCTTTCTTTCTTGTTTTCGTATGTACCTGTTGGAAGCATTAACAAAAGGCTGTTTCTTCTGTGCAAGTTACATTGCGCAATAAGGTGCTCCATTTAATCATTTAGATGTGATGATATGGTTCTTGTTTATTCTTTTCAATCGGAAAACTTGAGAATTCATTCCCAAGTTTAAGACCTGGGTGATACTATCCTGGCCAAACAGCTGGCAAAAGGAATGAGTTCAAAATTGTTGTTATGCCAGAAAGTCAATGGCTAAGTAATGATAGAGAATATTAGAGGCCTAACCAAAAGATATTTAAAAAAAAAAATTACTATACTATTTAATTATGTTTCAGACTGTAGTCTTTGACGTGGTCCCTGAGCAAGATACCATCTTTAGGGGACCTAAAAACAGTCGAAAATGGCGTTTCTGTCTTCTAATCACTATAGCATACATATCTGAATTACTCTAATAATTGGTTAAAGAAGATAAGTTCTTTCCAAAGACACACTGTTAATTGGATCTGTAAAAATACATTTGCCGTTGACTTGCATTTTTCTTTCTCACAAAAATGGGAAAGTTGCATAGTGATTGACTCGCTCTGCTTTTTGGCTATTCATATGTGAGTTGCACAGAGGAATGGTTTAAACATGGTGCAAGCTTTAGTGCCTATAATTCACCCTGTATAAATCTGCTGCTTGGTTTCTTTTGGGGTAATAATGCCTGATATTCTGGAATATTAATTACAGGTGCAAGCAGTGCTTTTGCTATTGGGAGGGCGTGATATATCCAGCAGTTTCCCTAGTTCTGAGTCTCTGCTAGAAAGCAATAGCGGGGTATTCCTGTATAAATCAACTTGCTCTTGTTTTCCCCCACACTGGGGTTAATATTTCTCTAATTGTTGATGCCTTTTCAAAATTACACTCTAGGGTATAGGTGACATCTCACGAAATTCAAAACTTTCACGAAGAACTGCATCTCTTGTTAGGTTCCGTGAAAAACGGAAAGAGAGATGCTTTGAAAAGAAAATTCGATACACTTGTCGAAAAGAGGTTGCTCAGAGGTAATGCAACCTGTCTTGATAACTTTCGTCATATTGCATGGTGTTGATTATTTCTCTGGATGTTATAGTGATTGCATGCAGCTCCTTGTTGAAATATTCTGGTGGTTTACTCAGAAATGGTTCTCCAAAACTATGGTTGGAACAATACAGCTGTGAACCCATGTTCTAGTATTTCATGACAAAAAATGGGTTTAGGAAGTAGTCTTTTTTCTTTTTATGCATTACACAACAATCAGTGATTTTCTTCCCCTGAGTGATAAAGCCTCTCAGAGATCTGGGTGAATGATTGAATCATAAAATACAGGCCTTTCCTCCTACTGGTCCTGTCTGCAACTCGTTTGGTTGAGAAATAAATGATATTATGTGTGAGGAAAAAAGAAGAAGAATTATATGAATTTTCTGCATGTGGAGCTATTTGGTTGTTCTTGTTTGTTGTGGAAGTGATTTAGCTTTAGTTTAGTAACCTGCAATTTTGAAATTAACAGAATTTGGTGATTGCCACTGTGTCGGTGCATTACCTGTTTAGGATGTGGGCTTAGCTCTTTTGGTGGCCTAGCTTGGTTCTACCAGTTCAAATTTCTGAACTTTATAGTTTCTAATTTGAAGATGCAGTTGATCATGAGATAATAGTACCCAACAGCTTATATGTGCACTGGCAGCTCGGTAGTGAAAAGGTTCACTTTGAAGCAACATTGTAGCTCTTCCAGCAGCAACATTGTAAATGTATCAGAATCATTATTTCTTTGCAAGAGAGTCTATCCCATGAAACATAATAATGACTACTCCTTCCAGCAGAAAATATTGACCTTCGAAATCAGAGAAAATATCATCTTTCACACAAACACACACCCGCAGATGTAAAATTATTTTTGTATTAACAAATCGTTCTTGGAGTGTTACCACTACCTTTATTGCCATATTAAGGTTGTATTTGGTCTTTTATCAATAAATATAATCCATGTATTAGTGCCACATCCACTGATATTTACAGCTTGGTTAACACTGATTGATGACCAAGGTGTGTGTGCATCAACTTGTATAAACTAAGAAAATGGGTAGATAGTTAGTAAAAAGGAAGTTAGACTTACACAAAAAGGATGGAAGTAGTTTATAAATGACACTTGTAAGGTGGTTTTAGGGGTGTGAAATTTTATGCAACTAAATTATTTAAACGTCTTTGAACCTTTTTTGGTATTTCCTTCCAAGTTTCAATGAGGTAATTATTGTCAAAATAGAAGTTTGAAAGCTACTTGAATTGCCGTTCCATAATGGTAATCAGAATAATGCAATAACTGGATGTGGTTGTGGTTCTTTCTCCGTTTCTCTCACTCGCACATACCCCAGACAAATGGGATTGGGAAATTGTTGGATTTTGTCCTACTTTATGATTATACAATTGTTTTTCTACCATAATTCACATATGCATGTGTTTGTTTTGTGTGCATTCCACGAATTTTTAACTTTTCAACATTTAACAACAAACATTGATTTATGCAATGTATAATGGAAACAAAAAGTTGAAGTTATCCTTGAATTCAGTACTATTTACTTATTTTTCTCTCAATACTATTACTTGTTTTGTAGGATGTATCGCAAGAATGGACAGTTTGCATCATTGAAGGACGATTCTAAAATTGCTTCTGGAAACTGCGATTCAAGTGATGGCACTTCTTGTCCAGAATCTGTGTGAGTTTGAATTCTGTTCTTCAGTTAGCATTTGAACTTTCAGTAGGATTATTATTAATTTATTCTTTCTTTCCTTTCCCACTTTGTTGTAAGGATCACTGATGTTTTATTGCTGGTTCTTAATACATGTTGATGCTGACATGCTGCTTCTTCCATTTCTGGTCTTCTGAAATTTTTATGTTTACGTAGATGTCAGCATTGTGGAATTAGTGAAAAGTCTACCCCAGCAATGCGTCGGGGGCCAGCTGGTCCAAGATCTCTTTGTAATGCTTGTGGTCTCATGTGGGCTAACAAGGTAGGTGGTGCCTGTTTTGGGTAGTAACCATCTATGATAAAATGCACGTATGCATGCCCTCAGTTGGTGCTCAAACTTGTTAAAACAATGATGCATTGGCAGTGATATAGCATGATCGAGTTCAAACTTTGCTCTCTAAGTTCTTGTCTGACATAAGCAATTTGACAACTTTATTTGTCCTCTTACTCATCATTCTGTTGATCTGAAGGGAACTTTGAGAGATCTTACAAAAGCAGGGAGGCCCATTCATTTTGACCAAGATGAGCTGGTATGTTGCCTCTACTGCTGGTCCAATTAGAAAATTATGTTGAAATTATATGCATGTGCATTGGTTTGGCTACCAGACAATTAAGATAATGGAAAGTCCATGGAAGCAGGTGTTTCTGACACCTGGACACATGACATGTGCGCCCAGCAGCAATGTTTTCATAGGAAAAGCGAGGGTGAGACATTTATGCCTTGTAAGGTGAGGCTTGAGGCTTGAGGGAGGCATTGGGGCGTAAGCCTTTCGGAACTCGAATTATTATGATTAAAAAAATATAAAAAGAGTTAATAAGAGTATTAATCGTTATTCAAGCTTGATAATCAATCCGAAAAGATATAACATTCAACTAGGGCTGTTGCCTTCTTTAACTTGACTGAAGAAAGGCTTGTGTCAGAGGCATTGGTTGTGAGTGTTAGAGCTGTCCAAAGAGAGGCATGGTTTAGGTTTTCTTTGTCTTTGTCTTTGCTTTCCTATTTTGGAGTTCTATCGGGTGGAATATCACTTAAAAGCTCCCAGGAAAACAGTGCCCCCGACTTGGGTTCTTAAAGTAGTGAATTTAACAGACAAAACGGCGCGGTTTTATCTCACAAATTTTAAAAATTAAAAAAAATTAAAAACAAGAACTAAGGTGTTAAGAGGGATGTGCCTTATCAGATATAGTGCATATAAAGCACATCTAGGGCATGAGGCTTCTGCCCTTCTTCAACGAGGCTTAGGCTTTCCTGACCTGCTGCTAAACACAGGGATTCCTGAGGTGTTTCATAGTAGCCTCACCTTCACTCGTGCCTCAGCCTCGCGTTTAAAACACTGCCCACACCCATGCCCAAGTCCATGTGACAGATTTTGAGCAAATAACAATCATCTGTATTTCTAATTGGGAGCAATACTAATTTAGGGTCATGTACTATCTTGGAAGATTAGTCAACGTAGTAATCATAAATCTGATTTTACTGATGGTCGCTTTTTGTGTCTACTCTTGTACATGCCAATTCTTTGTACCCTTTTTATTCTTGTAAAGTCACATTTTAATACTTTCTTCTGACATAATCTAATTTGGAGTATCGATTCTGATGGTGTCCATGTGATCTTAAGGAAACTGCAGCTGACTTTAAACCTTTGATGTTAAAACCAGAAAATGCGCATCTAGACCCAGATGTAGAGGTATGATTTCTTAGCATGGTTATTATGAATGTTAATTAGAACTAATTAGTCAGTTCTAAGTTTTCTGATATTTGAGATGCCAAATGTGAGTATTGATTTCAACATTTTGCATAGTTTCTTTGCCTATTGTTGTGCTCTTGAAGAATCTTCTAGAGGTCTTCTCGTCAAAAGGCGACAGAATTGAGAATTCTTGTACCTGCAAGAATGTGCAAATTTAGTTTATTTGTTTTTCGGCATGTGCAATTTAGCTTATTCTTTGAAGTTTGTTTGTGTGTTTTTTATTTTTCTTGTAAGTATATTAATTCTACTTGTCTGAATGTAAAAATATAATTTTATTTGCTTTTCACTGGGGCCAATTTAGCTTAATCTTTGTACATAACGTGAGGGTTTATTTCTTGTTCGAATAAATGGATTCTACTTTCTATTTGTGTTTGGTGGAAACTTATGCGATTGGTTCCACACAGAACATACTTGCTGCATATTCTAGATCCTTCTGCACAATGATATGTTGTGTTGTCGCAGAACTTGACAATACTTAGTATTTTTGTCCGGTCAGGGAATCCCAGAGGAGAGTAAGCCTATTGCATTGGATACTGAAAACCCTCCTCTGAGACTGGGTGACGAGGTAGCACTTCTTTCCATGTAACTAAACTAATTGTACATCAATTATAATATTTAATATTTGACACTGATATCTACTTGGTTTCCAATGTTTCCATTGTCCATCTTTAAATAAATGAACGAGAAGAAGAGTTCTTTAAGATTGATAACTACGATATTTTGATATCTGTATGTGGACCAATGGAGTTTTATTGCTTAGGTTTGAAGAGTGGGTCCCTTTGTGTGATATCCTATAAAATCATAAACAATAGTTCTTTCCAAGTTATTCCAAATTAAATTGTAATCAGTTTCAGTCATCTGATGTGCAGGATATGCTGGAAACAGCTGAAGCTGCTACTAATCACATATGCATCCAAATGGAAAATTCAACTGTTAACTTTGATGAGCAGGTACTATTTCAAGGTTCACCTAAACCAAGTAGTTGGAACTTGGCCCTGTATTCTTGAGCTAAGATTCTGTTCCATAGTTTTGGGAAGTTTTCGTTTCATGCCTTATATGTTGACAACCTCTGAATCACTCTGCTGTCAACATTACATGCTATGGTAATGTTCTGTTGCAAGATATTTGACACATTACATTATATTTAGGTGTTGGTGTTTATTTAATGGGTGAGTATTTGCACAAATAGACTATTAATTTATTAATCAATGCTGAACCGCACTAAAAATAAATTGGATCTGAGGAAGCATGTAATTGTACAGTACTTATAGTATCACATATGCATCCAAATGGAAAATTCAACTGTTAACTTTGATGAGCAGGTACTATTTCAAGGTTCACCTAAACCAAGTAGTTGGAACTTGGCCCTGTATTCTTGAGCTAAGATTCTGTTCCATAGTTTTGGGAAGTTTTCATTTCATGCCTTATATGTTGACAACCTCTGAATCACTCTGCTGTCAACATTACATGCTATGGTAATGTTCTGTTGCAAGATATTTGACACATTACATTATATGTAGGTGGTGGTGTTTATTTAATGGGTGAGTATTCGCACAAATAGACTAGTAATTTATTAATCAATGCCGAACCGCACTAAAAATAAATTGGATCTGAGGAAGCATGTAATTGTACAGTACTTATACTTGGGTAAACCAGCGTGTGAGGGGACATATACATCTTCCTAAAGCGAGCCTCATTTTATCAAGAGGTCTCCCGTATTTTCTTTTGTTCATAAATAATCTTGGCTGATGTAAATCAAAGCATAAGGTGTGTTGTAACTAGTAATTACTACCTAACGTACATCAGAATGTAATGTAGAGTTGTAATTATCCTACTCGGACTCAATTTGTCTTATTTACACATCACGACCTGCAGGAGAATCTGGATGAATTTTGCAATGCCTCGGGGACAGAATTTGAGATTCCTGCAAACTTTGATGAGCAGGTATTGATCTTTAGCAGCTTGACATCGCATGTGGCTGACTAGCCCTATGCTTCAGATGGGTTTAACCTTAAATGCTGTGCTACAAGTTTTATGAATACAAACCTACAGGTGGTTGATTTTTATGATTGCAACATCGAGACTCACTGGCCAGGAACTTGATATATACATGCTGACTACGGGACGCTTGAAGTGCGCATGGTTTCTTGTTGGCCAGAATGAAGGTGCAATGCTGGTGGCCCTCCGACTAACTTTGGATTTTCATGCCCTGGTTAATGTTTTCTAACACAAACCTTATACAGAAATCCCATGCGTATGTTACAACTAGCTAGATCATTTCGGAGCTCAGTGATATAATGTGAATAAGTTTCCGGTTTTGCTCTCTCCTTTCTACCCCTTTGCCCTTTGTGAATAACTGTAGTAGGATCGTGCCAGAAAATGTGATTGTCTGCCATTTACGTAGTAGCGAATTGACCCTTGTAATTTGACGTATAACTGAATATCTTACGACGAAAGCGAAGCATTATTCGTAATCCAAATGCATTTAAGAAGGTACGGAATTAAATTGCAGAAACAAGTTAATGTTCGGAAAACAAAAGCATTACTGGAAATAAATAAATAAATAAAGAGATCCTTTTGTATCAATATCGGCAAATGAAAAAAGAATCTCTTGAATTAGAAAACTGAAATCAAGGGGAAAAACAATACGCGGGCCAAAAAGCTCTGAAATCAGCTCTTTCAAACCAAGGCATTAGGTAGCTTAACAAATTAAGTAACTCTCATAGATGATTAAGAAGACTAATTGGTAGTCAAGAATCAAAGTCTAGACTTGCCTACTGGCCGGTACAAGAATGCTACTACATAATCGAAAACCAAAGGAATTGTTGAAGAAAGTGATTTGCAAAGAACCTGAAAGAAAATTATTTGCAGAAAGAATTGTATTTTTCCAATATGTAAAATATTATGCTTTAATATATTAGCTGTGGCTAGACTATAATGGGAAAAACTCTTCAATGTGAGTTCAATTTTCATGTTACCAAATCCCTTGTGCCCACCCTGTTTCCTCAGTTTTGTGACAGGTTGCACACCACTTAACAACATTTTAACTCATATCTTTTTTTTTCTTTTTCTTTTTTTTTTATAAACATTTTAACTCTTAACACTCTTCAGCCCATTTGTTTTTATTAAAATAATTTAAAAAATATTAAAATACGCGTTCTTGCCTCTTCATCTTCTACCTATCCTCTTCATTAAAAATATATATAAAGCAGAGATTTAGGGGTTGAGTCTGATGATACGCAAGGTAGAAGATGAAGAGGCAAGAATGTGTTTGTGTAAAACGTGTATTTTAATATATTTTTAATTATTTTAATAAAAATAAATAGGCTGAAGAGAGTTAACAGAGTTAAAAATTGTTGTTAAGTGGTGTGCCACATGTCACGAAACTGAGGAAAAACAAGGTGGTCACAGAGATTTGGTAACATGAAAATTGGACTCTAAATGTATGGTACAAACCTTTTTTTCAGCCTGAATTGTCTCCCAATAAATTTGAAGTTCAGAAATAAAAGTTTTATTTAAAAGATTTATAATTGGTAATTTTACAGGTTTAAAGCGTTAGCCAAATCCTCTCAATTCCTTTTTTCTAATGTTATGGAGTCTCTTAACCATTCTAGAAGCTCAAGTGGTTACCCCTCCACCTAAGGTCCTAGGAGCGATTCCCCCTCCCCAATATTTCTAGTATAAGGAAAAAACAGTCACTTAACCAATCTAATGAAAAAACAAGCACTTCCGAAGGACCAAAACATGCCCTCGTTGACCCACATAATTTCATTACCAAATGGCAACCCACATAATTTCATTACCAAGGTCAAAACAATCTCAAACGAAAAAAAAGAAAAAAAAAATGGAGATATATATGCATATCTGAGAAACCATCTGATTCTGACAAAAATTAGGTAAGAGAGGTATAAGCGGAGGCTCCCTGTTATTCTTGGGGCCTAGTAGAAAAAAAATACAATCAGCCTATACTCTGTATAAAAGGAGACAATAAATGCGCAAACGAAAAAGCAATGCCGGATACCCGATTTGCACAAATCAGTTGGAACAAAATACTAACTCCCCAACAATCAGACTACAGATGGTGGACTTCCAATCACCTCCAGAGTTGGGGCAGCGGAATCAAATGAATATAATGCTTTGACACTATTTTAAAAGACTCGCAGCTACTTGATTGGCTTATTAATCAACTGATGGATAGAGACCAGGCATGTACATGCGTCCGCTTCCATTAGAATCTGCATTAGCGTAAAATGGTGAGTGAAGCTCCCCAGAGTGAGATGACTTTCTGGGCTTTGGATTCTTAGGTGAAGCTGAGTAGGAATCATTTGAACTGCTTGTATTATACATCGATGACGTTGGTAATCCATGGATCTTTGGCAACCCCGTTGGATCAGCACCCAAACTGTAACCCTTTTCCACTGTTTCCGCTTCCAAAGGCAGTTCATCCAATGTCTACCAACAAAGAAAACAGTAATCACAAGTATTAAACTGAGGATTTCCCACTGCATAACGAAAGCAGTATTCTTTTTCTTTTAAAAAGAAGAGACATATAAAGAGTTCAAAATTGTACAATCCCAGATCTAAAAACCAGAAATGAAACATATCAAACTCCAGCCACAACACAAGCCAAACTGACCAGCCATCTATCAAACCACGACCTTCCAATTGAGTAAAACAGCAGAAAAAGCAGTAATTGTAAATAGTGTAAGTTTAGAGCCTACAGATACAGCGACTACACATTTTCATATATATTTTTTTTTTAATTACAAGTGTCAAATAAACTCAGCTACTTATCGATTATAACACTGCAGAAGTATAAATCTAAAATCAAATACTGTTTTGACCATATTTAAGTTTCATTCACCACATGAATTGGGATAATCTGTGCATGCCAATTACCTGTCTATAAACTAAGAAAGCCCTTAAAACTCTGAACCCTAAGAATTTAGAAAAAAACCTACCCGGAAAGCCTGTTGCAGAACTCGGAGGGTTTCCCGGGTGCGCTTTCTCTTCATTGCCACTTCATCAGGTTCCTGCAGCATCTCTTCAAACAGGTTCTCTCTGTTTGGGATCATAAAAACCAAACAATAGCACAATCAACAGTCGATACAGGAAAACTAGTAAATAAGAACAAATGTACACAGCGACGTGTAAAATTGAAAACTGACAAGACAATTTTTTGTTACCTGTAAAGCTTTTTAATGAAGACGTTGTGCAGCTCACGCTTTGTATGATTTACCTGAGTACATGTTGATGACAGACAAATAGTTACTAAAGCCTATGAAATGCTTAGAGCTCATTTTAGCAACAACATATCTATCACACAACATAATAATGAGTATAACAATATCAACCTTGGGAAGATATTACATAAAATTGTTACCTAAAAGAAAGCATAAACTAAATATACTTTCATACAATAAGAATGATAGAAGAATATGCAAGGACCACGTGACAACTAATGATGCTCTAATTTTCTTATTTTTATAAGGCTCCATATGAACTTTGTGGGTATGACAGAGGAAGCTTTCAGATTTAAGAGGTTGTGAGAGAATAGTTGGAAGTTTCATCATTGTACAAATTTAGTATTCCACCTTAAATAGAAAACCATTTCTGCCATTTGTACCTCAGAGTTCCTAGTTTAACACAATACTTTGGAATCATAATGTCCTAAAAATATGACAAAGAACACACTGGAAGAAAAGTAACAAGGAAAAGAAAGGAAGCAACGTGCGAAAATAAACAGAAATAACTGGGTGCATCCAGAAAGGTCAATATTACCAGGAAGTGCATTATTGCTTTTGGAACAGAATCCTCTATGTTCTTCCTAACAATGTCATAGTATGATCTTAATAGGAGTTTTGTGACTGCAACTTCAATTGTCTCCTGCTCTGAGTGGTTCTCTGTGGGCCGCAAGACAGTTGGGGGCTAAAAGGAAATTGTACACAAGTCAGGGTGAAACCAGAGAGAAATAATCAAAGAAAGTAGAATTATCAGATAAAATCCCATAGCCGAAAAGTCAATAATGAAAACTAGAAAATACCTCTCTTAAATGGATCATAGAGACAGCTTGTTCGACGTTGTGAATAGGTTCATTATATGACTTGTTTATTAAATTCTCTTTAGCAGGTGTGCGGTTATCACTCCCACCAAAAATTGATGAAATCCCCCAACTTGAACCAGTTGCGCCTCCTAATCAATTGCAAAAGGTGACAAAGTAAAATACATTGAATTTCAACACTCCTTGCAAGTTTTCTACATGAAATCATGCATTTATACATACAAAATGCACATGCACAAGAACCTATCATCCCACCAGGACAAAATACATACCATATTGATACTGTTGAACTCATTTTTTTATTGTCAATATGTCAGTATACATCACCAAATTTTGAAAACGAAAGTTTTTTTTACCTAATATATTCCCAGAAGATGCAACTTTTTCACTGTCTACCACAGGTCGGACACCCTGTCAATCAACCAAACAAAACCATTGATACAATTAGACTAGCTTAAACAGTGACCAGCGTTTTCAATGGAGAAGGCACAATGTGAGGCATTTGGCTCTTGCAAGGCGAGGTGGAATCCTCAAGATGTCAAGGCATTATCCTTTTAGGACTTGGAATTATAATAATTCACAACATATAAAATATAAAATATAAACGTGTAAATATTAATCAATAGTGTAAAATCCCCCTCCATGTAATTTTATGACACTCCCAAATGTATTGTCAATAAAAGTTGTGAGAACTCTAGTTTTATAGTAAGTATTTTAATATTTGGAGGCTTACATAACAAAATAAATCTATTAATATTAGTAGTATTTCTCTATTTAGTGGACTTGATATTTGTTTTATTTTTTTGGTCAAACTCAAGATAAGTTTTATTTAAAATATGTTCTAACTCTAGAGCATATGTTGCATTACCTTACGGTAAAGGTATACTAAAGTGGAAAAGGCCAGAACACTTCTCAGAGTCCAAAGGCAAAGTCCAAGCCAAGACCAGGGAAAAAAAAAAGTCTGAAGCTAAAGCTTACTGGGTTGCCAACAAAACATGCACAAGCCACACAGTACACTAGAGTTGCCGATGTCAATCTTAAAGCGGCCAGAATTTTCATAGAGGTACTGGTTTTCTGAAATACCTTCAAGATAGTGGTGTTTTATGAGTTAGAGATGTGAACTGCTGTTTTTCAGTTTAGAGTTCAATCTCAGGGAGAGAGACATAACTGGGTTTTTTTAAACTTTTCTTGTATCTGTTTAAAAGCCCAGCACCGCAAAAACCTTGTTTGTTATGGGTAAACCTAAAGGAAAGATGTGTTAGCTTCGCTAAAAAGGCTTAGAAATTTCAGGAGTTGCGCTTTTCAGACACATGTTGATTGCACCCCGCCTTGGATAGAGCCTTAATGCGCGCCCGGCTAACATCTTTGAGAACACCGATAGTGATTAATAATAACAAATTGTAGCATTTTCTCTCAGTTTCTGGGGAAATATAATGAACCCCAGAAGAGAGAATTTTCCGTTACCTGGTCAGGAGGCACAATTCCATTTACTTGTCTGGCAAGAATTGCTCTAGATTTCAAACTTCTTTCAGATGGTGGTGCCTTATCAGAATCTACACCATCCTAATTTATTAAAAAAAACAACAAAAAAGACGTAAGAAATTACCGATTGCAATGAACAATTTATAAATCACTTAATAATGACCTTTAATACCGAATGCATATACCTTTTGCCTGGAAAGAGGCAGGGGTATCCGAGAGGACTTCACCTGTTGCAATGCATTCTCAACAGCCTTACTTCCACCGATAAAATTTGCGTGTGAAGTATTTATGTAGTCCATCTGCAAAATTTAATTAAAATAAGACACAAATATACATGTTCATAGAGTGACTACAGTTCAAAGCCATATTAAAGCAGCGAGTTCATCAGACATACAATATAAACAATCTTCTAGCAAATATGAAAATAGCATCACTGAAATATTATGCGACAGGGTTGCTCACATTCTAATTTAGACCCAAATGAATATTATTACTAAAATCAAATTATAAACACCAATGCCAACCAATTGCATGACTGTACATGCACCCAGTGACAATAATACAGCAGGCAAGGCCAGTTACAACTGAAACATAAGGAAACCACATATCAAAGCTGGCCCAATGCACAAGACAAAATATAGGCAGTGGCCAACATCATTCCCAACTCAGGCCGAATAGTAGAACATAAATTTCGCAATAGATGATAACAAATAAAGACCAAAGATGCATCTTAGAAAAATTTAAAAAGGAAATAAAGAAAGGCTCAAAGAGGTCAAAAAAAGTAGAATTCTCAACTAGAGCTTTCAGAATAGAATAAATAGTAGACCCAGTGACACCAACAATAAAAGCAATTAGAAAGATTCCACTGATTTTCATAGTTTGTAGAATATGCAGGTTTATGAAATTATTTATCTTTTCATTCACATAATGCACCAGCAATATAAGTATCATAACCATCATACCTCCATCTCAATAATGTGTCCAATCATTGTCTCAGAGGGTTCAAGGCCTTCTCGCAAGAAGTTCCCTATGACTTCATCCATCCGCTTTCTCAGAACAGGGAATCGCTGCAATTCATTTACTAGGCAGCGATGGCTAATCTGCACAGCGGACAATATTGTTTGGAAAATGAATTAGGAATATGTGTGGTAACGCGAAAACAAACAAAAATACAAGTGCCAATTTTCCTACCTTCATCAACTCGTCATATATGAACCTGGCACACTGAAGGCTTGGATCTAACAAACGAGCTATTTGCCTCCTGACAAGATTTTCAAAGGGCACCTATATGCATGAAAGTTAAAATCATATTCTCTCCAGTAAAGAACAAAATCCAGATGCCTATCCTCTTGATTGAAAAAATAAAGAAAACAAATGGCATGTTAATGTAAAAGAAAACAATCTGAAACTAAACCGGAAGTAAAAGAATATAACAAAAGAAAGCCATAAGTGTAATAAGGCCTACTTCTGGTACAAACAATGCAGATTTAGGACCAGTGGCATTTTGAATTGCAGTTCGAATGTCATCATCTGTAAGGTCCTCGCACGGATCCACCTCCTACATCAAATCAAATTATATCATTTAATGATGACAAAGGACTACTAAACGTATATAGTTTCTACAAATCAAACCACAAAACACCATATGTTGAGGGGCACAGAAGACAGAATAACCTAGTCATTTAGCTTCTACACCTCATCATTAGATACTCTCTACAAACAGGACTGATGTCTGACAGTGTAACAAAGTACAAAGGTCATAAAGGAACTTATACTGAAACAGTTTAACAATTGATCTACCCTTTATGCATGCAGAACCACTTAAACTGCTAGAAACCAAAAAAAAAAATTAAAAGAATAAATTTGTATTATTCTGGACTCTAAGCACCCATATATCAATGTAACATGCAACAGTCACCTGTGTCTACGTAGAAAAAAAAACAGAGAGTAGTAGTAAGATTTTTATATTGCAATCTGCAGTGTTCTCAACCGTCAAATGAGCCATTAAACTATAATGGCACATAAATTAAAGGGTAGAACAGCTATTTTGTAAGTGATATGACTGAAATTACAATATATTATACTGTAATCTTTCGGAGAAAATGAAGGCCTAAAAATCATGCTTAAGATAGAACAATACGATTCAAATTTATTCGATAATATGCAAAAGTAAGGCATAGATGTTATTTTGTATACTATTCCACATATGAGAAAATGTCACAGAAATTCGACCATATGAACTCTCAGCCAGATAGAGTGCAATAGGTATCACATAATTCAAACCTCTAAACTTTTCACAAAGATATTTTGAAAAATATAGTGAATTCGCGCTCCACCAGAAAGCTCAGATGTTGACATTTCTTCATTTTTCCCCTCAACCATTGTAGAAAATGCTGTTTTCAAAAGAAATTTAGAATACAATGAATCAGCTTAAACATTTACATGATAGTATGATACAGAGACGTACAAGGTAAACGCCATGAGTTATAACATTCATCAGGACAGCCAAAGAGGACAGAAAGCAGGTAAAACCATATTCACCTTCAGAGTACTTCGAAAGAATGTTGAGGAGAAGAGCCCCCTGGCCCGCCTATTGGCAACAAACATTAAGATAAATATTTAGATAAACATAAACAAATCCAGGAAAAATGACAACCAGAACTTAAATTGGTCATTGTGTGCATTCAAGATTTTTTTTTATTTTTAAAAACCAACTCTTGTGAAGGCATGGATTAAAGCAACACCAGTTGTGTAAGTTCACTCACATTGCATATTATCACATCAATATATAGCATAGAAGATTGCATGACAGAATTTAAATGTTGCGAGCAAGTCCTCCATCGTTCTTAGGACAAAAAACCCAATAAACTCAAGATATTACACAATATAAACATTTGATTGTCCAATAAGATCATCCATATAGATCACAACAGTTTTCACTACAAATAAGCACACCTTTGATTCTGTGATTTCTCCATAACTGGCGTGCTCCTTGGCAACAGAAACTAGTGCAGAGCTTATGCGTGATTTGAGCCCCGGAAGAACTGCCTTAATATGTTGCACCAGAATCTGTAAATGAATTATAAGGGTTAACTTCATTGGTTATCTGGATTAATATAACCACTTTCACACTGATGAGCCCAAATTACCAAGAAAATGCCAATCACAATACTCTAAGCGGAATTCAAATGAATATGTATGTGTGTGTTTGTGTAAAAAGAACAGCGTTTAGGGCCACTGAGATGAGGGGCAACTGTGTGTATGCAATAGTATAACAGTTGCAAACATGAGCCAATTTTGTAAGAGTTCACAGCATTAGGGACTTATTTCATCAAATGTTATACCTGGTTCAACTTCTTTGCCAACTGAGGGATGCCACAGCGATCAGCTAGACCATTATATACCTATACAAAATCATAAGAAAATTTATACCTAAAGAGTTGTTAATCCATGCCAAGTGATGTAAAGTAATTCAAGGAAAAGTAAACATACTGGCCGGCTGCGGAAAAACTTTTCCTCAGCCGCAAGTGCATCCTTAATACTCCGGTTCATTGTAATATCCTGTTCCAAGAATAACAATAAACAGCCTTATCAGAAACCTTTTATAAAGATACAATTCTATAAAACATCCACCAAACAAAACACTCTTAGATATGCATGCAAATAATGTGAATTGGAGGGGGGTTTGACTCGTGACAATAACAGGAAAATACTTTTATTGGACCAAGAAACATTAAACAACAGACTTGTATAAAATTCAAGACAATGAAAACAAAATAAAAGCATCTTTCCATTATTAGCTGATTGGCATTAACAATGCATATTTGGGTAAGAAAAGGCAACAGAAAATTAAAATAAACATTATGCGTGATTTTGAAAGGAACTAAAATAGCGGAGCAGTCAAAGAAGTGTAAATCTTCAACAAAATACTATTTATCTTCCACAGCAGTAAAGTTCAATTTAAGCTTATGACCATCATCTCAAATACAGCAGAGGATAAAAAATCTTCCAAAGAGTTTGAGATAGATTACCTCCTGACTACGATTCACAACACCTATATAACCAAGTCGCAAGGGAATCACTTTTCCAAGCAAAAGATTACGAGCATCGGTACCTCTATCCATTATATCCAACTGAGGCCATTAAAACACGGGCCAAAAGGCTATCAGCATAAAATACACATCTTGCACACTTCTCAATGAATTAAAACCTTAAGAGAAATCCAGGTCCAAAAAAATTCACACCTTTGTGATTACTCCAATGGTTCGCAGACCTGTCAATAGGAAATTGGCTCGCGCTAGTCAGATAAATTTAAATTACAAATTTAACCAGGAACACTAACAGCAGAAGTGAAAATCTACCATCAGGATCAGCATTTCCTGCAATCTGAAGAGCATCTGAGTTTGCTAAGTCAGAATTTGCTGCTGTAACAGCAAGAATTAAGCAGCTTGGAATTTTGATGTATGACATGATCATAGTCCTGATTCGTGCTTCTATATCAGAGGGTTGGTCACCAACAGGAACCTTGGTTATACCAGGTAAATCTACCAGAGTGATATCAAGAACATTAGGTGAAAAAATCTTCAAACGTATCTGCTTGTCTGTGACGCCTTTATTCCCCCCTGCTTCTCTATCTGTCTCCCTCTATATCAATTGGAATTTATTAAGAAGCAGACGAATGAATGTATACATTAAAACATTGGCATACTCTCCACTTTATTGTACTCTTGATTTTGACGAGGGAACATACGGAAAATTAAATAAGAGAAATGAACGCATAAATTCAATTTTATCACCACACTTGTTTGTCTAGAAGCAAATGAGAGAGGGTTCAAACCTTGAACTGAATTTTACAATAAAGTTTAAAATATTTGGCATAGAATTTTGGTGGCAGAAGGAAAAATGAAAGTAAGGGTGGGAGTCAGAAAAGGAAGCAAAGGTTCTGATAAAGACTTCAATTTTAAATTTCCAATTGTGTGGGGGCAGTTCAACACCGAACTACTAAATAGTAATAGCTTAAACTCCTCACCACGAACATTTACTAAAAAGACTATGTTCAGAATGCACTTCCTTTGCAACCAAACGAATCTCATCTGAATAACATTGCATACTAACTCTATATTATACGGAAAAAAGCTTCTCTTTCCATGTCTCAAGTATTTAAATTTGTCTACTGTCCCTAAGAAACTAATACATTTAACCAAATGAAGTCATTTCTTATAATATCCAAAATCAGATCATAATGCATAACTTCCCGCACTTTCCCAAGAACCAAACATAAAAAATGACAATACCTGAATTTCCCTCCGAATCTCGGAGAAATCGTGGAAGCGCGTCCCAGGAACGTGCAGGAACTCGCCATACTCCTCGTCAGTGCCGTCGGGATTGCGCTTAGTCTGCAAGAGCTGGAGCACGAGTGGTCGGCGCGTGCAAATTTCGGAACCACGCGGCAAGAAGTCACGGCCCACTAAGGCCTCGAGAACGCTCGATTTGCCGCTACTCTGGCTGCCGACGACGGCGACCTGAGGGAGCTCGATGGTGGATTGGGAACCGAGCTGGGCGAAGATGTCTTGCAGCTTGTTCACTATCGGGATCACGGAGTTGCCGAGGGGCGAAGCTGAGGGTAAAGGAGAAGAAGAACCGTGTTGGGGTGGTGCCACTGGGGGCTCGTCAGCCATAGTTGGATTGGATCTTGCAGAGAACTGGAAGGTGAAGCGCTAGGGTTTTGGAAATTTCTTAGAGAGAGAGACAGAGAGAGTTTGATTTGATTTTCATGTGACTGGACGAGCCTTGAGTTTTGAACTTGTATAGTCTTTTCCTTGTGAGAGAGTCTAGAGGTAACGAGAGAAGGAGAATTTATTTAATTTTTCCAATAATCATAATTTCGATCGCATTGCATTTGGGGTCTTTCCTTGAGAAAATGACCCCCAAAATGGATAGTTAAACAAAGACATTTTTCATTTCCAACCTACGCATTCCTTTCGAAAAACAAAAAAAGCAAAAAACAAAAAATCAATGCCTTCCTTCATAAGTAGAAATTATAGAATAGTATAGTATCACCACGTCATCTGGTAGTACTTTCATTCAAAATTTGACATGTGTATTATTTTTTATAAGAAATTAAACTATTGTTCTAGTTGGATTTGAAACTCCAATTTTACCCTTCACAACAAAATTAAAAAAATTGTTAGAAAAACATAGAAAATGAAAACAACCCCTACCATCGCACTGACACCATCACCCGATGGCCCTCCCTCTCTGTCTTTCCATTACTCGATGTTCATTCAAATGTTTCAGTAAATTAGTATTTCAATTTGATAATGATTAAAGCCTCTTTGTTTGAATATGGACCCTTTTCCAATGATTAGAGATCTTGCAGGTGCTTCCATGGGTTAAAGAGAAGTTGCAGTTTCAGGGAAAGAGATGAAGGGCAGGCGGAGTGACCAAATTCGTAATAATATCTTCATGTCTAACACACACAACGTGATTGAAAGACTTGCTACTATGGGTTTGATGCTTGCAGGACTGGGCAAATTGCTATGCACCTGATTAACAAAATGAAATGGGATTTGGGTCTTCTACACCGTATTGTTTCTTGAAGAAAGGAGCTTGCTTGGCACAATTGGGGAGAAGGGCAATGATGGGATGTGATGTGATTACAAAAATATAGAAACAGAGGAATGAAATAAGAGGATCGGGGTGACAGCCATGGGAGGCAGAGCGACGGCACGACAGTTAGATTGAGGGCGAGCGATTGTTGCTGGAACATTTTCTCTTATATTTCTTTTAATATTTTTAATTTAAAAGGGTAAAATTGGAGTTTCAAATACAGCTGGAACAAAAAGTTTAATTTCTTATAAAAATAATACACATGTCAAATTTTGAATGTAAGTACTACCAGCTGACGTGGTAATACCGTACTATTCCATAATTTCTCCTTCATAAGAGTATCTACAATTATGCTTTTTATTTTTCAGTTAAAATTTAGCTAAAAACATATAAAAGTTATTTTAGAAGCTCTTTTTAAAATTTTAACTCCAATCATGGATCCCGACCCCCTACATTTACAAACGGTGCATTTGTCCGCATCTCGCAATATCTAGGTCATTCCAATAATCTAACGATTTAAAATTTTGACACTTCACTTTTAAACTTTTTACACTCATCCATTTAATTAACTTTAACTTAATAGTGTTAAGTTTAAATAAAATTTTAAAAGATAATAATAATAAAACCTGGCAGCCATCCCACCTCTTCGATAACTCTCTCCCTCTTCCATGAATGTGCCTTTTTAGCAAGAACACAAAGACAGCAACCCAATTCTAGATGGGTGGAGATGCCTCAAAATTGTTTTGAACGGCAATGATTTCCAAGTGTTGGTGGTACTGTCCTGGTGAATTTATTAAAACTGAGATTCATTGCAATCTGCAAGCTTGAATACCCCTTTTTTTTATTATTTATAATTTATTTATGTATTTGCCGAATAAAACACTTAAATTTGTTTTGTTTGAAGAATACTTTTATAACAAACAAGAGTTTGGGGTGGGGGGAGGGAGGAGGTTGGCTATGAGGAGGGATGATGTTATTGTACGGGCCAGTTTGGCATTGTTGTGCTGTGAAAATAATCGCTGTCAAATTTACTATGAGAGAAATCAACTGTGAGAGGAAGCTGTTTGGCGTTTGGTAAACTTTTTGTTAAAAGTGTTGTTGGTACGGATTCCCGTATAATCAAAAAATGATTGCAGCATAATCATTAAACCCAGCGCCTCTTCAAAACTGATTTCTGCATAATCAGAAAATGAAAGCACCTTATTAGCTGCTTTCCCTAATAGCTTTCTCTCACAGCAATTTTTAACAATAAATGATTTTCTCATAGTTTACCAAACGGGTTGGGCTTCCAAAATTTTAAAAAAATTACTTATCACCCCAAATAAGCAATACCAAACAGGCTAGTGGCTGGGCCAAAAGTTTTTTTTCTTTTTTCTTTTTTATTTATTATATTTAAACTTAACAATGTTAAGTTAAAGTTAATTAAAAGGACGAGCGTAAAAAATTTTAAAATGAAGTGTCAAATCTTAAGTCGTTAGATTATTGGAATGGCCTAGATGTTGCGAAATGTTGGTAAATGCACCGTATGTAAATGTAGAGGCTCAGGATCCCTCTAATCATACTTTCATGTTTAGGGAGTCATTGTTGCATCGATTCAGCTACACCAAAATGGATTTAGCTGCATCCTCAACTTGTGATACTCGCAAGTGCACGAGCCGTTCGGTAGTATAGCATATGTAAGTGCGAGATCGATTCCACAGGGATTGGTGATTGAATAATCCAATTCAATTTTCCTACACAAAACAGAAAAACAAGAAAGAAAATAAATAAAACAAGAAAGAAAGAAAAGAAAATAACTCAAGTAGATAAGTTCCCAAGTTCAATTAGATTAACGGATTGATTCTAGCTAAAGTATGATTAAGCCATGGTGTTTGGTCCTAACCTTGTGTTCCTAATTCCCTAATTTGATCATTTGTTGTCTAACCTAAAATTAAGCATTAGGAACCCATTAAGCATAGAAGAACATTTTAAACAACCAAGTATGTATCTAATCCCTGTTGTCGAATGTCCATACATACTCTTCCTATTCATAGTTCAATTCGAATTAAAGCATGGTGT
>NW_018922416.1:12411-31051 GCF_002207925.1 Prunus avium | reverse complement strand
GCTAAAAGCTGGCAGCTGCAAATCCTCCTGAGCAGGGTTCAGTGTTGGACGGGCTAAGGACTCCAGATATGTTCAATTGGGTTGAAATTTGGATATGTTATAGTACACACCCATTGGAACAACTTTCATGAAGATTTTCACCTCATCCTAGCCCCAGAGCATGCTGATCCAAGGCCAAGAAGTTGACCTACGAAACTGGGCTGGCAAGGGTTTGTAGCCAAAATTAGTTTGTCTTTAAGCTCTTCTTCCATTCACCCAAATCAGGCCTTAACATGCATGGATTGCATCATTTCCTATCCAAAGCCATCATTGTTACCTAAAGCTCAATGAACTGAAAGATAAACACAAAAATGATTAAAAGCACAAGTTTAACTCAAAAACATAACCAAATCATAAGCTAGAAGGGTACAAAATGATATACAATTATGAACCGATCAGTCATAAATGCTATAACTCTTTTTTAATTGGTCCATCTCTATTAAAAAATAATATAAAAAATAGTCAGCATTAATTAAAGGTTTTAAATACTCATAAAAGAAAGCAGCATTAAATTGTAGGGAGCTACTAGAAGTCCTTCTCTCTCCTCAGATTTAGGAGCTCCTAGAAGTCTCCTTATTTTAAGAGGTGGATAGGGAGCATGGTTGAACTTGAAATGGTTAGGTTATCAGTTTTGACCACTTAAAATCCAACCAAACGCAAAAAACCCACTAGTGTAGTGGTTTGGAGCAAATGCTCCACTAGTGTCCTCATTCAAGTCCTAACATCCGTGTAGTGTGTGAGTTTAGTATGTTATCACTCCTCTTAATAAGAAAGGTCCTAAAAAAAATGAACCAAACCAATTATACAATCGGGGACCATATATTAATATATATAGACAATCCCCTTCTATTGAGGGACACCCTTTAGGGTCCCCTACGAATTTTTTTTCAACGATCCAATCCATCTATTTTTTAAGTCTACATTCATAGATCATCCTTGCAAAAAATTAGACAAATCGGAAACCGTTTCGATATCCAATTGTGTCCTACAAAATCAATGAACACGGTGCTTCAAGAAAGTACTAAAATTTCAATAATTCAATTGAGTGGTCAAGTGATATCAAATTCAAGTGCATTTTTGTAGATATGATCTTTGAATGAGTATCCACAAAATAGACGGTTTGGATTAGTGAAATACAATACGAAGTGGGCCCTACAAGAGTGTCTTTCAAATAAGCTTATTTGAGAGATCACTCAACCGAAGCTCCCTATATAACTCATTTTTCTTATGAACTTTTTACCAAAAGCCTAGATTCCACATATCTCTTATCTTTCCTCATCTCCCTTGTAGTATAACATTCCCTCATCTCCCTCATGGTCTCACAACCTCTATCCACGCCTTCAACGCCTTCAACCATTGTCCTTTTGTTGTTCTTTTTGAGTTCGTTAATGGATATTATATATGGGAATTGGATTTTAGGCTTAAGCTCTGATGATGGAAAAAGCCCAACAAAAAAAGAATCAAGTTGGTTCAAGCCTAAATCAAATAGAGCCGATCACTAAAACCAAACCAAATCAGTTTCTTTATTCGGTTCGATTTTTGGTTTTTGCGGTGAAGTGGACCAAATCAGACTTTTCCCATCCCTACCTTTAATTTTTCTAAATATGCTTTACATAGAGGATTCTAACAGCATCTCCTTTATACTTAGATGAATTTTATCTATTTATGCACAAGATGCTTCGTGCAAAATTGCATAGGGAAGCAATTTCAAGTTTCATGGTTGAGCTACCTTTCAATCTTTTGTAATCGAGTGGACATAGACTATCTTGACCAATTTTGGGGATATTTTACGTCGATTGGTATTTTTGGCGTAGTGACCATATCCCGTTATTCTTATGATTGTTGCCTGTGAAATTCTTACATTGCAAAAACTAATACTGAAACAATATATACATGTGACTTGTGTATTTAAAATATCAATTCCGAAAGCTAGATATATCATAATGAGTTTCTTTAATTAAGTATGAATATGATTTACAAAATTCGTTATTTTACAATCATGAATCAATTTTCACATTACAAAGCTATACTAACTAATTGCCTTAATTAATGATTATCGATAAATCAAACAAGTGTGAGTTTAGAGAATTTAGGGGTAGAAACACAAAATGACCTTATCAAAATCAATATCATAAATGATTTAACTTAATTATGGCTCCTTAATTTAATTAAGCTCTACTTTAGAGCATTTTTGCTCACCACATTAACTAAGGGTGTATGCTCACAACCACCCTTAAAGGATGACACTTGTCTTATTGTTAACCTTAGTTAACATTTACGTCATAGTAAAAATAAAAAATAAAATTGGGCACACAACCCAACACACATCCCTTTTTTCCTTTGTTCTTTTTATTTTTTTATTTCCTTTCATCTCCCTCCTCCGACCTTTCTCTCCTCTCTTCTCTTCCCCACACTCTCTCCCTCACTCTGTATCTCTCCTTCTCTCACACTCTTTTCAGCAACAACACACAGCAGCCACTCCACCGCAACCACCACTTTTCTCTCTCTGGTAAGTTTCTCTTTGTCACTGTATGGTAAACAACCGTAATTTCTCCCCAGATTCGCCGTCCAATTGGGTTGTTGCTGCAAAGAGTGTGGAGGTTAACTTAGGTAGAGGTTATTGTTAATGGGTTATGAGAATGATTTTTGGGAAACTCGTATTTGGATTTGGATGGAATCATATTTTTAAATTAATTTTAGTGGTTCTTTAGGAATTCATGCTTTATGAGAAACCCATGCTCGAATTTCTAAAGCAAAGGCTTGTGTGATGTGGTAATGTTTGCAGTGGTTGGCTTCGGCAATAAGAGGGGACTGATCGGTTCATAATTGTATATTATTTCTTACCCTTCTAGCTTATGATTTGGTTATGTTTTTGAGTTAAACTTGTGCTTTTAATCCTTTTTGTGTTTATCTTTCAGTTAATTGAGCTTTAGTCGTGCACTTGCGAGTATCACAAGTTGAGGATGCAGCTTAATCCATTTTGGTGGAGCTAAATCTACGCAACAGTTCCTAATGCTTAATTTTAGGTTAGACAACAAATGATCAAATTAGGGAATTAGGAACACAAGGTTATGACCACACACCATGGCTTAATCATACTTTAGCTAGAATCAATCCATTAATCTAATTGAACTTGGGAACTTATCTACTTGAGTTAGTTATTTTCTTTCTTTCTTGTTTTATTTATTTCCCTTCTTTTTCATTTCTGTTTTGTGTAGGGAAAATGAATTAAATCATTCAATCACCAATCCTCGTGGGATCGAGCTCGCACTTACATACGCTATACTACCGAACGGCTCGTGCACTTGCGAGTATCACAAGTTGAGGATGCAGTTGAACCCATTTTGGTGCAGCTGTATCTACACAACAGGGACCCAACTCATCTAAGAAGTAGACAAAGCTTTTGAGAAGATGAGAAGCAATTCATAGATTAAGAAAAGGCTTTATTTTTGTTTATTATTATTTTTTTATCATTACACCATTATCAATTCAAGACCCTGAATGCTGGTTTGTTAGTTCGTAGTGAGATTTGGAAGTAATTTGTTTGGAATTTGTGGTCTATCTGAATTAGCAGTAATGTTTATGGGTTTCTTGTTTTCAAATTATTGTTGGTATGGCTGTTGATTAACTTAAATTTCTTCAAAGTTAGTTGGATCATAATGGTAAATGAACTAAGGCTGCAATAATTTGGATTGAGTTTTACTGGCCCATTCTTCACACCATATATATCTCAATTCTTGGTGGAAACGTGAAACCTATTTTTGGGTCGCAACTTTTACACGACATTTTGTAGTTCTGAGAAGACTTCCCTTGTGGGAAAAAGACTGGACTTTCTAACACGAGTCGTTTTGTTTTAGCAAAAGAGAAGACCAGTTGAGTATAAACGAAAAATGAAAAAGAGATAGACACATGTTTGTATACGGCTGGTAAACACTGGTGAATCAGTCGAAAATACGTGTAAAGTTTTCTATGTGGTGAACTCATAGAAAACCTTTTTGGCTAAACATTGCTGAGGGGAAACGTGAGAACTAGACACTGACTTTTGAGATATGAATAAAGCTACCCAAAAATAATGGATGAATCTAACCCAGTCTTTTATATTTTTAAAATTAAAAAATAATAATCTAGGCAACTGAAAGGACAAAACCTGAATTCAAACCCAGAAATGGGCCTTGGAGTAGATAGATATTAGATCATACTAAGAAGTAAAGAGTGATGGATGCACTGGGAGAAAAAGAAAGAAACGAAAAAGCTATTTTTCACAAAACTTGATCTATATTTAATCTCTGGAGTCTGGAAAAACAACTGATACAATATATGAAACTCATATGAATTCAACCTTAACTAATTAGCACTTCACTAACAGGTAAGGATCTATATATCTCAATCTGCTTACATTGAAGGGCTTTACAAATATTCTGGCTGCAATGGAAAAATATTCTATAGGAAGTTATGCAAGTTTTGGCATATTTCTCCCCTGATTCACCGTCCCTTTGGCCTATAAATAGTGAAGTTCTCCAAACACACAAGGGGGGGAGCTTTCAAACATCTTTCTAAAGCTCCTCTCCCTTTTCTTCATCAAATTCTCTAAGTTCTTAAACACGTCTCTCTTCTCTTCATCAAATTCTCTAAGTTCTCAAACACCTCTCCCTTCTCTTCATCAAATTCTCTAAATTCTCCTGTTTAGTTCTAAATTGTTGTAACAAAACCTTTTTGCTAAATTTTCCTTGATGTTTTTCTTAGTTGTAATTTATTTTTCATTGTCATGTAATTTTTTATTTTAAGTTTTCAAGTTTGTTTAGTTTTCAACTTTCAATTTTAGTTATTGTTCTTATTCATTACGCTTATCAGTTGATATGCTTGTTGTTTAAAACATTTTTCTATGCTTAATGGATTTCTAATGCTTAATTTAGGTTCAACAACAAGGATCTAATTAGGGAATTAGGAATACAAGGTTAGGACCAAACACCATGGCTGAATCATACTTTAGCTAGAATCAATCTGAGAATCTGAATTGAACTTGTTAACTGATTTGCTTGAGTTAGTTATTTTTGTCTTTTATTTACATGTTTACTTTCATCGTTTAAGTTTAGTTTCTGTTTTCCTTACCTAATCAAAACACCCAATTTCTATTTTGTACAAGGAATCGAATTGAATCAATCTATCATCAATCCTCGTGAGATAAACCTTGCACTTACTTATGCTATAGTACCGAACGGCTCGTGCACTTGCGAGTATCACAAGTTGAGGATGCAGCTAAATCAATTTTGGCATAGCTGAATCCAACACAATAGTGGAATATAAAGAGATTCCCAACATACTGCAAAGCTTAAATAGTCTTACAAAAATATTTAAAAAGCTACTATACATGAATTAGGACTCTAAATCAATGAATATTTTAATATTTCTACCTCAAATCTCCCTCTCTTGTACACACATGTTTTCCCTTCTGTTATGTTTAACCAATGAGGGGGGCCGATGGTGCAAAGAAAACAAAAGTCAACTCAATCTAAGTTCTTACACCCTTATTTCACCACTCCACTTAAAAAGATTTTCTCAATGAATATCTAGACTTGACCATCTTAGCAACTCAGCATCTCTGAGTACTTAGTGCTAGTTTGGCATTGCTTATTTGGGGTAATAAGTGATTTTTTTAAAATTTTGAGAAGCTCGGCCCGTTTGGTAAACTATGAGAAAATCACTTATTGTTAAAAATTGCTGTGAGATAAAGCTATAAGGGAAAACAGCTAATGAGGTGCTTTCATTTTCTGATTATGCAGGAATCAGTTTCAAAGAGGCGCTAGGTTTAATGATTATTCTTAGCAACTCAGCATCTCTGAGTACTTAGTGCTAGTTTGGCATTGCTTATTTGGGGTAATAAGTGATTTTTTTAAAATTTTGAGAAGCCCGGCCCGTTTGGTAAACTATGAGAAAATCACTTATTGTTAAAAATTGCTGTGAGAGAAAGCTATAAGGGAAAACAGCTAATGAGGTGCTTTCATTTTCTGATTATGCAGGAATCAGTTTCAAAGAGGCGCTAGGTTTAATGATTATGCGGGAATTAGTACCAACAACACTCTTAACAAAAAGTTTACCAAACGCCAAACTGCTTTCTCTCACAGCTGATTTCTCTCACAGCAAGTCTGACATCGATTATTTTCACAGCACAGCAATGCCAAACTGGCCCTTACACTAGCATTTGTATGAACTACTTGCTGCTGGAATTGAATTGCAAGGGCATAGCTGAAAAATCCATTAGATAAATTATGAGATACATATATTTATCCTTAACAGTCAACCAGGAGCGGGCCTGGGATGGTGCAAGTGGCGCCACCGCATAGGGCCCTTAATTTTTGGGAGCCCCCAAAAACATTTTCTTTATATTATATATATTAATATTATAGAAATGGTATATATACTTTAGCGTGCTGCATATTATTACAAAAGTGTGTGTGGCGGAGCTAGCTTTGTAGCGCATTCGTTAATAGAAGGGCCCATGTTCGAATCTCATTGAAGTCATTCTACAATACTAGTTGTGTTTTTTTTTTTCTTTTGGGGGAAAAAACTCTTGTAATAGTTTTAATTCTTCAAATAAAGATAACAAATACAATGTGAATGATTTTTCGATAGTAAGGTATGTTTTTGTCATTACATGTTTATTGATGATGACTTTTAGCTATAAGTATTTTTGTATTAGATTATGTGAGGCCACAATTTAAGTTTAGCACAGGGCCCTCAAAATCTCAGGGACGGCCCTGCAGTCAACATAAGACAGAACATCTTTACTAAATGCATCAATCATCTCGCCTAATTGCTTCTTGATAAATAGATACATAGAGACATGAAAGGATTATGCATGTGATTACAATTAAGCTGCAATACGCATTAAGTTTACTTTATCCGAACAAGAAACAATAAGAAATAGAGCAGAGAACTTTAATTTTGTAGTGAACTAATCACTCGGTGAATTATATATCAAATTCTGCACTACATGAATTACAAGTCAAAGGAGTAACCATCTGTAGAAACTAGTTATATCTTCCTCTTATATATCCAAGGGTTGATTCTCCTCTGAGCCACCTTCATTGCCACCTTCATCGAAACTTTCATTAGCACCTTCATTACCATCTTCATTGGCACCTGCATTTAGGGGTCATCATTAGGTCAGCGAGTCCGTGGACCCAAAGGGGCCCACTTGGCCCATCGAGAAAAAGCTTGGCCCGGCCTGTTATTGAGTGGGCTAGGCTTGGGTGTCTAAAGCACGACCACGCCCATAAGCCCGGCTCTTTTGAGCCCAAGAAAGCTCGACTCGAAATAAAAGCCCAGTCCGCATGCCGACATACATATAAATAAATATTTTTTTAAAAACAAGCTAAATGAAAGATGGAGAAAATCATTATAAGAACTAATAAAAATGAAGTAGGGGATAAAACATGATTTTGTTAATATAGTGGTTGTATAATTATATCTTCATATGTATGGAGAAAAAAAAAACTATGAAGTTATGAACAAAGAAAACTTTAGAAGTTATAAATATATAGATAAATGTATAAAAAAAAATAAAAAAATAAAACACTATGAAAAAAAGGGAAACATAGAAAAAAATTTGACAAAAAAGTAGGTCCATTTCGGCCCCCCTAGCCCAATAGGGTTTCTTCGGCTCAGCCCATGGGCCAGGCCTGGGCTTTGAATTTTCTGAAAAAGTCCAACTTATCCCATTATTTTCTCTCTCCTCCTTGAAGCCCAGCCCAGTTTAGCTCAAGCCCATTAAATTTGGGTCAGGCTAGCCCAGCTCGCCCTATTGACGAGGCCTACCTGCATTGATGATCTCGTGATGTAAATACTTGGTCCTGTAGCCCTTCACCTTTTTCACATACCAAATTGCCACTTGAATAACATGGAAGGCAAAGATCACCAGAATCATACCAAACCAAATCTTCAGCTATGTGGGGATGGAAAAAGAGCTGCATTCCAAATCCCTTCGAGTATCACCAACCAAATTAGTAGCATAAACATGATTCACACAAATATGAGACTAGCACACATAAGCATTAATAAGATAAACATAAATATACGATGCTTTATAGGAAATCCGCTACAAATCAGAAGATTAATTGTCTGACTTGCAAAAACAATACTTGAGATAAATTTTTTTTTTGAATTTTCAAGGTGATGACTCAAGACCTTGAAAATATCATCATATATTTTTAAAATTGTTCATAACTTTAAATGCTCATATCTCATTCATTTCTAAATGAATTTTGATGATCTTCATATGAATTTAAAGCTTATAACTTTTACTTTTACTCCATAAAATTGGTAAATATTTGAGTAACACTTTAAGAAAATATACTCGAACTAAGATATATCGAGTTGATTTTATAAATTTGTTCTTTCATTGGTTATGGATTAAAATCTTTGATATTGACTATGAAACTTATACCATCAACAATTAATTTTCCACATAACTTATAATGGACAAATCCTCAAGAAAAATCCTGACACCTCACAACATGCATGAACATGTCCATAGAAAAATTGGATATAGTCCATTAGGGAGAATGCATTTCCTTCTAATTGGCCAACATCTTGATTTTTGTTTAAATTATCTATTAGATTTTTATTTTTGTTTCATGTGGTTACTTTGTGGTAACTCTATTTTTTTTTTCCGCTTGCAAGCAATTCAAGGAATTTGTAGGTATTAAATGTCATTTGAAAGCAAGATTCATAGAAGCCTAATGTTGATTTTATATAAAGACTTAGGGTTTGTTTGGGACTGCTTCTCTAAGAAGTACTTCTACTCATAAGTGCTTCTAACAAAAGCACTTTTATTATAAAAATCTTGAATTTTCATTAAAAATTTAAGTGCTTCTGTGTGCTTCTCTAGAACGCGCTTCTATGACCCAAAAACGCTTTTAAATTTTTCTGCCAAACACTATCAGAAGCCTTTTTAGTTGTCAGAAAGCGCTTTTAGCCATTTTAGAAGCACTCCCAAATATACTCGTAATCATATCAATAGCAAGATCTAAGGAAAAGGGTTGATATTAGGCTAATTTGGGATAACATGAAAAAAGAGGATATGTTTTGTGATTCTCAAACATATTCTCAAACATATAGAAAAGTTATTAGGGTTTGCAGAGTGTCGTTTTCAAAATATAAAAAGTTTCGTGACAATTATAGCTTGCAATGTTGTTTCTTCCATGAATCATAGATGATAAGAATACCATTTAATTTGAAGGATATGTTTTGTCTAAAATATATTTGAGAACTTTTACATGTGACCATCCGAAGAAAAATTCATGGATCTACCACTGTTCCTAGAGGCTAATTTATTTGAATAGTTGGCCAGAGAGTCAAGTGGAGGCGAGAGGTTAGGCCGAACTTGGGTTGGGATGAGCTAAAAAATCTGAAGCCCAGTCTGCCCATGACTTGGGACCAGACCGACCCATATTCCAAAAACTTAAACCAGTTTGGGCTCAGGGCATTCTGTTTGGGTATTTTATTGGCCTACATGGAACCACGTTGACAGTTTCTAATTCATATTTTCTCTGATTTCTTTTTTAATTTTTTTATAAAAAAAACCTGACTCATCTTGCGGCACACGCATATAGCATGAACAAGGAGAGAAAAAATGCCGTGGGTTGCTATGAACTTACCATTATGCCCCTAAAATTTTCAGTCCCTCCTAAGACAATTCCGATCTTTTTTGGTTTTTGACCTTATCTTGCTACCACGGCCAGGATCTCCTAACCGGTTAATACAAGTTAGCGGTGTGAAAGTCATATAACAAAGCAAGACCTGCAATTCTATCCAGTAAAAAGCTGCCACGTTTCCGAGCTTACAAATTCTGGGCGCACTGGATTTCCGTTCTTTTGCCTATAAAACTAGCGGCCTTTTCAATCCCAGATAGCTTCCAGACTATTCGTCGAATTGTTAAATCTTTCTAGTTTTCGCCGACTCAAAGCCCTAATTTTCTGCCATGGCTCGCCGATCAGGAGGTTTGTGCTCTCCATTATTTCGTTCAGATCTGTCTCTGTTTCTTATGCCGTAGATCCGCCGTTGAGATATTATTTCAGTTTTTATTTTATTTTTTGTTGACTTCTAGGGTTTTAGTTTTGCTGAAAAACTAAGTCTAATGAACGGAAATGAAGCACATGAAAATTAGGTCTCTTTCTTGTAGATAAATGTATGCATGTTGTTAGGGTTCTGGGTTTCTAATTTCCAAGGGAATGGGAGGTTCTAGGGTTTGTCTATATTTTTTTTAACAAATTTGTTTTTACAGATTTTCCTTTATTATGAAAGGAAAGGGGTTGTTTTTACCAAAAAAAAAGGAAAGGGGTTGTTGTTGCATTTATCCGGCTCATTTTTTTAATTTTGTTTTGGCAATTGATAAAATCTGTTGTCATTTTTTTCTTTCTGTGTTAAATTGATTATTTGAGCGGTCAAAAAAAATTGGCTTGAAAATACTTATGTTGTTCATACGCCCACCCACACGCACAAACACGTCAACATATATATATATATATATATATATATATGTAGATACGCATGATCTATGTTTAGGGAATGTTCCACATTTTGTGGAATGAGTACTTGTTGGATGTTTTCTGCAGTGTGCTCTGCCCAGCGCTTATTGTAAGGAAATATCCTTGTGAAGTTGTGAGAAGTAGCTAAACATAAGTTTATTAGATTTGCTAATGAAATTTAGAGACTTGTACGTTACCATATCGCCCCCCCAAAAAAGTTGTTACTTTCTCGATTCCCAACATACTGCAAAGCTTAAATAGTCTTACAAAAATATTTAAAAAGCTACTATACATGAATTAGGACTCTAAATCAATGAATATTTTAATATTTCTACCTCAAATCTCCCTCTCTTGTACACACATGTTTTCCCTTCTGTTATGTTTAACCAATGAGGGGGGCCGATGGTGCAAAGAAAACAAAAGTCAACTCAATCTAAGTTCTTACACCCTTATTTCACCACTCCACTTAAAAAGATTTTCTCAATGAATATCTAGACTTGACCATCTTAGCAACTCAGCATCTCTGAGTACTTAGTGCTAGTTTGGCATTGCTTATTTGGGGTAATAAGTGATTTTTTTAAAATTTTGAGAAGCCCGGCCCGTTTGGTAAACTATGAGAAAATCACTTATTGTTAAAAATTGCTGTGAGAGAAAGCTATAAGGGAAAACAGCTAATGAGGTGCTTTCATTTTCTGATTATGCAGGAATCAGTTTCAAAGAGGCGCTAGGTTTAATGATTATGCGGGAATTAGTACCAACAACACTCTTAACAAAAAGTTTACCAAACGCCAAACTGCTTTCTCTCACAGCTGATTTCTCTCACAGCAAGTCTGACATCGATTATTTTCACAGCACAGCAATGCCAAACTGGCCCTTACACTAGCATTTGTATGAACTACTTGCTGCTGGAATTGAATTGCAAGGGCATAGCTGAAAAATCCATTAGATAAATTATGAGATACATATATTTATCCTTAACAGTCAACCAGGAGCGGGCCTGGGATGGTGCAAGTGGCGCCACCGCATAGGGCCCTTAATTTTTGGGAGCCCCCAAAAACATTTTCTTTATATTATATATATTAATATTATAGAAATGGTATATATACTTTAGCGTGCTGCATATTATTACAAAAGTGTGTGTGGCGGAGCTAGCTTTGTAGCGCATTCGTTAATAGAAGGGCCCATGTTCGAATCTCATTGAAGTCATTCTACAATACTAGTTGTGTTTTTTTTTTTCTTTTGGGGGAAAAAACTCTTGTAATAGTTTTAATTCTTCAAATAAAGATAACAAATACAATGTGAATGATTTTTCGATAGTAAGGTATGTTTTTGTCATTACATGTTTATTGATGATGACTTTTAGCTATAAGTATTTTTGTATTAGATTATGTGAGGCCACAATTTAAGTTTAGCACAGGGCCCTCAAAATCTCAGGGACGGCCCTGCAGTCAACATAAGACAGAACATCTTTACTAAATGCATCAATCATCTCGCCTAATTGCTTCTTGATAAATAGATACATAGAGACATGAAAGGATTATGCATGTGATTACAATTAAGCTGCAATACGCATTAAGTTTACTTTATCCGAACAAGAAACAATAAGAAATAGAGCAGAGAACTTTAATTTTGTAGTGAACTAATCACTCGGTGAATTATATATCAAATTCTGCACTACATGAATTACAAGTCAAAGGAGTAACCATCTGTAGAAACTAGTTATATCTTCCTCTTATATATCCAAGGGTTGATTCTCCTCTGAGCCACCTTCATTGCCACCTTCATCGAAACTTTCATTAGCACCTTCATTACCATCTTCATTGGCACCTGCATTTAGGGGTCATCATTAGGTCAGCGAGTCCGTGGACCCAAAGGGGCCCACTTGGCCCATCGAGAAAAAGCTTGGCCCGGCCTGTTATTGAGTGGGCTAGGCTTGGGTGTCTAAAGCACGACCACGCCCATAAGCCCGGCTCTTTTGAGCCCAAGAAAGCTCGACTCGAAATAAAAGCCCAGTCCGCATGCCGACATACATATAAATAAATATTTTTTTAAAAACAAGCTAAATGAAAGATGGAGAAAATCATTATAAGAACTAATAAAAATGAAGTAGGGGATAAAACATGATTTTGTTAATATAGTGGTTGTATAATTATATCTTCATATGTATGGAGAAAAAAAAAACTATGAAGTTATGAACAAAGAAAACTTTAGAAGTTATAAATATATAGATAAATGTATAAAAAAAATTAAAAAAATAAAACACTATGAAAAAAAGGGAAACATAGAAAAAAATTTGACAAAAAAGTAGGTCCATTTCGGCCCCCCTAGCCCAATAGGGTTTCTTCGGCTCAGCCCATGGGCCAGGCCTGGGCTTTGAATTTTCTGAAAAAGTCCAACTTATCCCATTATTTTCTCTCTCCTCCTTGAAGCCCAGCCCAGTTTAGCTCAAGCCCATTAAATTTGGGTCAGGCTAGCCCAGCTCGCCCTATTGACGAGGCCTACCTGCATTGATGATCTCGTGATGTAAATACTTGGTCCTGTAGCCCTTCACCTTTTTCACATACCAAATTGCCACTTGAATAACATGGAAGGCAAAGATCACCAGAATCATACCAAACCAAATCTTCAGCTATGTGGGGATGGAAAAAGAGCTGCATTCCAAATCCCTTCGAGTATCACCAACCAAATTAGTAGCATAAACATGATTCACACAAATATGAGACTAGCACACATAAGCATTAATAAGATAAACATAAATATACGATGCTTTATAGGAAATCCGCTACAAATCAGAAGATTAATTGTCTGACTTGCAAAAACAATACTTGAGATAAATTTTTTTTTTGAATTTTCAAGGTGATGACTCAAGACCTTGAAAATATCATCATATATTTTTAAAATTGTTCATAACTTTAAATGCTCATATCTCATTCATTTCTAAATGAATTTTGATGATCTTTATATGAATTTAAAGCTTATAACTTTTACTTTTACTCCATAAAATTGGTAAATATTTGAGTAACACTTTAAGAAAATATACTCGAACTAAGATATATCGAGTTGATTTTATAAATTTGTTCTTTCATTGGTTATGGATTAAAATCTTTGATATTGACTATGAAACTTATACCATCAACAATTAATTTTCCACATAACTTATAATGGACAAATCCTCAAGAAAAATCCTGACACCTCACAACATGCATGAACATGTCCATAGAAAAATTGGATATAGTCCATTAGGGAGAATGCATTTCCTTCTAATTGGCCAACATCTTGATTTTTGTTTAAATTATCTATTAGATTTTTATTTTTGTTTCATGTGGTTACTTTGTGGTAACTCTATTTTTTTTTTTCCGCTTGCAAGCAATTCAAGGAATTTGTAGGTATTAAATGTCATTTGAAAGCAAGATTCATAGAAGCCTAATGTTTATTTTATATAAAGACTTAGGGTTCATTTGGGACTGCTTCTCTAGGAAATACTTCTACTCATAAGTGCTTCTAACAAAAGCACTTTTATTATAAAAATCTTGAATTTTCATAAAAAAAATTCAAGTGTTTCTGTGCTTCTCTAGAACGCGCTTCTATGACCCAAAAACGCTTTTAAATGTTTCTGCCAAACACTATCAGAAGCCTTTTTAGTTGTCAGAAAGCGCTTTTAGCCATTTTAGAAGCACTCCCAAATATACTCGTAATCATATCAATAGCAAGATCTAAGGAAAAGGGTTGATATTAGGCTAATTTGGGATAACATGAAAAAAGAGGATATGTTTTGTGATTCTCAAACATATACAAAAGTTATTATAGGGTTTTGTAGAGTGTCATTTTCAAAATATAAAAAGTTTCGTGGACAATTATAGCTTGCAATGTTGTTTCTTCCATGAATCATAGATGATAAGAATACCATTTAAATTTGAGAAATTCATGGATCTACCACTGTTCCTAGAGGCTAATTTATTTGAATAGTTGGCCAGAGAGTCAAGTGGAGGCGAGAGGTTAGGCCGAACTTGGGTTGGGATGAGCTAAAAAATCTGAAGCCCAGTCTGCCCATGACTTGGGACCAGACCGACCCATATTCCAAAAACTTAAACCAGTTTGGGCTCAGGGCATTCTGTTTGGGTATTTTATTGGCCTACATGGAACCACGTTGACAGTTTCTAATTCATATTTTCTCTGATTTCTTTTTTAATTTTTTTATAAAAAAAACCTGACTCATCTTGCGGCACACGCATATAGCATGAACAAGGAGAGAAAAAATGCCGTGGGTTGCTATGAACTTACCATTATGCCCCTAAAATTTTCAGTCCCTCCTAAGACAATTCCGATCTTTTTTGGTTTTTGACCTTATCTTGCTACCACGGCCAGGATCTCCTAACCGGTTAATACAAGTTAGCGGTGTGAAAGTCATATAACAAAGCAAGACCTGCAATTCTATCCAGTAAAAAGCTGCCACGTTTCCGAGCTTACAAATTCTGGGCGCACTGGATTTCCGTTCTTTTGCCTATAAAACTAGCGTTTCAGGGCCTTTTCAATCCCAGATAGCTTCCAGACTATTCGTCGAATTGTTAAATCTTTCTAGTTTTCGCCGACTCAAAGCCCTAATTTTCTGCCATGGCTCGCCGATCAGGAGGTTTGTGCTCTCCATTATTTCGTTCAGATCTGTCTCTGTTTCTTATGCCGTAGATCCGCCGTTGAGATATTATTTCAGTTTTTATTTTATTTTTTGTTGACTTCTAGGGTTTTAGTTTTGCTGAAAAACTAAGTCTAATGAACGGAAATGAAGCACATGAAAATTAGGTCTCTTTCTTGTAGATAAATGTATGCATGTTGTTAGGGTTCTGGGTTTCTAATTTCCAAGGGAATGGGAGGTTCTAGGGTTTGTCTATATTTTTTTTAACAAATTTGTTTTTACAGATTTTCCTTTATTATGAAAGGAAAGGGGTTGTTTTTACCAAAAAAAAAGGAAAGGGGTTGTTGTTGCATTTATCCGGCTCATTTTTTTAATTTTGTTTTGGCAATTGATAAAATCTGTTGTCATTTTTTTCTTTCTGTGTTAAATTGATTATTTGAGCGGTCAAAAAAAATTGGCTTGAAAATACTTATGTTGTTCATACGCCCACCCACACGCACAAACACGTCAACATATATATATATATATATATATATATATATGTAGATACGCATGATCTATGTTTAGGGAATGTTCCACATTTTGTGGAATGAGTACTTGTTGGATGTTTTCTGCAGTGTGCTCTGCCCAGCGCTTATTGTAAGGAAATATCCTTGTGAAGTTGTGAGAAGTAGCTAAACATAAGTTTATTAGATTTGCTAATGAAATTTAGAGACTTGTACGTTACCATATCGGCAATCGAGCCTATATTCATTCTTAACTGTTTGCTTGTAAAGAGACAGTTTTAATGTGCTACAAACACCATTGTAGGTCGTTCTGCCCGTCCAGCTCCAGCTCCTCGTCATGCACCAGCACGCAACCCTCCTCAGACAGGTGCTTATTTGAAACGTTATAGTTGAAATGGATTTTATTGTAATAAGATTTGTTTTTATTAGCTTATGCCATATTGCCCCTCTCACCTCTAATTATGTTATTTTCTTGATGTGATCAGTCAAACAAGCTCCTCCTCCGGCTCCAGTTCAGGGTGGAGGTGGTGGAATGCTCTCAGGACTTGGATCAACCATAGTTCAAGGTAGATGAAATTCATCTGGTTGCTTGTAGTGGTGCATGTGCAATCATTCAATTCCGTGTAGGATATCTGATTTTCCCCTTCTGCTGCAGGTATTGGTTTTGGGACTGGAAGTGCTGTGGCACACAGGGCCGTTGATGCTGTGATGGGTCCTCGCACCATTCAACATGAAACTGTAGTCTCTGAAGCTGCTGCTGGTGCTCCAGCACCCATTTCTAGCAGCATGAGTGGCTCTGATGCCTGCAATAATCACTCCAAGGCCTTCCAAGATGTATGCAAAACTCTACACCCTTTTCCTTATCTTTTCCTGAAAATTTAGTGATGCAAGTAAAGTGTTTGAATCTTTCTTTGTTCAGTTTATGGGGAGTGAGTAGGGGTTAGTAGACAATATCACCTTCTATGTGTTTGAATTTTTGTTTTCTTGTTATGTTATGAAGCATGTTTTTCGTGGTATGGTTAGAAATTGTTTTCAAACTTTTCAAACTTTATGACTTGTTTGAAATTGTTTGTACCCATTTTGAAGATGTTCTGTAATTATTTTGTAATTGTGACCATAATTGTTTTGTATTTGTTGATATGTCTTTGCATAAATAAGCACAGCATCCCCAATAGAATTTCTATTCCAAATATACTGTTTTCCTCCGTTCAAGTGCTTTTAAGAACAGTGCTCTAACTTTTGGCATGGATATCCTTTTGGGTTGTATGGTGAAATACTTCAAAAGGAGAAGCAATGTAATTCTTTTTCAGAAGATAGAACAACACTAAATCTTCTTGCATGTTTAAAGACATTAATCCTTTTTGGCTTTGGCGAGGTCAAGGTTTGGATAATTGTGTAATGGTGTTTGTTTTCATGCAATGGGTTTTCACTTCTAACTAATGGAAAAATGAATTATTTTTGCGCAAGGGGTTTCATTTTTGTGTTATTTTATCATGAAACCCGATTGTTTTTGAAAACATTTTTGTAATGAATTTGGCTCAGAAAATGTTAAACTGAAATGAGGGGTTGGTTTCAGATCTAACTTTTGTTTGTGTTTTCATTGTAGTGTGTCAACCACTTTGGAAGTGATATCAGCAAGTGCCAGTTCTACATGGATATGCTATCCGAGTGCAAGAAGAACACTGCCTCCGGCATGTTGAGTGCCTAAGCACTACCTATTTTTCCATTCAATGATTTGAAAATGTTATACTTTGCGCAGTTTATTCTTCTACCCTGTGCCTGTCATGATGGTGAATTAGTGGTGTATTGTGGGGAAGGATTTATATGAATCTTTTATGTGCATGGTAGAACATGCTGCATTAAGTAGTTGATCGAACTTGGTACTTGTTTGAAGTATCCATGCCCGTTACAATCTGTTTGAAAATAATGATATTTTGGAGTTATGATGGCTAATGTGGTTATGATTTAATAGAAACCCTCTCGTTTGTGGTGTTTTGTGCTAGATATCCTCTGCTGAAATTTGCTATCTTCCAAGTTTTATCTCCCGACTTTTCGCGTCTTCTGGCCTTTTGGATTAACTGTGTATCACCCTCATGGTCTAAAATCCTACGGCGGTGGGTTAGGATTTGGAAATTTGGATAGTTACTAAAAGTTTGCACGAAATAAACTGTATATTTCTTTTGTTTGCGTGTTTTCTGGTCTCTGGAAAACTGACCAAAACACAGTTCGTGATGTCCTTTTGGCAACTGAGCAACAGGAACATTATCGCTCATCACTGCGAGAATAACTTGGCCAACCTAATTATATTAAAGGGGTACCCTTTAATATATTATTGGCCACTAAAAGTGTCTATACGAACTCCATTTTTGGACACAAATACTCTTCCTCTTTGACTTTTTGTTTAGTAGCATTCGTGAGTGCTTTCAAACCTTTACCCACAGGGCTTGAGGCAAAGAGCTCAACCGACTGAGCTACCTCTATACACAGAGCTTGAGGTAAAGAGCTCAACTGACTGAGTTATACCCCTCAACCGACTGAGCTACCTCTATACACAGAGCTTGAGGTAAAGAGCTCAACTGACTGAGTTATACCCTACTGGCTATAAAATATTTCTAGGTTGAATAAGATAGAAGCATACAATACAACCACAAACAGCTAGTACCTGATTATTTATAACAAACATGGATTTGTTTCAGACGTAGGAATAATACTAAAAGCTGTTTAACAAAAGTAACAGAAGCATGCACGCCCAGTGAGCTGATACTAGCAAGCGCGGCTCACTGCTTCCTCCCATTCCCTGCATTTTTTGTCCCAGCTGGAGTTATGAGTACAAACTCCCGTCCGTGTCATGCTCGGATGCTCCTCCTCTCGCATCCCTTCCCTTCGGCAACCGGTGCCATAGCTGTATGTGAAAATTATTATAGAAAATTTGGCATAAG
>NW_018922415.1:97405-146370 GCF_002207925.1 Prunus avium | reverse complement strand
TTCTCCCAATTGTATGATTTGTTCAATTCACATGTCCAGATCAACTCTATCCATGCTATTATTTTATGAAAAGAAGAAGCTTTGCATAGAAAAATTAAGTGAGTTGAATGTTGAAGCTATACACAGATAGCTATAATCTAAACTATTTAAGAAACCAAACTCTTTCATTGCATGCCACCTATAACCCAACCCAAAACTACATGGAATTCTTTACAGCTAAAGGTTTTTGTTCAAGTTAACTCACCCAGGGCTTTGCCATGCAAATTGCAATTAAAAAGAAAGACTTTAAACTCAACAAATCAAGCCAACCACGAATCTTGTGGAGGCCTTTTGCACGATATTAAAGCCACATCATTCTTTTAAATATGTCCTAGTTTTCATGGTTACTACAATATTAGATGGTGGAAGACTTCAACCTAAGCAAAGTATAGTGCATAACGAGTGATATCCAAGCCGAAAGACCAATGATGAATCATCATGCAAGAACTTCTCAGCCCAATTCAAACCAACAGCATGCATTGTCCTTAACAACTGAAGGTGTTCTTTATGTACATCTGCCAGACAATCAAGACCTTCATATCGTGCCACCACCAGAACATGCCTTTGTGCATGCAAAATTCCAAAGTTCTTTTAATCAGCTAAAAAGAAGAAGAGGTTGGTGAAGGATATATTAATAGGTGACATTACGCTACGACATATTAATTTAAACATATGCCATTAAGCATCATTCGCGCTACATTCATAAAAGAAGAAAAAAGAAAAACTTCAATAGATGATAAATAGTAAGTTTTTCGGAAGGAAATATTTGACTTTCCATCAAATACATGATAGAAATGTAGAAATACGGTATGTAGTTTCCAAGTCGTCTCAGTTTGCCCCCTGAAGTTTTAAATGACTCAATCTCCCTCCTGAACTTCCATTATGTGACCAAGGTTGCCTTATTCTGTTAGTTTTTGACTTACTAAATTTACTAATCACCATTGTGGCTCTGGGATTTGCTGAATAAGACAGTTTTTTACTTATTTTTATTTTTAAATTCTAGTTATATGTGCTACACAAGTTTGACCTTCTTTTAGTTCAACTGTTATGCAAGATTTATGTTGTTTCATATTTTATCTGTAGCATGGTGATGAAGGTCAACTAAGCATGGCATTTTCTGCCGAAGCACAAAATCTGCCAAATGTGAGGTGACAATTTGCACTTTTATGTATGTTATTATGTTGATCCCCAACTGAGTCACTCTCCCACTTCAAGTAGATTCCCTTTTTGTTATTCTGTTAAAGATTGCAGTTTACAGATTCAAGCCTCCATTTTGTCATTATCTTCACCCATTGGCTACTAATTATATCACTAGCTTAATGTATCTGTTTTTTCTTGTTATAAATAATCTATCGTCTGGAATTGAGATTTTGTTTTTGACTTAATAGTTTTTGTGTTTCATTTGACTTTCATCATGTATATGGGAACTCAAACTTTGAAAACCTAAAGCTTCTATATGAGCAAATCCCGGAGCAATTTGAAAAGGAAGGGTAATGAAAGCGTAATATTAGATTGAATTAACTATGCCCATATCCATTATCCAGGTATCCTGGCTCTCTGTAATACTGTTTTTAATCATTACTATTCCAGCGTAGCAGATACTTACTCATAGATGCGAAAGGAAGCAGAAAGGGATTGTCAGATCTAACTGCACTGATTGCCTTGATAGGATGGGATGAGTGCTCTTTCAAGATATTATTTGAATAATTTTCACGATGGCATTCGGCAGGTAATCTGCCTGCCTCTTATATTTCTCACATATGGAATATCGCATCTGCTAGTTAATCGTAGTTGCTTAAATAGTTTCAAACTACCAGTCTTAGTAGGAATCCGGATTAGGTTTTCTTAATTATAAATACTCCTACTCCTAGAAGGATTAGGTTTTCTTAATTATAAATACTCTTAGTAGGAATCCTACTCCTAGTAGGATTAGATTTTCTTAATTATAAATACTCGTATTCCAGTTTGTATGAACATCATCCATCATTCGAGAATTCAATTTATAGATTTTGCATCCCTTCTAGTTCCAACTTGTTGTCATAGGTGCACCTACCTATCTTCATAATTCAGTTCGTAATGGACGGAAGAGCTGATGCTGCTGAGGTTGCTATGGCTAAGACTATTCATGAGAAGTTGATGGAGAAAGAGAAGTTCTATGTGGAGTACCAACAAAGAGTGAAAAACTATCTTAAGAAAGTGGAGTCAAAGGTGGAGAGGCCGGGCGTGGGCAACACTGATTGTAATTTTTCAAAGGAATGGCTTGAATTCAGGGTACGCGAATTGAATGCGATAAAGAAATGGCTTGATCTCATCACAAACCATTTGAATGCGACGAGGGAAGAAATCGCCACTCATCATGACTACTACGTGCCGCCGACTGAGGAGGTGGAGGAGGAGGACTCTTCTTCTATACTCCCATCGCTACCGGTCTTGCATTATTCTGGCGATGTTCAATTTACTACATGCTCATGGTAACAATGTATTTTGACTTTAATGATAACAATTTTAGTTTTTACCCTTTCAATTTGAAATGTATGTATTTTGGCCTCCAGATCGAATGAGGAAAAGGCCCAAGTGTGCATGGTTGTCGTTTTCTCCCATTTGCTTTGATTTTGCTCTCGATATAGTTAGAATTATCTTTCAACAAAATATTGCTATAAGAAAAAACTACAAATAAACTAAAAAGTAGCTGCAAAAGCCACACACTAACTGTTATGATGCAATATAACTGAATAATGCCATCAAAACTAAAAACCAAGTGAAAGTTTGGCGGTTGCGTACATATTCCAAAAATGAAGGAACATCATCAGGATATTTAAATTCTTCTTCACTTTCAAGTGGAGTAGATTTCTGAAAGCAAATGACGTCTCCATCTTCAATATGTAAATGGAAAGGGTCAGACAGTTAACTAGCAATGTACTTATAAAAGCATCAAAACGTTAATCGTGTCCGCTTGCAAGCATGCAATTTAGCAATGTTTACCTGACTTAATCGAAATGTGCTCCCATTGTCAAGGTGTTCGCACCTGATACAAGGCGCAAACTTTATTTCCTGAATGTAGCACCAATCAAATATGGCTTCAGATAATTGAATAATGCCATCTAGACTAAAATCCAAGCGAAAGTTTCCGCAGCCTATACCAGGCGATTGGGTACATATTCCAAAAATGAAGGAACAGCAGGATGTTTACATTCTTCTTCACTTTCAACTTGAGCTAGCTTTCGTTTCTCCTCAACTTCCCCTGCATTTAATTCACACAGAATGCCTATACCAATATGGGCAATCATTAGATTTTTTTCACAGCTAAACTAAAGTGATGACTTCGACCCCAGAAAGGAAAAAAGAAAAAAAGAAAAAAAAACTAAAGTGATGACTCTTTAACAAACTGGAAAAAATGTCTCTCTCTATCCTAGCCTGAAGTTCCTTTCTAGCATTCATTGAGCCGCTCACTGAGCATTGTATTTTTAGTTGCTTGCTTCCATGCATCCATCCATCATGTTGTTCTGTTCATCCTGTGTCAGTGCACAAGTCACCCATAGTAACATTGATTGGAGCACCTCAGCACCCGTGGTCTGCAAAATGCGGCCAACAATTTTGTCTTGCTCCTCGACAGTGAAGTGTCTGCCAAATAATGGCCACAGCTCAAGTTCTTCCCTGAAAATGTGCTGATTTAGTGTAACTTTTATAGATTTGCACATCTCTTGAAGCTTTGTAGCTAGCTCATTATACTTTATAGTATAGTTGATACCATAAGTATCAGAAATGCTAATGCTACTTCCAGCTGAATCCTCATCCATGTCAGCCTTTTGCAAGCTTTCATGAAGGTGAGAAAGTTTGGAAAGAACATGTGAGATATCTTTAAATAAATTTTCCTTCTGTTTATGGTCCAGTGTGTATGAGTGACTCGCATTATGAAGCATAAGCGCCTCTTATTCGGGTTTTATTATGTCATTGGGCCTCATATTCTGGTATTTTAAGGTTTGTTCAGTTTTAATAGTTTCCTATTTGGATTAGGATTAGTAGACGTCTTCATATTTGGTTGTAATTACTAATTTGTTGAAACTAATAAACAAATTTTACCTGAACTTCTTCATTGCTAAAGTGCCTCTGGATAGTTTCCATTATTTGGTCAGCATGCGAACAAAACTTCACATCAAAATCGGCTGAACTAGAGATGGCTCTTGCACTTTGAATTGTTTCAATCAAACACCTGAATTCATTGAATTGACTTTCATCTTCAGCGTGCTCTTGGAAAAAGGAAAATTTTCCATCGACTGTGGGAATTATGGCTTTGTCCTCGGCAATACTGAAATCAGCAAATAAGTGACATTCAAATGAAAAAGGAGAGAAAATAGATATGCAATATAAAATCTCTGCCGCAGATGATTATAGTTTAATAAATTTGTAATGATCAACTGAAAAATCAGCTCTGAAAAAAAATAACAAGCACATGCAAGGATTCATCAGGAGCAGACTCTAATATGGCGCATCAAATGATACAAACAATTCCATGTGTGGAAAACAGGGAAACTGGAACTATAAACGCCAAAATTGAATTTTACCATGTTAACTTAAACATATGCCGCTACAAGTTTACCGCACCCATGGACCATGGTAGGAACTTTTTACTGGTCGCACATCATTCATAAAAGAAGAAAAGGAAAAACTTCAGTAGAAGATAAATGGTAAGTTTTCCCAAAGGAAAGATTTAACTTTCCATCAAATACATGACAGATACGTCGAAATACCTGCGAAAGATGCAAACTTCAGCAATAAACCTAAATTGCAACCTCTCATTGAAAGCTGATAGATTAGTAAAGTCTCCAGACAGTTGTATCTTCCTAGCCTCCTCGGCTATCTCATTTAATTACCTTTCAATGGCATCATGCCAAAGCAGTATTTCATTTATTGGATGCCCCACACTGGTATCAGAAACATCGGCACTAGAGTCTAAATACTTCCTTTCCCCAGTCCTGCACTCGCATGCACAATTTACCTTCTCCATACGTTGACTTAATGTGCTAGCACCAGAATCCACACAACATTGGAACTGGGGAATCTAGAGAACTTTCAAACATGTCAGTACTTCTTCTACCTTCCATCCAGGTGAAAATGACCTTTAATAACAAAGAGCTGTAAGTTATGTGCGGTTTTCAAAGCAATAATAGAAAGAACTCAATTCTTTGACTAAATCTGAAACACTACTTGTTGAAGAAGCTTTTTCCTCTGGAACTATCTTGCTTAAGCATTTTCGCAAATCCAGATGTTCGTCGGGTGAAACAGACTATGAAAGCCATGGAAGAAACTCGGCCCTCATATTCACAGGAATGCTGCATGGAAACTGCCAGACCAGAGATGCCTGCTCTTCAACTGAGAACTTCTCAATGAGCAAGGGAAAGACCTGCCAATTTTATTTTATTTTTTTGAAATTGGGTTCCCAATTTTACTGTAGTACTTTAGCATATGAAAATAAAAATTCTGGAACATGAAGAGAGATCTCCCGAGTGGTGCCTTAGTTGGCAACGGAAAGTTCCTTAAGAAGCATAAGTGCCGAGTTCAACTCTTCCTAGTCCGTAAGTAAAAATATTGTGGAGAGATCTCCCGAGTGGTGCCTTAGTTGGCAACGGAAAGTTCCTTAAGAAGCATAAGTGCCGAGTTCAACTCTTCCTAGTCCGTAAGTAAAAATATTGTGGAGAGATCTCCCGAGTGGTGCCTTAGTTGGCAACGGAAAGTTCCTTAAGAAGCATAAGTGCCGAGTTCAACTCTTCCTAGTCCGTAAGTAAAAATATTGTGGAGAGATCTCCCGAGTGGTGCCTTAGTTGGCAACGGAAAGTTCCTTAAGAAGCATAAGTGCCGAGTTCAACTCTTCCTAGTCCGTAAGTAAAAATATTGTGGAGAGATCTCCCGAGTGGTGCCTTAGTTGGCAACGGAAAGTTCCTTAAGAAGCATAAGTGCCGAGTTCAACTCTTCCTAGTCCGTAAGTAAAAATATTGTGGAGAGATCTCCCGAGTGGTGCCTTAGTTGGCAACGGAAAGTTCCTTAAGAAGCATAAGTGCCGAGTTCAACTCTTCCTAGTCCGTAAGTAAAAATATTGTGGTTCTCATAATTGGGCCCAAACGGTGCACGTGGTATATGTTTTACTCGTAGTTTCCCCTTTCCCCTCCCACCAATGGATGGGATCAAGGTTTCCTTCTCGTCGATTAGAGAGAGAGAAGAGTCAATTGTGGATGCATGCTACTGACGTAGAAATAACTTGATGCTAACATGTTAGTGAGGGAACTTTTTGGGGGTAAATATGTGCTTACTACCAAATGCGTTGTTGACCAGACGGTTATTGTCCTTTTTTGTAGCTCCTAATAAAGAAACATTGCCAGGAAGAGTTCAACTAACTAACTGTATATTAGTGGTAGAACTGTGGGGAAACTTTGTGCTCATACCAATGGTGTTTTTGATCAGATGTTCTTACTTGTCATGGATCCTATTGGAGAAAAATTGCAGTGCCAAATTCGCATAATAAGTAAAGTACCAGAAGTGATGATGATTAATGATTCTTATACTTGCCATAGGGCACCACCAGGGGATTATTACGTCATGAGCTTCCGCATCAGATTATAAAGGAAAATATTGCAAAAATCATTTTTAACACTAGAAAATAGTATACTAATCCCAACTTTTTTAGAAATTCTATTCCATTTTTGCTTTCATATTATAAAATTACAAGAGGCACGTCAACCAATTGGGGGTATGAACAAAAAAAAATATTAATAATAAAATAAAATCAAGATTCAAACGTCTGAAAAAGAAACAGAACCTGTTCCTCCTCCTTAGCCATGTGCATTGTGTTGTGCTGCCTGACTGATGTTTGTAGGGCTCCTGTACAAAATGCTAACTCCCTCGGGAAACTTTCATAAATTTTTGCATCAGAATTTAGCAGCTTGATAATGTTCGAGGGAGTATATTTGTGCTACACTCTTCACGCGTATATCAAGAGCTGGAAAGATTACCTGCAGTTTCAAAGTTAAATGTTGTGTCAGGACCTCTAGGCATGACAAAATAGAGATGGAGAAGAATCACAATAAACAACGCCTCAAAAGTAGAACAACGCCATGTCAAGCTATGATCATAAATTATACCCCCAAATGTTAGAAACATTATTTTGAAGTAAATTCAATTTTTTAAAGGTTTATATGTTTTTAAAGGACAAATAAAAGGTGCAAAGTGTGTATTTAGTGGTAAAATTAACGGATTTGACCACATTGACCAGACACTTTTTGATAATTATTGTGAAGTTAAACAGATGTGACTTAACAAAATCAAAAGCCTGTTAGAGAGGATGTTGAGCTTTGGATATGAAAAAGGCCTAATCCTTAATCTTTGTACATTTTACCATATGAGAATGAATAAGACTATCATTAACAAGTTCTGATGAGACCCAATCTACTGACCGACCAAAAGTTCCATCTTCATTTCATGTCAAAACAACCAATCATTAGGATTAGAATTGGGGATGTTTTCTTGAGATCTTTCCTTGTGTGACCGACCAAAAGTTCCATCTTCATTTCATGTCAAAACAACCAATCATTAGGATTAGAATTGGGGATGTTTTCTTGAGATCTTTCCTTGTGTGACCGACCAAAAGTTCCATCTTCATTTCATGTCAAAACAACCAATCATTAGGATTAGAATTGGGGATGTTTTCTTGAGATCTTTCCTTGTGTGACCGACCAAAAGTTCCATCTTCATTTCATGTCAAAACAACCAATCATTAGGATTAGAATTGGGGATGTTTTCTTGAGATCTTTCCTTGTGTGACCGACCAAAAGTTCCATCTTCATTTCATGTCAAAACAACCAATCATTAGGATTAGAATTGGGGATGTTTTCTTGAGATCTTTCCTTGTGTGACCGACCAAAAGTTCCATCTTCATTTCATGTCAAAACAACCAATCATTAGGATTAGAATTGGGGATGTTTTCTTGAGATCTTTCCTTGTGTGACCGACCAAAAGTTCCATCTTCATTTCATGTCAAAACAACCAATCATTAGGATTTGAATTGGGGATGTTTTCTTGAGATCTTGCCTTGTGTGAGTTGCGAGTCAGTTTTAAAGCTACCAGAGCTAGTGTTATAGCTAGCGTATCATGATTAGATATTCCCCTAAATCTGTAACAAAGCAACCCTGCTATTTTAATGATCGTAGGTCAATAACGTTATGCCATACCGTAGCATTTGAAAATAGCGCTATAACCCTATAACTAAATATATGAGCTTGATAGTGTAGTCTGTGTGTTTTCTCTTTTAACCTTTAAAAAAAAAGAAAAAAGAAGAAGAACCTATATGAGCTTGATTACATTATATACATCTTTTAGCTAATTTAATTTTAAATTTGTTTTATTAGATGAGTGAAGAGGTGGACCACGTTCGAAGACGATGCCCACACTGCGCTCAATGACAAGGCCATCCCACGTACAACTAGTGTTTGTCAGTTTACTTAATTAACAAAAAAAATATTTAATTTAAATGTAATAAGATTATGCCCTAATGACGCATTTGATGTAATTATTTTATAATCAAATAAATTGACGGATATGGAACCTGCCTTAGATTAGATGTGACATTGGCAAAATACATACATTTGAAATTGAAAGGATAAAAACTAAAATTGTTATCATTAAAGTCAAAATACATTTCAACAGTACTAGTGCTGCTTGCTACAAGTAGAAGAAGAGTCCTCCTCCTCCACCTCCTCAGTCGGCGGCACGTAGTAGTCATGATGAGTGGCGATTTCTTCCCTCGTCGCATTCAAATGGTTTGTGATGAGATCAAGCCATTTCTTTATCGCATTCAATTCGCGTACCCTGAATTCAAGCCATTCCTTTGAAAAATTACAATCAGTGTTGCCCACGCCCGGCCTCTCCACCTTTGACTCCACTTTCTTAAGATAGTTTTTCACTCTTTGTTGGTACTCCACATAGAACTTCTCTTTCTCCATCAACTTCTCATGAATAGTCTTAGCCATAGCAACCTCAGCAGCATCAGCTCTTCCGTCCATTACGAACTGAATTATGAAGATAGGTAGGTGCACCTATGACAACAAGTTGGAACTAGAAGGGATGCAAAATCTATAAATTGAATTCTCGAATGATGGATGATGTTCATACAAACTGGAATACGAGTATTTATAATTAAGAAAATCTAATCCTACTAGGAGTAGGATTCCTACTAAGAGTATTTATAATTAAGAAAACCTAATCCTTCTAGGAGTAGGAGTATTTATAATTAAGAAAACCTAATCCGGATTCCTACTAAGACTGGTAGTTTGAAACTATTTAAGCAACTACGATTAACTAGCAGATGCGATATTCCATATGTGAGAAATATAAGAGGCAGGCAGATTACCTGCCGAATGCCATCGTGAAAATTATTCAAATAATATCTTGAAAGAGCACTCATCCCATCCTATCAAGGCAATCAGTGCAGTTAGATCTGACAATCCCTTTCTGCTTCCTTTCGCATCTATGAGTAAGTATCTGCTACGCTGGAATAGTAATGATTAAAAACAGTATTACAGAGAGCCAGGATACCTGGATAATGGATATGGGCATAGTTAATTCAATCTAATATTACGCTTTCATTACCCTTCCTTTTCAAATTGCTCCGGGATTTGCTCATATAGAAGCTTTAGGTTTTCAAAGTTTGAGTTCCCATATACATGATGAAAGTCAAATGAAACACAAAAACTATTAAGTCAAAAACAAAATCTCCAACACAAAAACTATATGCACACATCCCCAAAAATATGTATATATATATATATATGAAATTATATTATGCCTGTATTGGTTTATCATAATAATTAGAAAATTATGATTTGTAGTTAAGGAGGATAGGTAAGGAGGAAAGCATTAGGGCCCGTCTGGTAACGTTTTCGGAGAGTGTTTTCTGAGAATATTTTTAGAGAATAAAAACAAAAAAATAAGAGCAAATGAAACCAAAAAATAATCAAATCTGCCCGCTGATTTTATACTTTTAAAGAGTATAGCCGTCTGGCTGCACTGTTAAAATTTCAATGTATGGAGTATAGCCGCGCGGCTATACTTGTAAAACTTCTATTTATGGGGTATAGCCGCCGGCTGTACGGTTAATATTTCTATAGCCGCTCGGCTATACACTTAAAATTTCTATTTAACGAGTATAGCCGCTCGGCGATACTCTTAAAATATTCTATACCATAGCATAGAAACTAGAGAGGAAGAGAAAGACATGAGAGTTTGTTCTCTCAAACTTGAGAAATAGTAATTCTTTTTTTTTTCTCATTCACTAAGTGAATAATAATTAAAACATAACAACTAATTAAAGGAATTGAAAAAAGACTAAGATATTACTTAATTACACAAATGAAATTAAAGAAGTTGGCCAAAAAACAAAAGTAAATAAACTAATTTTATACTTTTAAAGAGTTATCTATTTTATCACATTGCAAACATAAAACATCTAAATATCACATTGCATTCTGTGCTAGTAGCAATAGGAAGATATTTGATTGGAATTACGGAATGCATACCTATACAAAGTCCTCGAAGTGGTAATTGTTGGATTTATTTGTTAATTAGGTTAATTGGATTTGCTGTTTCTTAATCTTGTGAGAAAGTTTGGCTTAACATGAAACATGGAAATACATTCACAGTGTTGTGTTAGGTTCGGTACAAATAACTTTTTTATAGTGCCAATAACTGCTCCTGGAGAAAATTGGAGAAACACTTAACTATACTAGGGATAATACTATTGCGCTATCTCGAGCCAATCACACATTGTCATGTGTTTTAACTTTCCGACATGTCAATGCGTGATAGACTTAGGATACTGTTACAATGGCATCCCTGTTACATGTAAGTTCTTCTCAACAAATTAGGCAGTTTTGCAACTTTGAATACAAGCATGCTTTGAACCTTTTGCTACTAAAGAAGCCAAGAACCAAAACAGAAAGAGAGCAGACCAAACCAATATGCGAGATTCACAGACAACTTTTCATTCCCACAAAATCAAATTTCCTTCACCCAACTTGAACCATTTATTTTTTCTATCCAAATAGATGGAGCTTAAGAATTACAAGCCTAAATCTAAATACACTGCCTACACTTAATCACTCTGGTACAAGTTTCAATATTACATCCCCGCTCAACTATGCCATCTACATAGACACCAAAAATACTTGAACAATTCACTTTTTAAACACACTGGCAAGCTCACCCTTCTCTTGCATGGAGGTTAGAATATCACAACCCCCAAGCAGTTCTCCATTCACAAATATCTGTGGAAATGTAGGCCAGTTGCTATACTTCTTCAGAGTCTCCCTCAATCCAGAATTATACTCTTCATCAAGCACATCTACACTCTCATAATCCACCCCTTGGTTTTCAAGAATGCCAACAACCCTCTGCGAGAAACCACACAATGGGGCACTTCTCGAACCCTTGATAAAGGCCACGACCTTGTTCTCCTTCACCAACCGATCAATGAGTTCCTCCAATGGCACTGTTAGCTGCACATGGGGACCGGGTGTTAGCCGGAGATCAGGCTTCTTCCTCGGTGGCTGTCGGACCCAGGTGGCATTGCCTGATTCATTACCTGGAGGGACCTTCCCAGTAGCTTTTATGTGTTCTTCCATCCATGATTTCCAAGCTTGCGTTAGGGCAGCCCTATCTGGTTCATCTACTACCCCAACCTACAGAACAATATAATCACACTATTAGCAGAGTAATATCATAGAGTTCATTATTCATATACTAATTTCAACTTTGTAGTAATTGACACTGTTTTCACCAGAGTATGCCCACCCAGACAAATAAATAATAATCTGGATTATGGCTTAATCTCATTATACTTGAATTCTAAAGGAGCATAATTTATTTCATCAATATAGGCATTGCTAGGCTGCTAGAACCTCCTTTTCATTAATTTCTTTTGGTATGCTGTTGGGGTTAATTGAATTGAACTGTTCAGTTCACTATAAATTCAATTCAACCCTTGAATCAAAAAAATTTTAAATATATTTTTTTGAGTTGAAACAAAAATCAAACATGTAACGAAGAAGAAGAAAAATCCACAAAACAAACACAGATTTTGGGCACCAAGAATGAACCTTTAGTAACAAATGAGTAGGACCAGAAGAAAGTTCATACCTTGACGGAGTAGCATAGCTCCGGCAACGATTTCCGGTGAGTGAGAACACTTGCCGCTATGTTCCTCGATAAGCCAACGAACTGAAGCTCACCGTTCTGGTCGAAAACGGCGTAGACTCCGGTATCCGCCGGCAATTTTCCAGCGATTTCATCAGCCTCCGCGGGCACGGGGACCAGCTCGGTCTCGGAGAGGCTCTTAACAGCCGAAGTGACAACCAAAGCGCGAGGCTTGGCTGTGGTGTAGGGTTTGAGAGAAATGGAGGGAAAGGTGAGGGCTCTGGCTGGTAAATAGAATGAGAGGCTAGGGGTATTTTGGGAAGAGTGAGAAGAGAATATTCGGAGAGAGGGCGTGTGAATTGGAGAGAGCTGGATGATTGTGGCCATTTTCAGATTGAGTGAGAGCGGAGGGGGTCGGGAAGATGCTTCTGGTTAGAGCTATCAGATATATTGAAAACGGATGTTATTTCTGACCCGACCCGCAAGTTTGCCCCCTAGATAGTAGGTTGGGTTTTAATATCCGATCCAATGAAATTGGGCTATTGACCAAAAGGAATAGATTTGAGCGTTGGGCCATGAGCAGGGTCACATTTGTGGAAGTAAAGGATGAGATTAATTCCAATTTTTAAAAGAAGCTTTCATAGAAAATGTTCCCTTGTAGCTTGTTGGTTTTGTGATACAATTAAAGGTCAGTATGTTTTGAGTTCGACTGATATCCGAATCAGCGAAATTTTGTCCCCAATAAAAATGATCCCTAACAAAAAGTTGTCACTTTATTTATTGGGTTCGACTAGCATTCGAGAAAAAAAAATTCATGTGAATTCTAATTCTTAGGAACAATTTTAGTTATGATCAATTCGAAATAAATGGCAAAATAATGTTGCAGCAAAATTGTCTTGCAAAAGCATAAAGAAGGATATAATATACTCCTACTCCTCCTAGGTAGGTTGGGGGTCTATGCAAATGATTGACTTTTCATGTTGATGCTATATAAAAAATGATAATTATTGAATAAATGCACAATCATATGAAAGGTTTGGAGTAAAATTGCAGTTAACTTCAAATTCTAAAATGCTACGCAAACGCAATGATGGATGATTTTCAAGGATTATTGTCGCACATGAACATGATGTAATGTTAGGTTGGATCAATTTTCCAAGCAAACAGCATCATAACATCCACAACTTGTCCTCTTCCCAAAATTCAAGTAGACTTCTTCATCAGTCAAAAAAAGATAAAAAGAAAAAAAAATTCATGTTCTTTTCATTGTTCAAAACCACAAACCCAATTGAATATCTTCTGGTATCTGTTTTTCTTTTTTCTTTTTTTGTTCTGTCAGGATCTTCAGGTTGGTCAATCAGTTTCAGAATCACCCAATTCAATATCTATTTATTTGATTTAAAATTGCTTCATCTAGGGGTTACCATGTCCATATCAACTGCATAAAAACATCTTCACAACCAGAAAACCATTTATGCAAACCTCAACCTGTAAACTTTATTGACTGCACATAAGTAGAACACATATCTTTGGTATGTCATAGAAACTGTCGAAATATCAAGAATATACACAAGAGCTCTTCTCCTCAATCCGATCCCTTCATACACTCATTCTAGATGGGGTGAATTCTTTTGTGTGGGTTGACTTGATCGGTTGAGCAGGAGCACTTGTATTTATATGCATCTTCCTAAGAGTCTTGCCCATCAAGAAACTCTTAAGAAGTCCTTATTGCATTAGGTTTATAACTTCTAATCCACAATTAAGATAGGAATCCTTCTAGCTCTTATATTAGCCTTAAAACACTAATTTTAATAGAGCTGCAGGTTTAGTTGTATTTGAACTCCTAATTGATATCAAGTCTTAGAATCCTTTGATGATTATAAGACCACACTTTAATGGGTTAGACATCTACACGTCTAACACAACCATCTGGGGTCTATAAGTTGAAGTGGCTTTGATTGAAAAGCAATGATGATGTACAAGAGCAGATATGTGGTTGCTGATATACTGCTGCAACAATCTATAAATCAGTACAATACTGCATACCTCAGCAGCATGTTCTCATCATTTCTATTAAAAACTCTTAACAACCTGAAAATGAAATATTTAAAAGAAACAACGAAAAGGCATTTTTTGGTTTGGTTGTTGAATATTTAGCAGCAGCAGAGTATAGAGACGTGCAGTCTTTATACAATTCAAGCTACGTAGTTTTCAGTCTCGTAGGAATTGACCCAACTTGAGTCTGCATATTAGGGTCAACTACAAGGACGGAATCATGAATTTTTATAGGAGTGGGCTAATTTTTTTTTTTCGATGAGAGATCGATTATAAGTCCTATATTTTTTTTATTAAATAATATATAAATAAACACCAAATTAAACACATATGATAAAAAGAACATCAAACAAATATTGCATTGCAAAAAAAATATATACTTACATAGTGAAGTGGAACCCTATCCTGTCTTTGATGATTGAATTCTGAATCAATATTCACATAAATGAAATTAACCTATCAATCAAATAAAGCACTCAATGAACTGAACTAGAAGAACTATTGAATCCGACCTAAGACTTCCAAAATCGAACCCCCACCAATAAAATTAACTAAATGAAATTTCCCGGGAGTGAGTTTCTACTCATTAACCACACTAATATTAGATTAAGTTCAAAATGATGGACTTCTATATTCTTCAATCTAAAAATGAATTGTATCTCTGGGTTTTCTTTTGCCAAGAGAAAAGTTTTTAAGTTATGAGTTTTGACGGGTTTGAAGTTTTGAGAACCCCGCGTCCAACAACGCTATTATTATTTAGATGTAATTAGCAATGTGTCAAAAATGATATTAAAAAAGACAAAGAAGAGAACAGAAATCAAGATTATATATTATTAAATATCTCATGATGTTTTTGATTGGTTTATTATAATAGACAGCATGGACTGGGCTAATACTGCACCAGTTTCAAGGACACAGCGGGCAGGGGTGGGTTAATATTTGTGGGGGCTGGGAATGGCTTATAAAATTTGCACCACGTTTTAGTATTTTACAAATCTTGCACTGGGCTGGAGGCTCCAGTCCAGCCTGTACATAGTTCAACTGTGAACTATTTTGAACTAATACTTGCCTTTAACAGATACCAATTGTTCACAAGGGTCAGGGTTTTACTTGCATATTATATCTATCTATTTTGAAATGATGTCCTAGAAAGAAGTCAAGTCATAAGAGAGAGAGAGAGAGAGAGAGAGAGAGAGAGAGAGTGATTTATTACGCTTTGTAGAAAAATTAAAGAAGCTTTTCCCACCTAAAAAAGATTCTGAAGTGTTTATGTATATGAAAGCAATGGCACAGTTGTTGGAAGATCATATAGGTTCCACTATATGCAGAGGACACAAGGAACCCAGGATGTTAGCCTTGCAACTTTCCCTCCACTAGCCTAACCTCCATCAAATACTTTTAAAAAAGTAATTTCCCATCCCACCCAATACATGGCTTTAGCTTTACTCCTACTCAAAAACCCATTAAATATTTCTGAAAAAAATAAAAACCTCTCACTAAGTCCTCATCATTCTGTTGCACACCAATGCATATATCCTCCTTTTATCTTTCTTAACCCACAATCAAGCTTCTCCACTCTCCACTCTCCACTCTCCACTGCCATGAGCTTAGCACCTTCTACTTCAGGCACAATGAAGGCCTTTAGAGGAAAGTTACATTTCCCAATTATCATGCTCTGCACTATTGCCTTCATCAGTCTTCTCTACACTGAAAGAATTAGTATACTTCTTTCTTCAAACCCTTTTTCCAAGATTAAGTCGTGTTCTAAAAGAGGTTCTGTCATAAAAAATGGTAAGTCTCCTGCTGTACCTATTCTAATTATTGATTTTTTTCTTTTCCATGTTGAAATTTCCACCAATAATTCTTTCTAATTAATTTTGTGTATATATCTAACAGATGATCATAGAAATGCTACAGAGGATAAGATAGACGGTTCTGTAGTAGATGATAGATTTGTGTTTGACCCAGAGGAGTGCAGTGTTGAGAATGGAAAGTGGGTGTTCAACCGTTCTATCAAGCCTCTTTACACAGACAGAAGCTGCCCATATCTTGACAGGCAAGTTTCTTGTCACAAGAATGGACGGCCGGATTCTGACTATCTTCACTGGGAATGGCAGATAGAAGACTGCACCTTGCCAAGGTTGACAAGTTACAATTCATGTCAAATCACATATATATACATACTTCTGCACGAAGTTCTGTTTACCTAACAATTATCTTTGACAACTTCATATGTAGATTTGATCCAGAAGTTACTCTTGAGAAACTTAGGGGCAAGAGGCTACTGTTTGTTGGGGATTCTTTGCAAAGAGGTCAATGGCAATCTTTGGTCTGCATGGTTGAATCCACCATACCTGAGGACCAAAAGTCCATTCGACGAGGGCGCGCTCATACAGTCTTCAAAGCCAAGGTTATATAATTCTTAGCTTTCAATCCAAGAATTGAATGGCCATTCTTAATGTCTACAATTTCAAGCTAAGTAATGAAATGTTTCCATGTTCAGGAGTATAATGCTAGTATTGAATTCTACTGGGCTCCATTTCTTGTTGAGTCGAATTCTGACCTCCATATAATAGGAAATCCAAAGGAAAGAATACTAAAAGTGGATTCAATTGCCAAGCATGCCAAACACTGGGAAGGAGTTGATATCCTTGTGTTCAATACTTATGTATGGTGGATGAGCGGCTATACCATCAAATCATAGTAAGTTTCTCTCAATCAACCTAAGAAACTTTTTGAAGTATTGGCATTTTTTTTTTGCCATTTAAGATTGATTGGCAAGCAATGTGTAATTTGAACACAGCTGGGGCTCATTTCCAAATGGGGAAGAAGGGTATGAAGAACTAGAAGCACCAGCTGCCTACAGAATAGCATTGAAAACATGGGCCAACTGGGTTGACTCAAATGTCAATCCCAACAAAACTCGAGTCTTTTTCACTACCATGTCCCCTACACACATGAGGTCTCTCTCTCTCTCTCTCTCTCTCTCTCACACACACACACACACACACACACACACACAACTTATTAGTGTAACCAAAAAAAGCCCAAAACCAAAAATAACAAGTCAAATTTGTAATTTGCAGAAGTGCAGACTGGGACAACCCAGAAGGGATGAGATGCTTCAATGAGACAAAGCCATTCTTGAAGAAGGGGTTCTGGGGAACTGGTTCAGACAAGAGGGTCATGCGCGTCGTGGCCGAAGTGTTGAAGAGAATGAAAGTTCCTGTTTCAGTCCTGAACATAACCCAGATGTCAAATCACAGAGTTGATGCTCACACAAAAGTTTACACCGAGACCGGAGGCAAACTACTAACAGATGAGCAAAAAGCTGATGTTCTGCACAATTCAGATTGCATACATTGGTGTCTTCCAGGAGTTCCAGATACATGGAACCAAATATTTTTGGCACATTTGTAGCCATACATGTTTCATGTTTGTTGAGCAACAACAAGAGACGTATCAATTAAAAGTACCACCACGCATAACTTCTTGCTGTTCAATATGAATTCTTGTTTCATTTCTTTACATTGTATTTGAATTGAATTGTACAGCCAAGCTGCTAAAGCAACTTTAGTGTGGTCTTTGTTGTCAGTTCTGTTTCGGTAAACATAACAGCTACAATATAGCGATTTTTTAAAATCATCCAAGAAAATATGACAGGGGCGAAGCCACACTGGGACCAGTGTGGTCCCGGGTCCCACTCAAGTTTTTTTATATTTTAAAAGTAATATACTGTTATGTATTTTTATATGTATGTTATTTCAAATACTTTACATTTTGATATGTACCCACATGTGTTGTGGTGGACATATTAAGGCACAAAGAGGTACTTCAAATATCCCATTGTTCACTTGGTGTTGGTGCACTCTTGGTGTACAGATTACTTTATTTCCATTTTCAACCTTTAATTTAATTTAAATATGAAGTAAATGTCTTTGTCCTTTTACTTTAATTTATTTTTATATTACTCCATTTACTTAAGTTTACAATGTAAATAAGGAAGTAACCCCTATTTGGATTCAAATAAAAATACTAGAAAATCAAATTCCCACCAAATCAAAATATGAAAAATTGGTTTTAGTGTAAAATAGCATTTAGGCTAAAAATGTTGGCTCATTAAATCAATATATAATCCCATAAAACCAAGTTTTCTTATTTGATGTGTAATAAAAGTCGCCAAAAATTATCTTGAGAAAATGATTATTCCGAAAAAGTATTTTTCATACTTAGTCAATATTTTTACATAAAATATTTTTTCATGTATGATATGAATGCATGAAGGGACCTAAGGTTTTTTTTAATTTGTGAAATTTTGATTTTCTTTCTATTGGGTTTAATGGGGGATAATGCTTTAAAGATATTTGCTAAATCGCTACTCTTTGTCTATCTCTTGCAATTTTTCTTGCTTAGAATGTATTTGTGTATCCCTTTGTCAAGATCAATTATTATTGCAACTAATAAGCAATATAATTCTTGCCATATGTGATATATATACACTATTTTTTGTATGTATTGTGAGTTCGAATTTTTGATTCTTTATAATTTGTAAGAGGCCCCCACACACATGAAATCCTGGCTTTGCCATTGAAAACATGCATCATATTTGTGAGCCTGGAGGGCTTAGCAGAGCATAAGGAACAGGTAAATAAGAGGTGTGTGCTTAGCATGAAATGTACTCGTTCAACTTTCCGGTTGACTTTCCCTAGGTTGTTTGTTGGCCAAGTAGATTGCCCTCCAAATCTTATTTCACAACAATAAACAGTGAAACCCAATGAGTTAATAACACAAAGAAAAATAGAAGAACAGCAAATCAGTGAATACATTGAAGGATCTCTTAAGCCGATAAAGAGCCCATTTGAAAATGCTTCTCTAGAAAGCACTTTTGTTCGTAAGCCATTTTTATTAGAAGCATGTCGAAATTTTAAATAAAAATCCAAGTGTTTACAAAAAGTGTTTCTCTGAATAGTTGCTTCTTCCATAAAGCACTTCCACATGCTTTTATAACGTGGAAACACTTTCACCTTTTTATGTCAAACGATTTTGGTTATGTGAAAGTGTCTCTAGGAATTTTAATTGCACTTCCAAATATGCCCTAAGAACAATACTACATGAATTACCGTCCAAGGCTGTGGGCCTAAAAATCCAGCCCAAGAATGTGGGCCTTACATCAGGCCCAATGTCGTGAGCCGTACAACCCAGCCGAAAGCCCGACTAGAAGATTGTTCTTTACTGTATCGCTATATTTGGAGGCTCAACGAAATCAAAGCCACCTAACCGTTGTTGTTTCTGGGAGATTCGAGAAACTACGACATTTTCTGATCACTAACGCTGTTCAGGTAAAAATTCCAACTATTAGGGTTCTCTCAGTCTCTAATCATCTTTGGGATTTAAATCTCACTCATTATCTTTAAAGATCAAAGCTGAGGTTTGCGGTTAGGGTTTAGTCAAATATCGCGCCTCTTTTCTGTGAACCAGTTAATTTTCTCTCTCTGAATTTATTTTTTGGGTCCGATTTTTCTCTCTCTGATTAGGCAACGACAATATACAACCATGGCGGGAGGTGCGAATTTCATGAACAGAGTTGTCTCCTACCTTGTCAATGAGGTTCTGGTTAATAGCCTTGCCAACAGGTACCTCTCGATCCTATAATCTTATTTGATTAGCTTTTGATTTGTTGAAAGCTTCTTTCTCTGGCCACACGGACATCACTCTGTTCCCGATTGGCTCGTTCCCTTGAAGCAAAATTATCTCAAAGCTTCAATCTTGTTTCAGCCGTGGCGCGAAAATTTTATGCGCTATGGAAATTTAGATGCTCGAGGAAAATTTTCGCCGCAAAATAACAATTTTTTTTATAGTTGTATTATGATTTTCTATGATCTGGTATATGTGATTTGTTCCATTTTGTCAGTGCTAATGAGTATTGAGCTAGTGAATAAAGCTTCCCAATAAGCCATTAAATTCCTGATTGGTGTGCTTCCGGAAGCGAAACAAATTCAAAACCTCTAATTTGGAGGGTTGAGAATATTTTGCCACAGTTCTGGGTGTTGTTTAAGATTCTATATTTTACTGTTCTTTTCCTTTTGTTTTACTTTCTGGTTTGATGCATTCTATGTGGACATGCTATTTACAGTACTGGTGATGCATACTGATTTGAATTGATTGGACCCTGAAGCATTCTAAGTAAAGCTTTTTTTTGTGGCCTTGATTAATATTCGCTACCACAATGGATTGCTTATTCGTTGTGAAATATTTGTTAAACTCTCTCTCAATGACCGTAGTTATGTGAGAGAAATGTCGTTCTTTTTTTGCATGTATGTGTGTCCCCTTGTAAGAGAAATGTTGTCATTTAGACCTGTAATCAGTCCTGCTCAGCAGCGGATTTACTCCTGCGTCATCACCCTGTTTATAGTGTTATGCTTATGATGACTTTGTGTAGGCTTCTAAGATTTCTGGAGATGACTGCACAAACTAAAAAACTGAAGAAATTGGGCCTTTTTCTTTCTTGAAAATTATGTTCTGTATTCTTTGAGCTAGGCTTGTAATGGAACTGATCTCTTACATGAAATTTGTCTGGTCTTTTCAGCCGTGCATTCCAGAGGTTTGCTGTGAGGACGTCAAAGAGGATTGAAGATATTTCAAGCATTGGTAATGTTGCGGTGTATTGTTCAATAATATTAGTTGGTCACTCTACTGCACACTTGAGTATATTGTTGTGATGTTATTTTACAATGATTTTGCTTATGCAGCTGCCAAGAAGAAGGAACAACTTGCCGAACAGATGAAGGATTTATCTAGAAACATGGATGTACGTTTTCTTTCTTGTAAAATCTTACTCCTTTGAATATTTGAGAATATATATATATATGATATTTGCTTCTAATGCCTCGCACTTTTTTAACCCTGGCTGCAGTCTTTCAAAAACCGTTGATACTTGGCTGGTGGTTGTGGGCCTGTTATTGCAGCATCTGTATATGGTGAAATGGAATGCTTTTTCTTTCTCCGCCAGCGTAAAGAAGTTTTGTGTTTCGTAGATGTGCTTTTGAATGCACGTAGCATGTTGTTAGTTTCCAACTTGTTTAAACTCTGGTGATTCTAAACCTTTTACAATATTGTAATCAGCAGCTGAGTTTGAAGCTAATTAGACCCCTTTTACGCGGATTTTCCCCTTTTATGTTGTGCATGGTGAACTCAAACATCTATTTCCAAAATTCTTTGCATGTTGACGTGAGAGTAGGCCATTCTGGCTCCATGTATTCTTAGTGACTTTCAAAACTCATCCTGTGCCTAAGTCCACATTTTTCTATGTAGTTCGTGCAAGATAGCTAATGATAGATTACAACCAATCGAATGAAACATATCAAAATAAAATTATAATTAAGCATTTACTGCAAACTAATAGAAACATGTAAAATGGCAGAAAGAATTAATTGGATTGATTCGGTTGTTTTGGATCGGTTTGCATTTTCACGGTTTTGTACCCCGCCAGATAAAAAAACTGCGAAAAGAAGAAGAAGAAGAAGAAAGCCCATCAATTTGTTACCATGCCAGCAAGCCCACTATCACTGTTACCGAAATAAACCTTCAAACGCTATTGCAAATTTGATAAGAAAAGAAAGAAAGCTTTGCAAGGGGTTTTAGCATTCTTCACAAGAAAAGGAAAAAGGGTTTAGCTTTCTCCACACCGCTACGATCCATGGCGACCATCATTTCAAGGACCGTAAATCATCTTCGTTACGTCAACCGCTCTCTGGTCCGACCCAGGTTGCCGATTTCGTCACCACCGCTCGCCGAGTCTCTTCAAAATCCGCATCTTCCACTCCTTCAACAGGTTCGTCTTCTTCAATCGTATATCATCTCTGTTACTCTTTTCTGTTCTTTCTCCATTTGGCTCTGGAGAAGAGAATTAGTAAAGTTTCAAAATTTCCTCTCCTTTATTCTCGTTTTGCTTCTCAAATCGAAATAGCTGGAGCTTATTTCATTTTCTGTTGTTTCATCTGCTTGGACCGCAGTCGCTTGCGATTTATCAAAGATGTCTTCTTTCAACCACAACCAATACTGCAGCAAATGAAGGAAACCCAGAATCAAAAACTTCAGAAAATGCAAATTCTGATAATTCTGGCGATGGGAACAAGTCTGGGGAATCACATGAAAGTAATAATGCTGGCAAATCTGTTCGAGGAGGGGTAATCGTATAGCGCATGTTCTTAGTTATTCAAATGTGAAAATGTAATTGAAATGTTGATTTTTGAGGTTGTCTTTTGCAGCCTGTTTCGTGGTTGAGTTTTCTGCTGCTGGTAGCAACTGGAGCTGGAATTGTACTCTATTACGACAAGGAAAAGAGACAACATATAGAAGGTAGACTACTATGGTGAGTTGGATGTATGTGAGTCTTGCATGTTGGAGTTGAAGTCCATGAGTTTGCAACTTTGTCAGTGTCTCTCTTTAATCTTGCCCCATGCTCTGTTTGATGTGTCATTTGTATCAATATGCTGCCAATGCTGATATTGAGGTTAAATTTGTAGCCTTTTTCTCTGTTAATTAACTCTTCTCATTTTGTCTAAGGATGCTTTCAGCTTTGACTCACAAGATTCTGCTTGTGTGCGTAAAGGTTACATACTCTGTTCACCCGAGGATTAACTCCTCTCATTATTTTGCTGCAGAAATATTTAAAGCATCCAAGGAAGTAAAGCAAGGACCATCTGTGGGAAAGGCTGCCATTGGGGGTCCATTCAATCTTATCAACCATGATGGGAAGCGAGTAACTGAAAAAGATTTTTTGGGGAAATGGACATTGCTATACTTCGGTTTCACTCACTGCCCTGATATCTGCCCAGATGAGTTACAGAAGTTAGCTGCTGCAGTTGATAAAATAAGTGAGTCCTATGTTTGAACGAGGATTTGTCTTCTCTTTCTTTCTTTTCCTGAAGCTGGTATTACCATTTTCTGATAGTGCAGATCAGACCATTTTCTGATCTTTTACTTTTATTATTTGTATTCCCAAGCATGCAATTCCTTATATCATTGATGGTCTGTTGTGTCTGCAGAAGAAAAAGGAGGGATTGAGATAGTACCCTTGTTCATATCTGTTGATCCTGAAAGGGACACCGTTGAGCAAGTCCGTGAATATGTCAAAGGTGCTTGTCAAGATTTTAGTGTGCTACCCTAGATCTCATTGTAATAAGTAAAAATTACATGATGTAAGTTCATACCTGATATCTTTTTCTCAACTGTCTCAGAGTTTCATCCAAAGCTGATCGGGTTAACTGGTAGCTTGGATGAAATACGGAGTGTGGCTCGTGCATATCGAGTATACTACATGAAGACCCAAGAAGAAGACTCAGATTATCTTGTCGACCATTCCATAGTCATGTATGTATCAACATTTTCCAAAATGTTCTTTTACCATATTGATTCCTTCTTTCCTATTCATAAAAGCAGCTTACTTATGTGGGCATGTGCTAGTGTGAAATATCCCTGCTATATGAACTGAACTGTCCCTTAACCAATCTTTAAATTTGTTAAGTGCGTTCTGAATTCTCACTGATCGATAGTGTTTCGTAGAACAAATATGCTAATACATATTGATATGGTCTTCTACTTTTCTTGTGTGGAAGCTGAAAAGGGGGTCGTTTGTTCATGTCGTTGTTAAAATGAGTCATTTCTATGTTGGTCTCGTGATGCTTGTTGAATTCCATTTGGATGATAACACCGCTTCAAATTTCCGTGCAGGTACTTAATGAGTCCCAAAATGGAATTTGTTAAATTTTTTGGGAAGAACAATGATGTTGATTCACTTGCTGAAGGTATAACGAAAGAGATCAAGCAGTACAAGAAGAAATAGAGGAATAGTTTTCCCTTTCATTCCTAGTGAATAACATTTGTACGGTTACGTTTGAATTTGAGAGAATTTGATGAGCAGCTACTCATATTTGAGAAATTAATTTTAATCCAAGACATTTTCATGGAGTGACAATTTTCAGGAAACTTTTCTGAATTTCAAATTTCCTTGTATTTTTCAGAGAGAGAGAGGAGGAATGATTGTTTATAGGAGTCTTGAATGAGCATCATTTTGTGATATCTCTCTGACATAAAACTAACTGAGACAATACAATATTCAATATTCATGTTACAACGAAGTTAATTATTAAACTAACCCTAGTAATTAACTTCATAGTACAAAAACCACTTCTTATTTGACTAAGGCCGCCATGTATACAGTGGCATTTCTTCTTTCTTGTCTGTATTTCTCGACTCCAACTAACTCTATCTGAATCTGAAATGACGCACTTCTTAATCTCGACTTTGAGCATGTTACCATGTCCACCTCATTCTTAGACCCCCCCCCAACCATTGCCTCATGCTTGCATATGGCTTCTGGCACTTCCTGGAATGTATAACATAACCTTCAAACAAGAATCACTAGCCAGTCGTACCTCTTATCAGATTACTCTTCAAGTATGGCTTAAAGTTGCGCATGCCTTTAGACATCACCTCTCAACTTCTTTAGGGATCATGGCCATTCCGAGATAAACCTGTTGCATCTCTTCTCTCCAGATCTGCAAGCAGTTTGATTGGTATATTTCTTAGTTAGCTCTTTCAGTATTCTCCAAGGCTTGTTCATTTACAACAGCCGAAGAAACTAAAAGCTACTAGATGCTCATTGGACCCCTATGTTAGGGATTATATGCATAATAATAAGATGATATAAAATGAGGTATTCAATTGTAGCGTGGTGGTGTGTGTGTGTGTGTGTGTGTGGGAGAGAGTGCGAGAGATGAAGCATAAACAAGCCATGCATGGAAGAAATCACAGAGAGAACAGAGTAAGTTCCCCACCGTTTCACGAAATTCCACCCGGATATGAGGCACGTTTGTTCTGTGGATGTCATTTCCATCTGGCCCTCTCTTGTAGTACTCTCTGCCAATCCAGTGTGACTGAACCAGAAAATTTGAAGACTCAAGTTCAACACTATCAACCACAACTACGCATACGTTATTTCAGAGAAATAAGCTCATCGAGAATAATGACTCATCACATTACAAACCAAGTGCATTTGTGGGAAATCAATTGCACATTCAAATCTGGTATGTAGCTAGATGCATTGGCTAGATTATGTAATGCAATAACATAGTAACGTACCTTAAGTGCGTGTGAAAAACCAGATTGGTAGACTGAATTACGGGCAATTTCACATAGGTCACATGAACTCAATTTCCATACCTGTAAAGGAAGAACTTCTCAGTAACTGGGCCTTTACATACCTTTAGCTAGAGAGAGAGAGAGAGAGAGAGAGCTCACAGAAGCAGCTATGCTATATTCTTCCACCAAAGGTTCTTTTGTTAAGTGGATTTGGAGAGGATCATCAGTAGAAAGAGAAACATTAAGACCTCGTAAGAAAAACATAGGAAAAGGGTTCCGATGGTAGTCCAAAAACAATGAATTGTTGCTCAGGGGTGACATAGCCAAGCCAATCTGATAAGATAAACAAGAGATTGTAGAGAATCAGAAATTGCACAAGGCAAAGTCATTTATCCTATAAATAAGAATCCTTTCTCCTAACCTGGGCTAAATAATACAGATATTGAAGCACGGGAGATTTTCTCAAATTGATTCCATGTGCAATATTATTTGCGGTAAGAAAGGTTGCAGCAAGGTGGTCAATGTCACCAGCCTGAAAATTATTGAGCAAATGACTTCACATTATGCAATACTTGTGTTCAAAGAGAGAATAACTCTTTAATATATACCTCCCCAGAATGTGGACGAAATTTGATTGTTGTCATGCCTTTTGATTCACGAAGCTATAAATAAAAATCCAACAGCTCAGCATTTGATGACAATATATGGCATAAACATATATTAAGTATCGCAATTAGGAGAATACAGAAAAATAAAAGCGAACACCAAACATTTTAAATAATAGGAATAATTTTACTATTTCTTAAACTTGTAAAGATTCTGGTATTTTTATAAGAAAAATAAAAAAAAAAGCAAGCGGATAAGCCAAGCAAGCCATATGAACAACCAACAAAGTTCGTGAAATCTAGGCCCTGGTATTGCAACCACTGCAAATGAGACTTACAACAATGAAAAAAGAAAAGGAACTAAACCCATTTGACTTTCATGATTATAAACAAGGAAATGCGTAAACAATCACAAGGGACAAGAGGGATACGATAGAAGCTATGCTACCCTAATCACAAAGCTATTCTTCAGATAGTATGGGGAATAGAATTTAGGTAATAGATACAGAACATAGCAAAGTGTAAAATTGTTTTTGACAGCAGAATACCTTGTTTAATGTGTAGAGATTAGCATAACAGTAGTACACGTAGTATGAAAATGCAGGATTGAATACATTGGTCCATTGTGCTGGTGTTGGCATGTGTTTTGTGGGGCGTCTTTCAGGTTTGCTTTCGTCATCCACCAAATCTAACCCCACAACCTGGAAATTCAAGCATATTTAAGTCAAGCATCAAAGCAAGAACTTCTTCAAACCTATACATATATGCAAACCAGTGGCCTGATTTCCCGAAATTCTCTTTTTCAACGAGGAGAATACTTAAATGTAAACCCAGTGATGGTAGCTTGACTTACATATTAATCAGACCAACGTTTATAACATATGGGGAAAAAGTATAAGAGAAGAAGAAATTTTGAGGGTCCTTTTGGGATTCTAAACATGTAAACTAACCTAATTAACCTACATAAACGAAAAAAAAATTGAAGATTTTGCAGACAAGGTGACAAACCTGTTTCAGGAAAACATGCAGTTGTGGATGAGAATCTGGATCTATGGTAACCTCAAATAGTGGAATAAAGATATTGTCAAGAATGTTCTGAAATGATGTTACTATTCCCATTTCCTTGTATATGTTGTACAGCCGTGGCAGCTGAAAGAAGGAAGAAAATTACAAGTAAAAACCAACACAAGAGTAACATTCAAGATTTTTATCTGATACAAGTGCTTGTGGAATAGTACCATACAATTCCAATAATCTTATAAACGTTACAGAGAAGAACAATTCTTGTTTTTACCTGAATCAACCAAACAACATTCTCACTGTATAATTCATTGTTCACTATCCAACTAGCCATTTGGTCCCACTCACTTTGCTTCCTACCATATATTGATACTCTGTACTCAGCCATCTGCAGCAGAAAAATGGAGCATCAGGAGAGGCTGATCTATCTAAACATGCAGAAACACAACAAAGACACGCAATGAACATTCACACATGACAAGGCAAGGATAGCTCAGAAAGTGATTAAGAAGACAAACAGAGACCAGATCATGCACGAAAACCTATCTGCAAACAGAAGAGCAAGGAAGCACCTGATATTTACTGGCGGACAGATCAGAAAACACTTGCTTGGTCAGCTCAGCAAGGAAACGACCTATTCAAGAAGAGATTATCTAAGACCACAATTTATATATTGATCGCTGACTAAAAAATTAAGCGTTGTGATAAATTCATTAAAATGGATAGAAACGACATCTCAAAGCCATGGCTTAAGAATTTAGGTCTTCACTATAACACAGTAACCTATAATAAGTGAGCAAAAAACAATACCTTGAATAAGATTATCCTGCTTAAGGAAAATCTCACGAAGCCTACTTTGACCACAGGGGTTGTACTTGAGATTAAACTTATCAAAACGATGAAATGTGCTCTTGTCTGCATGAACATCCAAAAGGTCAACATTTAGGTCGTACCTGTTGAAACAAATGTGAAGAGAGATTATTTCCTGCTGCTTAAAATAAATATTTTTTAATACATGAACAAGAAATGATAACAATAAGATATTCGAATATGTATATTTTTTTAAAATAAAAAATGGCAGAATAAAATACCCAGTCAAATCCAAACTCTCAAAAACCTCTTTCAAGGTCAAATAGGTTCCATCTCGAAATATCACAACCTGAATAGAAGTACACAAAACTCAAGAATCAGTGAATATCATGCAATAGTCATAACTATTATTATAATAAACCTCTTTTCAACAGTTAAGCGACTATTTGCATTGCCCCTTAGGAAACTATCAAGTTTGGAATGATTATGCACAGTTGATAGAAATAAAGGGAACAAAAAAGAGAGAAACACTTGACAAAATATCAGCATAAAACTTTTAAATTACCTCATCAGGCTCTTTCCTCAACTTTGATTTTATAAACCTCAAAAGATGTTTCTGGTTCATGCATGCCGAATGATGAACATGTGTATCAACTTTTCTGACATTATAAAAGTCACGATGCGGAGCACTTTTCTGAGCCAGAAATTCCCTATCCGCATTAAGCATTAAATGAAGATTGAATTTCTGAATGACATACAAATAAACACATTGTCAAAGAACTATTACTGCTCCCACGTAGAAAAGAGCATCGGCAGGCATCTTAATGACTAATAATTATCAACAAAAGTCTGTTTACTTGTTCCAGAAGATTCAGTCGATGATGGCATAAAGTTCTGATATTCCCTGCTGCTATAACTCGAAGTATGTGATGTAGGTCAGTGAAGAAGGTTGTTGCATCAGCAACAGGAAAAAGCTCTTCTCTTGCTGCAAAAGAGGGGGAGGGGGCAAATGTGCATTAAGATCTCTACCGAGGAACAAATGTCCCTCAACTATGACAAACAGGAAAGATACACAGCAACAGCCTCTTACAATCTTTATTAGGATACACATGAACAACCCCATCTTGCACTTCAAAATAATGCTGCAGAACAAAGGAGAAACGTGTAAATTGGACCCCCAAAAAAAACTACTTTTCTGAGTTAGAGCTTAGAAGTTAGAACACTAATTTGAAAAGTACAAACTCACATCAGACTTCCCCTCAGAAGTATAAAAAAATGGTGCTGGGTTAGGCTTTGGGGTACTGGGGTCAGATATAATTTCTTTCTCCCACGGAGCAACTGTCTCGCTGAATACATATCTTTTTCGCAATTTGAGGCATTCTTGAAGAACCACATAGACCTCCACTTCATCGGTAGACGGCACTTCTGGAAAAGTTATAGATGAAAACAGAACCAAGAGGATGTCATTCCCACTCTCCAGTTTCAAAATTACAATTTAACATCACGTACTTAAACTAGTTGAAACACAATCAGTAACTCGTCAAAAACCAAATAATAAGAAGCAAGAATATGGTGAACAGGGGAAGTTAGTAAAGGAGCATTGTTTAGGCTTACATCATGAATATTTGCACATACAGAATATACATGCTTCTTTGACCTGATATCAAAAGTTTAACGGAATCAATTATCTTGTTAAAACCACTGCTACCTTTAATATTACCCGCTCAGGTTATCCAGTTTTTTGTCAATGTTCCCCAAGAGTTGAAAATGTGCTCCTTGTTCTTAATGTTTCCTAGAACTTCTTATTTGTTACAATTTGTATTAGTAACTTTTTAGTTGGCAGCAACAAGTAATGTTCAATGATATACAGCAAGTCCATACAAAACCCTTCAAATGAACACATCTTAAAATATGCATGAAATTGTAATATACAATAAATCATAAATAAAAAGGAAACAACCACAGAAATGTACTTCTGGGTGAAGAGAAGGAGCTCATACCAGTAGGAGTAATTTTAAGTTTAGCAAAAGTCTCTTGTTCTGGCTCTTTCCTTAAAATATCAGCTGCAATTGGATCAGGCTGAACGCCGTGCAGATCACCAGATACACTATGGGACCGAATCATACTTGAAGGAGCTATAGCAATTTGCTCTCCATTGGCATTAACATGGTTCGGTAAATTCTCAAAATGGATTTTACCATCTGGCCCCTGAAAGAGATGTCCAAATCCAATTCCAGAGATCCGTAAGAATTTTTCAAGAATAACGAAACAAACTCAGTTTCCCTGAAGAATAAACTTCAGATGCACACATTCACTGGAATGTGCAATGATAATGTGAGGCCAAGGACAATGTGCAAGAACATCATGTTACTTTAAAGAAAGTGAGATTATGGAGGTTTGCACCTCCCTCTCTCTCACTCTGACACACACATGCTGCACAGGTGCTGAATAAACTCACCACAGTGCCTAGTTTAGCATTGTCAGTCATATTATCTTCATCATCTGATCCTTCTACACTCTCAAAGGCACTGGCACTTGCAACTGGGGACTTAGGAGAAGTTGGTCGTATAAGATTACCATTTCTCTTAGCTGAACTCGCAAGCTCAGTAGATTTCCCTGAAAAAGAAGAAGTCTGTACTTTAACAGCAAAGGAAACTGGCATCTATCACACTGGTGCTTTGATATCAAAAATTTGGTAATGTCAGAGACAGAGGGTAAAAAGGAAACTTCGTGAAATGCTGCGCATTTGTACAATTCATATTATATCCAAGCCTAATAACAACATCAAGCATAAAGAAAATATACATTGTGAAAGAAAATCTTTCATCATTACTTGCATTAATTTCACTCTTTGCCACCATGTTCCAGCCCACTTAAGGTGTCAAGAGGAAATGGAAAATCCATTTGCCAGTTTGCATGTGGATAACATGAGGACATAGAAACCTTGTCGCATCCAATTTGTGTCCTGTATATTTTAGTACCTTTTCCTTGTTCAACATTTACAGATGAGCTCCCGCCGAGTATCTTATTTGTTCCATTTGTTTGTTACTCTTTTCATGCCCATTTGAGTAATTTTAGGAATCAAAGTAGCCACCAAAACTCTATGAATACAGCACACCTTACTTTCAACAAGTAAGTTCTAATTCCATTTTGGTTTACTCTTTGGTTACGCTTAAAAATAAATGAAAGTAAATGAGTGTCATGCTTACTGCTTCTCATCATACAGAGATGCCATATAAGGCAATATCTATAAGTATTTCAATTAGTACAGACTTATATTATAAAGTACCAATACACTGTGGTTTAGAAGGAGCTATTGAGGCATTGATAATCCAAAAGAAAACCATATGTCCAAATGACGAAGCCACTCCAAAAACTACGCAGCACGACTGTACGTATCAAATCAAAATTATGAAATTAAAGCGAAAATTGATTACTCTGGTGACAAATCGAGCCGAGCCATACCTTCTGGAAGCGTGTGCAGCCTCGGCAACCCGGCCGGAATACCATCAACCGGAAGCAAGCCGTTGCGCCTATGATCGTCACCGTCAATCCCGCCGGAGATCGCCGTCACGTCCGGCAACGACGCCGAGCTCCGCCGGTAATAGCCGCTGCCCTTGCGACGAGCGTGGCTTCTACGCTTTTTCATGTGCTGCGGCGAGTCACCGCCATCGGAGTTTTCCTCTCTCTCCCTCTCCACCGTCTTCGCAAACTCAAGAAGCTGATTTAGGGTTTTGCGGTGCATATAGTAGGCCGACACAGCCACCAGCGAAGCCCCAACCAGAGCCGCCATGGCCAAATGTATCGCATACGACTCCATTTCTCGCGCGTTCCGTATTCTCAGAAGACTATCAACGTTAGAAAAATGGATGTTCCGATTTCAGTTAGAGAGAGAAACAAAACCCTACTGAAGAGCTCAGCACAGAGAGTCTACAGAGATAGTGCTCTCTGTTTTTATTCGGGACAAGCGAGACTTGCTTCAATATTTATAGGGAGAACGAGCGAAGAGCTGAGACTGAGGACATATTCTCTGTTTTTTTATATTTTTTATTATTTATTAATTTATCGGCGGTGATAGTCAAGTAAAAAAATTAAAATTAAAATTAAAAATAACGAAAATGATAAGTGAGTGCTGGCTGCTTTTTATCGCCGCTTTTGCAGATTAAATTTTAATAATTATTTTGGTAATTATTTGTTTTGTTTTATGTGTTATTTTTGGATTGATTAATTAAATAATTAATTAATTGATATGGAGGTGTGGGCCATGGGTCCAGCCAATGTGGGTTTGGATAGGAAGAGGAGCATTTCGTGTACACAGCAGAGTGGATAGTTGAGTCACTTTCATTATCCACGCACATGCCACATATGCTTAGGGGATTTCTGGGCACATGTTAAAGGGGGAAGCAAAAGCATAAGCCTTTTTTACCCAAAAAAACAAAAAGCTTAAGCCTTAAACCCTATCTGTTCCATTTTAAGCAAATTAATTAATTAATTGTTGCGTGAGAAACCCGCTATAAACAATATAGAATTATTAACTACTTTTTCAAAATATAAGGTTTTTTTAATAATACAATCGATAGTCTAAACTACAGAGAAAGGGGATTTCTCACACTCACACAACTAAAATGTCTTAAGGGTTCGATGTTAAAATATGAAAACTTAATTATTTCTTTGGTTTCTAGTTTCCAGCTTGAATACGGAAAATGAAAATTAGAAAATAGACCAAATAGAAAACGAATAAATATATGGGATTTCGTATACAAAAATAAAGCTTCTATATTCAATATTACGAGGCATGGAGCTAGCTAGCAGTTAATCTCATAAAGATATATTCTTCTCACTATTAATAATTTTCGTATTTTTTATTTAAAACCCTAATTAATTTCATTATTATTCTAGTGCAAATCTTAACAATAACGGAAACAACGAAAAACTGCACAACAATATAGGAAGATACAAGCACAAAATGTATAAACGCTTGATTATTCTTTAATTCGATATCATAATAAGTTTCCTTTTTTCACAATATTTTCTATTGTGTATTAATGAAACCATGATGCACTGAATTAGTGGAATATAGTCGTCTTGGATTGTTTTTTTCTCTTTTCAATTAGAAAGATTTTGGAGTGTCAATAATAAGAGCCATGATAATTTGCGAGGTTCTAATTGCCGACCAAATTAAATATTTCAACGACCGACCCTCGTAGAACATTTCAATAGGGCATTTCTAATTTGTTTTTTCTTTTTTCCTACTAAAAGCATATATATTCCTCTATATAATATATTTTGTTATTTTCGACCAGGCTTAAATTAATGCTTAATCATTTTCTGTTTGGTAGTAGAAAGAAACATCCCACGTTCGCAGATGGTGCATGGCAATAATTATCTGGGATAACTAACCCTTAAGCTTAGACAATGGCCCATCTTGGAGCAATGAGTCATTGATGTGATCGTATTAGGCGATTAACACTATTTCCAGTCATTCTCTCAATCTTGTTGAAAGCAAAGCGAATTGAGCAAATCGAGGGAAAGAAAAAACTAGTAAGAAATCATCATCGGTCCTGTATTCATATGTTGATCGAAGTCGCACTTTCTAGGAAAACCATTAAGCTTATGCCACAAAGCAAATTATATATGTGTGGCAAACCTTAAACGTAATTAATCAGCATAATGAGTTTTAGTTGTGGCTTAACATATTTTTCCATGGCAACTAGTTAAGAGACTATATCTAACTAAAAGAAATGTATTGTCAATGAATGATTTTACAATCATTCATGCACACGTGTCAAGTACAAAAATCATGTATAACTCAAGAAATGTTAACATTATTTTTTTTTTTTTTTTACAATTGTATGGTTACAATCACGTTAATTTTAACTAAATACAAGAACATCTAGGCTTAATTTCCAACATTTTTACGCACATATGGCAAGTTATAGGGAAAGTTTAAGTACAAGAAATGCTAATGTTGTTGGTTTCATAATCGTGCAATACTCATATTGCTTGGGTTTTAGTTGATGAAAATAGAATGACAGGTTTGTAAAACTTCAATCAAAACGCTTAAAGAGGGCGTGTTGGTATGTACTGTGGGAGGATTTTGAATTTTCCTCTACAAGAACGTATGCTACAATCACGTGCTCAGAGACTGACCATATTTTGTCTATGTACGTACTCTATGATTTGTCTATGTACGTACTCAGAACAAAATATCATACTTGTTGAATCATTATGACTCTTAAATTGACTCTTAAATAGTGCTACACCACTTAATGAGGTAAATGTACTAATGAATAGACCACCATGACCCAACCAATATTATATTTTTATGTATTATAGAAGCCGGACCTAGAAATATGATTGTGTACCTTTCATTTGGCAAAGAGCCATCAAGGCTTGTCGCGACAAAATATCGCATGTTTGACAATTTGCCATACCTGTGACCCTCCCTATCCCATCAATTTCGACCCAAACAAATAAAAAAATCCCATCACTTACATGGTAATTACTAATTAACCGTTAACGCATGGACCACAATATTGTATAAGTTGGTGTGACAAATGACAAAAGGTAATCGATACCTTTCTTTTTCGTTCCAAGATCATTTTAAGGAAACAAGATCTCAGTGACTCGACCACAGATCTACTTGACACGTCATTGGGTAAGGTAGAAATTATAACTGCCGGTACTTGGTACTATGTTATTATCACTATGGAACTTGAAAATTATGACCAATCAAATAACTTGTTAGTTTTTTTTTTTTTGGTAATAGCAAGTGAGCAACCACTCCGAGTCGTAGACCTGAACGGATTTGACTCTCCCCAGGGGGTGTTTTTTCACAAGGTGGGATTCGAACGCTGGACCTCACTGAGGCCAGCTAACATTCGCCCACTTGCAGGCCTAGCCAGGATATCCACTAGACCAAACCCCTTGGGTAATAACTTGTTAGTTTATTTTGCTATTTTACGTATTTATTACGAACGATGACCGAACGTGTCACTCAATAGATAAAGATGAATTTTTGAGGAGTCAACGAGTATGGTATTTCCAAGTGTTTGTATTGAATACGAGTTTGAATTGTTATCAACCTTCCAACATATTATTATGTGAAAATTTGTAATCTCTTGTTTATAATTGTACGATTGACGGATGTGTCTTCCACCTTGAAAGTAGGTTTGGAATTTCCTGAACCTTTTGATGTTGTTTAACCATAAAAGTACCATCTACAGAGGTGAAAAGCATATATAAGTAGATCTAATGGATACGTTAAGAATAATTTGAGCTAGCTAGTGTAAAAGTGATTGGAAATTAATTAAAGAAATAACTTTTGCTGTTGTTTTTGAGTCACCAGTATCTATTATATTTATTGTGTACTGATGTTGAAGGATACATACCTTTAAATAATTTTCACTCTCTTTCGCCAAGTGCCCTAGTGCTAGTGGGCTGGGCACAGACTAAACAGTGTTGAATGTTGATGGTAACGAATACTAAATACCAAGCATATAGCCGCACAAAAACCGAAAAAGCATCTAGCCAAAAAATAATTTAGACGTATATGCAGTAAGATATTATGTCATTGCATCTTATGCTGGTTTGATTCCATGAAACAATGGCGAGCATGAGTGATTACGCAAAGGATAGGTGGGTTTGTTTGTTGGCAAATAGTGTTAGCATAAGGTCCTTTTAGTTGGGAAAATTCCAATAATATTCCTGTTTTTGGGGCTCTGGCTTGTGATATTCCAAAGTGGTATCAAATTATTAAATTAGGCAGGAGGTCCTGTGTGTTGGGTGGAATTGGAATCACATTCTCTTGAAGCACATATGGAGATTGTTAAAGAATATATAGGGGAATGGGAGAGAATTTCTGAAGGAGGACTATTGATAAGTGGATTGTGGACTGAGGATCAAGCATCTTCCCTTATGCTGCCAAGTTTTCTAAATTAGAAAGGTACCTTTTTAGACTGATCGGTGAAGTCTTATTCACAGGGGACTTTGAATTTTTATGACACAAAAATTGAGATTGGGATAGAGAGATGGTAGCATAAGGACCGGAATATTCTTTTGAGGTGAGTCATATGCTATGAGGACAACAATTATGCCCTAAATAATACTAGTGTGACAAAATTTTGAAAAGCCCTTTGATACGAATATTTGTTTGTTTTATATTTGGCCTCTTGAGTATAGGGGTAAATACCTCCGCATACACTTGCTCTATTAATTAGAGGAAATGGCATATTGGTTTGTGTTGAGTGATATTCCTATAACTAATGTGTATGCGTTTAATGAGATTCTTTGTCTTTTGTGAAGGAAGATTCGAACTTGGGACCTCTTTCAACATTGAAAAGAGAAGTATCACTAAACCAAGAATTAGTTAATAAAACCATTCAAGTTAATTGATTGACGGAAGAGTGACAACCATTATCGTATTCCCATTTCATCATATAGAACAAATTTGTACATGTCCACTAAAGATTTTGTCTCCACGGACCATACTAGAGCCAAAAGGTTTTGAGAGCTAAAAATTATATAAACAAGAGAACCACTAGGATTATTACTTGACCTAATAGGAGAAATCTTTTTAAGAATCCCCAACAGTAGACAAGCATTACTTTGTACAATAATGTAATCATTCTGTATCCATCTATCCTTTTTCTTGATTCATTGTTAACATAGAATCCAAAAATCCTTTTCACTAAAGATGCCAAATCCCAAAAAGTTAGTGGACTACGAGCAGCTTTTTCCCTGACCACCTTTTTCGACTGTTGTAAAGGAAGACATCCATACCGGCCCTTTTTGGGGCGTAACATGTGCGTGGGCTGGAGTTAGTAAGCGCTTACTCTTTATGGCCCATTGCTAACAAACTGATCCTTCATGGATCATTTACCTCAAATATTATCTCTCTTCCTCTTTTCTAAGCGATAGTCAAAATCACTCAAAATTAATATAATCTACAATGATCGGAACTCAAACTTGAGTACAAGGGGGCGGATTGACTGCCCTGATCAATTGACCTAACCTACGTATGTAGATTAGTACACTTAAATGTAGGCATTCCTTCTCTCCAATACATAATTCTCTATCCCCCTTCTTTTTCCATTAAAATGTTTTCTTACACTTGCAAGTATCTCCCCCACTTTCAGAAAATGTAACTTTTAATTGTCTTTCTCTATGCTAGGTATGTCAACAATCTTTGTAAGTTAATTACAAGATTTAACTTTAATATAAAGCATGAAACATACTGGAATTCAAAGCTTCCCTTAGCTACTGAGCTTGTTATAGCAACTATAAACCAGGTGAATTAATTATGAAATTACTCATATAAAATTCCACCAAAAATAAAAGAAATTTCCTTTAACTTCGATCACTTTGACGCGACAGAACGCATCATTTGTACTATGTCCGAGGATTTATTAATCAACCTGGTCCCAACAAAAGCCAAGTAAGGTACTAAAGTCTAACCACCAACCTCACGTCGCCACGTAATCAAGCGCAGCTTAAACTACGTATGCCAAAGCACACCGTATCCGCGCTCTTTTCTCCCCTTCGTCAAACATTTATCACAGGTAGTGTTATCGGCTACTCCGCGCAATTGCTCTTGCTCTTCCTCTTCTCTCCCGGCTTGGCCAGTAAGCTCTTTACAGCTTCAATGGCGTCCGTACTGAATACGGTGTCGTCCATTAGATTATCGAAACTCAACGCCAGCCGAGTTCGAACTCAGTCCAATTTGGCGCCGATTTCTGTTTCGTTTACCAGTGAGTTCACTCGTCTGTGCTCCGTTTGGTTGCCGAGAATTCAAAATCCGGCAAACAACGTTTGAAACACTTTCAAGCTGCCCATTCAATTATTTCAAATTTTACTTCCATTTTCTTTTTTATTTTCTTAGCAATCTAATGACTAGTGAGATTTACTGATTGAGCTTCGTCTTATCTGTTTTTCTTTACACTGAAACGAGTTTGTAAACTTTTCAGGAAGAAGGCTTACGGTTAGGGCTGCGGAGACCGATACAAACGAAGGTATATTATCATATTGAGCTTGTGCATTTCTTTTTTCTCGAGAATTTTGATAGAGTGGAAGTGGATTATGGTGAGAGCTTTTGGGGATTTAAGGTTGCTATTTTTGTTTCGTTAGCTGTTGAACCTCAGGTACCCGATAAGGCACCGGCTAAGAATGGTTCGAGCTTCAATCAGCTTCTTGGTATTAAAGGAGCTTCTCAAGAAACTGTAAGTCGTCAAATGTTGGCTCATTATATAAGTTTTAGTACCTTTTCTATGTGCTCGGAATTTAGTTTCTTCAGATGATGCTAGAAGCTTAAGTTTATAATATACTTAACATGATTAAGGCGGATAATCGGAGTTTCAGATTTTTAGTTGAAATGCATCTTCTAGTAGATTTTGAGTTGATAGAGTTATAGTTGCAAGAAAAATGACACAAGATTTGAATATGTGCTTTGAACTGTACAGAATAAATGGAAGATTCGTCTTCAGTTGACAAAGCCTGTAACTTGGCCTCCCCTGGTATGGGGAGTAGTTTGCGGAGCTGCTGCTTCTGGTACGCTCGTTGTATATACCGAACCATCTATAGTTTCATAGTTTCTAGTTGCCTTATACTGTTGGTTTCATGATTGGAAATTGTCTATGGAGCTAATGAAGTCCCCTACAACTTACAATGCACATCAATATTCCTGTTTCCCATCTCCTCCCAATTTCCAATTTCAAGGGCTTACTTTACTTTGGAAGTTCCTGCAGTAGTACTGCCATCTTATCGGGGATGTGCTGTTCTCCATTAATACTTTCTTCCTTTTTAATACAGCTACTAAATTTCATGATTTGTTTCTGGCTTGGTCCGTTAAGCCTATAATGTTATACTAACCACACATTTAATGTTTATTGCTGATTTAAAGATTACACACCACTGCCAGAATATTTTCCTTTTGTAATGAATTTGGTCAGAATCTCAACTTGGAGATCCATTAAGGATAAAGAACTGCCACTTCACATTAATTTATTGACGTTAAGAATTTGGTTAGTATATGGACTTGGAGATTCATTTAGGATGTATTACTGCCAGTGCCAGTGATGAGTAATTTATTGATTTGAGACAAGAGCACGGTGTGGGAGTGGTCAGAAGTTTTTGACAGGTCATCTAATATTAGTGGAATTCATTAAACTTCTTGAAATATTTAATGTTTGCAATTCTAGTAATATTTCCTACACTTCTTCTCTGTCCATAAATTACTTTTGAGGCAATTCTTTCATGTTGCAGGAAATTTTCATTGGACTTTTGAGGACGTTGCCAAATCAATAGTTTGCATGTGTATGTCTGGCCCTTTTCTCACTGGCTATACCCAGGTATGCTTTAATTGGAATGCGAAGTTTGGTTTTGCTTTTGATCTAATGAGGTCTTTATACTCCAATAACTCCCTGGCCTTTTTTAGACACTAAATGATTGGTATGACCGAGAAATTGATGCAATTAATGAACCATATCGTCCAATTCCCTCGGGGGCAATATCTGAGAATGAGGTAATGGTGTACTTAACTGTGTTTTGTATAAAAAAGAAGGGATGACGACTACATTTTTAATCCTGTTATTTTGTTGTTAAATTTTCCCTCAGGTTATTACTCAAATCTGGGTGCTGCTTTTAGGAGGCCTTAGCTGTGCTGGTATATTAGATGTGTGGGTAAGTAATTGAAATGGACTGGCTCTTTCTTACCAATGTAAATATTTAGATCAATATCAATCATAAATTTATGTCCTTTTTAGGCAGGACATAAGTTCCCCATAGTTTTCTACCTTGCTTTGGGTGGATCCTTTCTATCATACATTTACTCCGCTCCACCTTTAAAGGTAAGTTTCCCCCACTATCAACAAATCAAATATTCCAGAAGAAACTTTGCTTAACCCCTGACTAAGCTTCATGAGTTGTTGCAGCTGAAACAAAATGGATGGATTGGAAATTTTGCCCTTGGAGCAAGTTATATCAGTTTGCCATGGTGCGATATCCTCTACATGATCTCTTTTTTGTGAATTTACAAAAATTGAATGATTCAAATAAGGGTTCAGAGCTCGCGATTTGATTTAGGAATCCTTTAGTAATTAAGATTGACGTGATTGTTTATGGTACCTAGATTTTTCTTGAAATTTAAAGAAGTTTTATCTGGTATGCTACATGCAGCCAAGAACTGCATTGAATTGGATAATCATCATTCCTGCTCGTTCGTTGAATTGGATACCTCTTAGGAATCTTGTTATAATGTAGCTCCCATTAATTAGGAACCGTCACCAATATATTCTTGTAATTTGGTTAACTGCTAGAAGCTGTTTTAGATTCACTGTGTTGGGTAACGTATTTTGGTTCAATCTTTTATTGATAGGTGGGCTGGTCAGGCATTATTCGGGACCCTTACACCTGACATAATTGTCCTCACACTCTTGTACAGCATAGCTGGGGTATGTTTCTGAAAGAAGTTCAATTATCTTAGCACGTGTTTACAAAAGATGATCTAACTGACAGTGCATATATTTCTGCCACATTTCAGTTGGGAATTGCTATTGTAAATGACTTCAAAAGTGTTGAAGGAGATAGAGCAATGGGACTTCAGGTCGTTTATTTTCTGTTTTACAATATTGTAAACAATCTTAGATGCAGACTTTGTAACATTATTGTTGCGATGCTGTTTGCAGTCACTCCCTGTAGCTTTCGGTTCGGAAACTGCCAAATGGATTTGCGTTGGCGCCATTGACATCACTCAGTTATCAATCGCCGGTATGTTGTGTTCATGCAGAGCAATTTAGGTCAAAGAGATTGTAATTGTTGAAGCTGGTTTTTGTGATCATCGGACGTGTGGGTTATGTTGTTATGGTTGCAGGTTATCTGCTAGGGGCTGGTAAACCATATTATGCTTTAGCTCTCGTTGCTTTGATAGCTCCCCAAGTCTTTTTTCAGGTAAATCATTTTTAAAAGATTGCTATTCTTTCTAAATCAGTTTTCCTTTTATTACCACAGATAGATATATGTTATGCTCTTATGTTTAGATTGCGAAAGTTTCGGCATTGCTTATGCTAAATTTTTTGCTCTGCAGTTCAAGTACTTTCTCAAAGACCCTGTCAAGTATGATGTTAAATATCAGGTATTGCTTCAAACCTTACTTAACATAATCTGATTTTGCACCATCCAAGAATCAGATATTCAAATCTGCTCTATTTACATTCCAGGCCAGCGCGCAGCCGTTTCTCGTGCTTGGTCTTTTGGTAACAGCATTAGCGATGAGTCATTGATATTTTGAACGCATGGCGCTTGGGCACGAGATGAAATAAAAAGAGAGATATATAGAGTGGCAATCACACAAATCACCGAATGCAGTACTTTTCCAGTCGTGTACAACAGCTACTGCTAAATTATGTCTCCGTGACTTATTGTACCAAAGTTTTGCTGATTGATTGAGAATCAATTTACTGGGAAGTTGCTGTTGTAAATATTCTTCTTTTAGCAGTGTCATCTTTAGGTGAATGGTGGATCAGTAAATTCATTCGGATAAAGCAACAATCTGTTATTTATGCTCTTGAAAGGAATTTGACTGTTTGTTTTGTTACAATTTTGACTTAATGTTACGTGCCTCGCTTGAACATAACTAGATTGTTGAACTTAAGCTATGAGATTGTAGTTGGACCTTTCGAAATCCAAGAAATTAGGATTATTATAGCAATCTGAACCCTAGTAATTAGAAGTTCCATTGAGACCTGGTCAGTGATACAGTTAGTACAGAGAATTCCAAGCCCAACTTCAGATACAAAAGAAAACACAAGGGTCACACATAGTGGCAGTTCAGAGACTATACTGACAACATACTTGGGCAACAAGTAAGAAAACTACAACCAACTAGGAGCCATCCTACAACTCTAGTTGGAGCAAAAACACTAGAAGCGAAAAAACAAAAATGAGAGGCCTTGAGCTTGGAAAGTCAATAATGAACATGTTAGCGGCTCTTGGTTTTGTACTTGGACTCATCAATGGGGATGCCTTCCTCAGCAGCACGCTCTCCTCCAGACTTGTCCTTGGTGCTGAGCCCTCCTTTTTTCCCCATCTCACGGTACCCTTCATGGCCTATCTGCTCCTTCCTAGTCTCGCCGCCACGGTGGCCCAACTCCTGGTACCCTTCATGACCCACCTGCTCCCTCCTTGTCTGCCCTCCGCGGCTCCGCCCTTCACCACCACAAAAATACAGAATTAGCCAGGTTAATAATGTGGAATTACACTTAAGACCCGAGAAACAATTACACAAAACAAAAGCCATGGAAAGAGTGGTTTTATTTTACCTTCAGCAAGGTGCTCTTGAGCCTCGAGGCTCTTGCCACCAGTTCCACCAGGGACAACAACCTCTCCCTGCCTTGCCTTCTCGTCTAGTTCTTTTCTTTTGCTTGGGTCACTTCTTTCCTGCTCTGATGCCATCTCCTTTGAACTTCAAGTCTTTCTCACAAACTCTGAACTTACTATATATTGGAAGTTGAAATGAAATCTCTGCTAATATGCAAAGTCGAATTGGAGGGAAATGGGGTGTTTATAAAGAGGGAGGCTTGGAAGGTGAGTGAGGAGGCTGAGAGAAGGAGGAGGTGACACGTAATAGCTGTTGAACTATGCTGTGATGACACGCAGGTGCTTTTGTCAGTGAAGATGCAGTGAGAAGGACGCGAGTCCATAGCAGCTTCATGGTCATCACTAATTCTCTGTCTTGTTTCTTTTCTTTTCGTGTCCCAGCTCATACTCATAGGCTCCAGTGCAACCGCAAGGTTGCCAGGAGATTCGAGATGATCCTTTCTTTTAGGATGGCTCTGAGATGAACTTTAAGATCAGTGTAACTTTCCATTTATAATTCGGCATCCGACCCTAATTTATAATTAGAATTGAGTGGGCTTTTAGACTAGTAATTAAGGAACCTTATGATCAGTGTAATCTTCCTTTTTTTTTAAAAAAAAACACGATCCTATTTTTCCACCCACAAATATTCCTAAAATACCCTTTTAATTATTACCTCATTCCTCTTTCCTTTTATTCACTCTGCTCATTTCTTCTCTCTCTTTGACAGCCTACATATCTCTCTCTCATTTTTGTTGTATCTTATTTTCCATCTCTCACGCTCCATCTCTTTCTGTCTCACATGTTTACTATACATCTCTCTATGCCTCAATGGAAACCACACCATCTCTCAAATCAAACTTCCTCTGGTACAGCAAGACCTTGTTCTTCTTCATCAAATATTCCACCATGTATTTCACTCTTCATCACATTTTCATGCAAACAATAGGGTTCGTGAGAACTTGAGAAGTCTACATCTTTCTTCTTTTTTTTTATCTTTTTTTTTTTCTTTAAGTCCTTTAAAGTCATTTTACAATAGGGTTAAATTTGTCTTTAAAAGTTTAAAAATAAAGTAAGTGGGAAAATAGGACAGATGGATGGAAATAGCAGCACTCTAAATTATATAGAAAAAAAACCCTAATTTATTGATCACATGTGTGTTTTTTTTTTTTTTTTTTAGTCAAATAAATGCTGACTTGTTGATAATTAAGAAGTCTGCAACATTGTATCCCTCTAATCTAAGTTGTGAAACGACTACCAAAAAAAAACAAAAGAAGTCTGCAACCTTGTATCCCTCTAATCTAAGTTGTGAAACGACTACATAATACAACAATTACTCTGCATTCTTTTGGTTTGTTTTAACCGTTTTGTGGAAAGGCTGACAGACTTACGCCGCGTGGAGATATATGAGGAATTTTATATACTACCCCTTGATGAGAAACAAAACAATAAGAAACAACTAACATCTAACATCTTTTAGAATTAATGCAATTTTATTGTATAAAATTAAATTAAAATAGTAAAATTTTAATTGCATGCATCCGTAATGGTTGTTCAATAGTTCAATGCAATAGAAAAAATACATCAATTAATTTTTTTTTCAAATACATTCAAAATTGATCTCTTTTTAAAGATCTCTTTGAGAATATTGCAATGGTACAATTTTTAGTGTTATAAAATTTATCCCTTTTATTTTATTTGAGTATGTAAAAAAACATGTAAGTATATATAACTATTGATATGAAGCTATTGAATTGTACAATTAAAAGTAAAATTGTAGTTCAATTCAATAGATGTAAAAAAAGATCAATTTATTGAACTATTGAACAACCATTGTGGATGCTCTTAACAAAGACCGATTGGCTATACGCACAAACCACTTTTTTCTATCAAAATCACCAAAATTTCTTACAAGAATCCTAAAAATTCATGGAGCACTGCAACTACCTAACCAAAGGAAAGCTAGTTATCTTGATTATACTACATCATTTAGATACCACTACATTTTGTATCACAATCTATGTAAGACCCTAATAAATAAAGAAAAAAAATGAGAGAGAGAGAGAGAGAGAGAGAGAGAGAGAGAGAGAGAGAGAGAGGAGAGAAAAACCGTACCGTACAGTGAGTGTGATAATGATACCATACATCAAACGATATATCAGGATGAGTGATGCTGAGATATTGTAAACTACTAACAGGGCGTCGATATTCTATGGCATCAGTTGTAGGAGATCCATCATGAACAAGGAGATGAGCAAAAGTGGACATGGGAACAATGACCTCCTTAGCACCATCCATGTGAGCCTTGTTTAAAAGCTCTTGAATATACTTGTGTTGGGATAAGAAAACACCACTAGCAGTAGGGACAACTTCTACACCAAGAAAATAATTAAGGGACCCCAAATCCTTAATAGAAACCATTGGGCCAGATGCTGGATAAAGGTAGAGATAGTAACAATGTTGTTTCCAATAACAACAAGATCATCAACATACACCAAAAAATCAATAATATCACCATCCTTACGATAAATGAATAAGGAAGCATTATAAACAGCCAAGTAGTTGGATCATAAACAGATCCTCACTAATAGAGCCATCCATAAATGCATTATTTATGTCAAGTTGATGAATAGGCCATAGGTTAGTAAATGTAAGATAGAAGACAACTCTGATAGTAGTAGGTTTAACTACTGGGTTGAATGTGCTAGCGAAATCAATTCCAAGGCGTTGGTGGAACCCCTTAGCCATCAAACGAGCCTTATACATGTCAATACTACTATTAGGGTGCCGCTTGATGCGGAACACCCATTTGCAACTAATGAGATTCTGAGTCGGAGAGGAAGGAACAAGCTCCCAGGTTCCATTGCGAATGAGGGCATAAAATTCCTCGGATATGGTGGCACACCATTGAGGATCTCGAACAGCTTGGGAAACACATGTAGACTTCAAGAGAGAGGTATGAAATGCTTTGTAACAATGTAGAGATGCTTAGGTTTAGAAATATTATTTTTGTGATGAGTGATCATTGGATGGTCATTAGTGAGGGTTTGGGGATAGGGCTGTGGAGGAAAAGGAGAAGAGAGAGTATCGAGGGAAAACTAGGTGTGTCCTAAAAGAGGGGACTAGGCTGGGCTGGGAGCTAGATGGGCCTACGACGTCAGGGGTAAACTAGGTGTGACCAAATGTAGCGCATGTATGATCAAGGAAAATGACAAGGTGGAATACAAGTATGAGGAACTTCCCATCATTACCTTCGTCGGGCACTAAACAATTACCTTTGTGCTCATCTTTGTATACTTTTCTGTACTCTCCACATAACCTTGCTTGAGCCGCACAACATTGTATTTGCAATTGGAAACTTACATAGGTAGTGCAAGCATGCTTGGACACCCAACCCATTTGTTTTTCTACTAATTATTCACTCATGGTATCAGTAGCACAATTGTAATCACATTCTGACAAAAGCTGAAATAGATACAATCAGTGGCTAATCATGCGTTTTAACTAATAAACCAATTTTCTAACTTTAAATTAATGCTCACCTCAAGAGTTCATGGTCGAGTTTTTAATTATCGTCAAACAATCCATCTTCTGGATTGACGGCGAGGCTCCTGTTCTTGAGACAGAGAGGCGAGTAAGTCCAGACAGAGGCAGTGCAATTCTTTTACGTTCCACTCTGGGTTGTTTGAAATTGAACCTTTTGAAGAAACTAACAATGAATCCCCATAAGAAAAAGACACCCGAACCCTTGGAGAGATCGACGACATTGAAACCTCCCAAAATATCTAGTCCTATCCCAACTCTAGTTCGAATTGCTTTTTCCCTTTTTGTTGGAGTTCATATTTAATCTTTGTCTTTTTTTTTTATAAAGAAACTTTGTCTTATTCAATGTTTTTTGGGTCGAAATGTCTTATTCAATTTTTAGATAAAGTAATCCTAACTCAACTAACCAAATCAAAATTTTAAACTTTATATAAATCCAATTAACCAAATCATCGTCCGTTTTAACTAATCAACCAAATTTCTAACTTTAAATTAATGCTCACCTCATGAGTTCATGGCCGACTCTTTAATCATCGTTAAACAATCCATCATCTGGATCAGGGTTATCGTCCTCTAGATTTAAATTATCGTTATTTGGATCTGAATCATCATCCAACACTTGCTTGTGTTGATATATGTTGGGTTCAAGTATGTCACTTACACAAGTATTTGCAATTGGAAACTTACACAGGTAGTGCAAGTGTGCTTGGACACCCAACCCAGTTGTCTTTATACTGGATTATTCACTCCTGGTATTAGTAGTACAATTGTAATCACATCTTGACAAAAGTTGAAATAGATACAATCAGTGGCTTACCTTGTGTTTTAAATAATCAACCGTTTTTCTAACTTTAAATTAATGCTCACCTCATGAGTTCATGGTTTGATCATCGTCAAACAATCCATCTTCTGGATCAAGGTCATTGTCATTTAGATCTAAATCATCTTCCTCTAGATATGAATCATCATCCAAGACTTTCTTGTATTGATCTAGGCCAGGTTCAACCATGTCACTGGAGCCGTACACTATTGTATTTGCAATTGGAAACTTACACATGTAGGGCAAGCTTGCCTAGACACCCAACCCAGTTGTCTTTCTACTGGATTATTCCTCCTGGTATTAGTAGCTTAACTATAATCACATCATGATAAAAGCTGAAAAAGATACAATCAGTGACTTACCTTGCATTTTAAATACTCAATCATTTTTCTAACTTTAAATTAATGTTCATCTCATGAGTTCATGGTCGACTCTTTGATAGTAGTCAAACAATCCATCCTTTAGATCAGGGTCATCGTCGTCTGGATCTAAATCATTGTCCTCTGGATCTGAATTATAACCCAACACTTGCTTGTGTTGATCTAAGCTAGGTTCAACTATGTCACTGGAGTCGTACAATATTGTATTTGCAATTTGAAACTTGCACAAGTAGTGCAAGCTTCCCTGGACACCCAACCCAATTGTCTTTATATTGAATTATTCACCCCTGGTATCAAAGCTAAAATATATACAATCAGTGGCTTACCTTTTGTTTTAAATAATCAATCCTTTTTCCAACTTTAAATTAATGCTCATTTCATGAGTTCATGGTTTGATCATCGTCAAACAATCCATCCTCTGGATCATGGTCATAGTCGTTTGGATCTAAATCATTGTCTTCTGGATATGAATCATCATCCAACACTTGTTTGTGTTGATCTAGGCCAGGTTTAACCATGTCACTGGAGTTGTACACTATTGTATTTGCAAATGGAAACTTATACATATAGTGCAAAAAATCCACCAGTTCATGGTCGACTCTTTGATTATCACCAAAAAATTAATCCTCTGGATCTGGGTCATTGTCCTCTTAATCTAAATCATCATCCAACACTTACTTGTGTTGATCTAGGTTAGGTTCAACTATGTCATTGGTAAGACTTTTATGGTAGTTTCATGATAAAGATAATACGACATGCAAATATTAAATGCATAGTTTGCTGACTCATGTTTCGTAAGATAGATTCCCTTAACAATTATCTCATTTGGTGGTCGGAAAATAAAATTGTGGAAGCAAGGCCGAGTTCCATTTATATGTTTCTCTGACCATATTTTGAAGAGAATGTAGAATCTGTAGGAATTTCAAAACATTTTTCCAAAGTTCATTTGAATATTAAACATGCATTTAATCAAATTAATCGCAGCGGAAGTCTAAGGTGGTTGTTTAAATTCAAAAACAAAACTTCTTCCAAGTATCTTAAGCCATGAACATTGATATGTTTTTCATAAATGAAAATTCAAGAGAAAAGGATAAGATCTAATTACCCTTGAAGCAATTATATGAACCAATTTGTGTTTGGTCTTCTCTTGATGATTTCCTCTTTGTTGATCTCCTCTTTGATCTTTGCTCCTTAATCTTTCTCCTCCATGTGAGCCACAAAAGTATATGGCCTCTAAGTCTCCACACCAATGGAACCTTGAGATGAGAAGAAGTATCTTGAGAATACTTGGATGCTAGTGCAAGATTCTCAAGATTGGTTTCAATCTAAACCACTATGAAAGATGAAAGTGTTTCACTCTTGAAAACTCTCATTTCTCTCTCTTTGATCTTCCAAACCCATTTGGTTGATCTTGGATTGTGTTTGTGTGTCAATAAGCTTATGGAAACAATTCCCATACACATTCACTTAACCATTTTCGGCCAAATCCCATTGGGCTTCCAAAATTAGGCCTTATGACACTTAAACCATAATATTTAGGTGTCTTAAGCCCTTGGACTTGATACCCAACCATTTGGGCTTCCCTCTAACTATTATCGAGGCCCAAATACGTTTTTACACGTAGTAAATCATCCACATCAAATCAATCAAATTGATTTCCACATTCTCATTTGTATTACTCAAAGTTAACCATTTAAGGTGTGCGATCCATTAGGTTCTAATTAGCAAGGAAGTGGGAAAATATTAGAACTCTTTCTAACCAACTGGAATTAAAACCCCTTTTTAATTCTTCCTTTATTTGGATCGATCACAATCAATCCTAGGACTTCCACAAGCCAAGAGTGACATCTAGCAATATATCAAGGCTACCCAAGCTAACCAGAATAGATGAAGAACCTATTCAGTTGGAATTGCAATACAATACGGTCCTTCTCTTATACAATGTTTCAAATCATATTATTAGGATACGGATTGATTATGTCAAACCCCTAATATGATTTACAACCTCATGTGATTCAAAAGAAC